>OY770009.1:6356149-6741149 GCA_963669245.1 Quercus cerris | reverse complement strand
TTAAAACTATTCTATCCCTTTTCTCTTCGCAATATTTTAAGGTACGTAAGATTTAGCTAAACTCCATTCAACCCCATTATTAATATTTCATTCAGAACGCTATATATGTTTCTCAATATATGCTCTAGGATAAAAAATCAAGTAAGAATTTCATCTCACCAGAGACCATTTATCACTCCAACCAACAAAGAAATTCAAACTCTACACAGTCGCGATTCCAAGCCCACTTGAGTCAGAGAGGACTTGGAGAGGGACAGAAAACCTAATCCATTTTAAAGAACCTTGACTAATAACCAATGAAATTTCCGTCTAAATACGTTGCACTTAATTTTGACAGGTAAGAAAATTGATATATCTAGACAAGTCAACCAATTCAGCAAAAAAAGAAAAAAAAGAAAAAAACATATATAGCGTTGATATTGTCAACCTAATAAGGACCCACAAAATTAATAGAGGCCTATCTACGACTGCAAGACACAATATATTTGACTTGCAGTTGCAAATTACCGCAGGATCAAATTCAAAGCTGAATCATAAAGTTGGATAAAACAATCGAATCCAATTATTAAATTTCTCTGAAATTTTTTTTATTAAAGCTTATACCAATAATTAATTTTAGGTCTACAGCTTCAACAAAATAACAAAATAATAAATAAATTAGTGTTTGATATATTTTTGTGACTCATTCGATAGTTTGTATGGCTTCTAAAGTAAAGTTTGTAGTATTCTTTATAGGGAAATGTTAACAGGGTAACGTAAAATATGAGTTATTAATAGTGGGTAATTATTGAGTATGCTCGGAGTACCATAAATGCGTACTTCCATCTCTTATAAAACTGTGGATTAAAATCCATAATTTATATGAGAGGAAAGAATATATATTTATGGTACTCATGAAATATTCAATAATTTTCTATTAATAATAGAGTTTAACTAATAAAAAATTGGCATAAATTGATAAGGGGATTGAAAATACTATTGAAGTGACAAGTATAACTCAAAAAGTTAGCTCCATTAGTTTTAGCTCCACACTCTATAAAACTAGCAAAAAATATGACATAAAGCAAAAAGATTTGGCATAAGCTATTTCTTTATGTTGCCCATTAACACTATCCTTCTAAATAATTTTTTTTAATGTAAGTAAAAGTGTAAAACCATAAAATAACCATTAAGTAAAACAACTGTGCTTCATCTGACTTGGAGATCAATTATTTAGTAGAAATATTGAATTTTCAAAAACCAATATTGACCTCGACATCAACTATTGAATTTTCAAAAACCAATTTTTTTTTTTTTCTTTTATTTATTGCACTCCCTGTTAAGTTACAAAATTTATATCTATCCAGAGAAATCTAAGAGCCCGCAGCGTCACATTCACAAGGTTTAAGTCTATCTGTCTATGCTTGACGATTAGTGTCAGAATTAATGTGTGGTAGAATTTCCAGCAAACATCTATGCTTGACGATTAGTGTCAGAATTAATGTGTGGTAGAATTTCAAGCAAACAAAATAGGATTATAGGAAAGAAGAAAGAAACTCAGTGCAAGACTTTCATGCATGTCCTATATTAGATTTTTTTTTTTTGTTGATAATCATGTCCTATATATAGATATTTGTTATCCTTTTTGTTACTTGTATACTTACACAGTCATTTAGTTTAGCATGATCATGGGTTGATCATTCTACCAACCATTGATCGTATTTATTCCTAAGCTCTGCAGTGGAGACCAGTTTGAGGTTCATTGCATCGAAAGCGAGCAACAGGCACAACATCTCAGGTTTAAGCATGTTCATGCTTTTCTATCTTTATCGCATTGCTTCTTGATGCTTCTGCACATTAATATCGAGTAAAGCCATCAGAAAGAAGAATACCCAAGAAATCCCAACAAACAAAAACACATTAAAAATAATTAAAGACACAAATACATATGTCCAGAAACCTATATGTAGAAATGCCCAAAGATATTTATACTACATGAAATACAGTAGCTCGATCTCTTAGTTTATGGGTAGTGAAGCAAGATAGGATTTGTCAATTTCTTCCTACTCAAGTTCTTATAGCATGCTAGCATAGAATTTTTACCATACTAAAACAGAAACTGTTGTTTTTCTAATCCATTCATATTTGACATGTATGATAAGTTACTAATTTCTTTTGGCATCAATCACAGGCTAAGCTTAATAGTTCCACGGATACTGCTGTAACACCTCAAGGTCTTGTGTTAATGTTCCAAACTTACCAGCTGATACCTAGGCTTGTGGGCTATCACAGGTATTCGAGGTCTTCCCCTACTACATTTCCACAGTTCAGCGTTCACTCATTTCATCACTCATATACACATGCACTCGCTCATTCATGAATTCCACCAAAGAGGGACGTATATGTAGACACCCTATTTCATTCTGCTTATCCTCTCCAATATCTTTCTCATTTGTTGCATTAATTTTGTTTTAAGCTTTTTTTTTTAGTTAGGATTTTAATCATATTTTTATTTACATTAATTTTAATCCTGTCTTTATTCAAACCTATAATTTTAATTAATGAGTCATTTATCATCGATTATTTTTATTTTATTGAAGTTTTTAATTTCAACAAGTGATCTAAAACATAATTTAATGTTTTCCTCCTTACTTTTTTTCTTTTTTTGTTTGAAAAAATATTTACGGTATTTTTGCTTTGATATATATATACACACACACATACATATTAGAAACTAAACCAAGATTTGTGAAGAATGATTTTTTATTGATTTAGAAATAGATAGACCTCTGTTTATATACAATTTTTTTTTTTTTTTTTTTTTAAATCTTGAGAATCTGTTTATTTACAATTGAGAAAGAAAGAAACTAACTAACTTCTAGTATATCACATATGCAGAGGTAGAGCCAGGGGGGTCAAGGGGGGCAGTTGCCCCCCTTGCTCTTTGAAAAAATATCCTTGAAGTAGGTATATTATGAACTATTCTTTGGTATTTTACCTAGACAAAAAAAAAAAAAAAAAAAAAAAAAAAAAAAAAAAAAAAAGACTCTCACTTTAATACATGTACAGACCCTTAACGCTAAGAAAGTAGGAAAAAAAAAAAAAAAAAAAATCTTCTCTTACATACCAAATCATATCACTTTTTTCACCAAATTTACTATTCTTATTAGTTTTATCTCACCATGACATCTTCACCCATTTCATTGCTCCTTTTCTTCTAAATCATTATTTTTAGTTTACTATCACAACACTCTTCTTGTGGAGTAATGCTATGAATACTACAAATTTTACAAATTGACGTATTATCAATCATAAAAAAATTCATTCAAACATTTATTTATTATATTGTTTAAGTGTCAAACATTTTCGTCATATCAGTTTGTAAGTTTTTTACAGTAGAATATAATCGTTTTAGTTTTGAGAAATTCTCTGTCCACAACATTTTAACAATACTTTATAACAAATCTTAAATAACAAGTTGTTACTGGTTGTTATTGGTGCGCAAAAAATTAATTTCAGTAGCGGGTTGAAATTTGAACCAATAACAACTTACCATTTATGATTTGTTGTGAAAGTATTGTAAAAATATTACTTATTACATTTTTTTCATGGCAATTCAATTAGTGGTCCTCATAAGTAACACATAATTATTAGGAAAAAAAAAAAATACTAAATGTTCTTTTAATACTATTTTAATCTTGCCTCCCTTAACTAAAATCCTAGCTCTGCCACTGATCACATACTAAACATATGTTGCTTATCTGTACACAAAACTAATCTAAACTACAAGTCGTATATGACTAAAGTATGCTAACTTGCAATATTAGATGTGTCGTTTTCCTTCATTCGTCTGTGCTTCAAGCTGTGCTTGCTTTTCTTCAGTTTTGCTTCCTTTTCCTTCATCACTCTGACAATACACACATGCGTGCAAACACACACAAATTTAACCAATTTTAAGCCAAGTTATTAATTAGTCTAATTATGCTTAAGACCTTGGTTAAAGTAAATAACATCAATATCATGCACAAATAAAATAACAACGAAAAAAAAAATAGCACAGAATATGATAATATAAGGAAAAGCCAATGGATCAATTAACCTATAAGTGATTTTAGCCCCTAAAATTTAAAGTGATCACACATTTAGTTCCTTAGATGACTTGGCCAAACTATAAACTGGATTGAACAAAATCCATCTGAATCAAAGTGCTAGAAAACTTCGAGAACCACTGCCTAGATGCTTGTTTAAGGCCATTAATGGACTTGCCCAATTTACAAACCATCTCCCCCTTATTGTGAAAGCTTGGTGGGAGAGCCATGTACACCTCTTCAGCCAAGTCACCATGTAAAAAAGCATTATTTACGTCAAGTTGGCTCAAAAACCACCCTTTCACAATATCTACAGCCAAGAGACACTTCATAGAAACCATCTTGGCAACTGGACTAAATGTGTCAATGTAGTCAATGCCTTCCCTTTGTGTAAAACCCTAAGCTACAAGGCTAGCTTTATACCTCTCTATGGAAGCATCAGCTTTGTACTTGACTTTATAGACCCACTTGCAATAAATGGCTTGCTTACCAGCAGGAAGTGGAGTAATAGTCCAGGTGTTATTAGCTTCCAAAGCGGCTATTTCAGTAGCCATGGCTTCTTGCCATTTTGAATCATTATAGCTTGGTGATAGCAAGTAGGTTCAACAATAGAGGAAATTGAGTTGCAAAAAGACTTGTAAGAAGGTGAGAGGTGGTCATAAGAGAGAAAAGAAGAAAGTGGATGAGCTGTACCTGATTGGTGTAGAACTGAACTTGAGGAAACCTAATTGCAATGATAAGATTGAAGGTAAGAAGGAGGTCTGAACTCTCTGGTAGATTTTCTAAGTTGAATTGGAGGTGGATCAAGTTCTACAAAGGCTTCATTATGTAGGTAATCATCATCCGTTTCATGTTGTTCATTATGAACCTTAACAATATGGGCTAAAGAATATAAAAAAAAAACACTAGAATTGAAAGGAAAAGTATGGGAACTAGAATCAGGAGCAGAAATAGATGAAGGAACAGATGATGAGATGGGAGTATCAAGAAAAATATTAGGAGTAGAAGGGGCACAAGGTAAAGGGAGAAGAGGATCACTAGAATCTGAGATAGTAAGAGGTTGTAAGGAATAAGGAAAAGTGGTTTCATGAATAATAACATCTCTAGAAATGAAAATAGAATGAGATTGTAAATCATACAGCTTATATCCTTTAACGTTGAAGGGATATCCAAGAAAAACACACTTCCTAGCTCTAGGAGAGAATTTGTGTCTAGATTGAGCTATGGTAGAAGCAAAACACAAATATCCAAAAACTCTAAGATGAGAATATGAAGGTGGTTTGTGAAATAAGAGTTCAAATGGGGATTTACTGTTTAAGAGAGGGGAAGGTATTTTGTTTATCAAGTAAACAACAGTTAATACATAGTCACCCTAGAATGAAAGAGGTAGATTAGATTGAATCCTTAAGGATCTAGCAATAGCCAATATTTGTTGATGTTTCCTCTCCACAACTGAGTTTTGTTGTGGAGTGTAAACATAACTTTGTTTATGTATGATACCATTGCTAGCATAAAAATTAGAAAGTTTGATTTCAAGTGCATTATTAGATTTGATAGACTTGATTTTAGTTCTAAACTGTGTATTAACCATGATATAAAAGGAAATGATTAAAGGTCTAACCTCAGACTTAGATTTCATAAGGAAAATCCAAGTAGCTCCAGTAGCATCATTAACAATAGTGAGAAAATACTTGAAACCTTCCATAGTAGAAGTAGAAAAGGAACCCCATACATCCATGTGTACCAAATCAAAAGAGCAATGAGACATATTATTATTAGAGGGAAAGGGTAATTTCTTCTGTTTAGCCAAAGGACAAACAATACAATGATTATTACAAGAATTATGTGAAACAAGTAAAAAATGACTTAAGGAATGAAGTCTTGAATCAGATGGATGCCTTAGTCTAGAATGCCATAGTGCAGACAAGGAATTTGTAACAAAAGAAATTGAAGAAAAGGCTAAAAAAGAATCAAGATAATGTGTGAAGAGAAAGTCAGCAAGAGAGGGAAAAGCTTGAGACAAGCTGGATCATTGCAGCAGGTAAAGGCCTTCAAGGACATGCCCCACTCCAATCGTTTGCCAGTTGATAAGGTCTTGTATAAAACAATATGAAGAAAGAAAAACAAGGCAGCAAACTTGTGATTTGGTAATCATGCTAATGGATAAAAGACTGAAAGAAAAAGAAGGAACACACAAAACATTTTTCAGGATTTGTTTGGAAGACAGAGTAATGGTTCCAATGTGTGTCACCCTAGCTGTTTCTCCATCAGGCAATTCTACCACAGTTTGTGTAACAGCAGTAATGGTAGTTAATAAATCCTTAGAACATAAAATATGATCAGTTGCCCCACTATCTGAAACCCAAATGTCTGATCCATAAGCTTTTCTATTCACATTCTTGGCAGAAAAGATTGAATGTGTAAGATTGGGTTCTAAAAAATAAGGGGAAAATTCACCTGCAACAGCATTGGAGGGCAATTGAGCCATAAAGACGTTGTTGGCCATATGAACATCTTGCCCTTGAGGGGATTGGAAAAGATTTAGTGGCTGTGTATGTGCTTGAGGTCTAAGTAGTGCTAGAAGTTGGTGGTATTAATCTGGTGTGAAGGATAGCTGGGACTGAAATTGGGTCTGAATAGGATAACAAGTTGATTCTTGAGGTTGATTAGTGGCAGAGAACTGATGAGCTATATGATTCTTCCCTTTGAACCTAAATTGGAAATCCATGCAATTTGTAACACTTGTCAGCAGTGTGCCCTAGCTTTCCACAATGAGTGCACTGTGGTCTTTCTTTTCCTTGTGGATGGTTAGAACCATACCTAGAATTGATGTTAGGAATGAAATTTGGCCCTTTTGTAGCAAGAGCAGTAGATTCCACTCTAGCATGTGAGCCAGAACTCCCATTCCTTTGTACTTCCTCTTGGGAAAAAGAATCATTCAACCCCATAAGTTCATCTTAGATTCTTTAACTTGCAACTTGGTCAATTTTTGATTAACTCCACAAATGCATTTGCCACAAGTGCACATAGGGAAGGGATTGAGATTCTGAATCTGATCCCATAGAACTTTCAATTGGGTAAAGAAATCAGTGATAGAGACATCATCTTATGTAAGCTCTACGAGCTCTTTTTACAAGTTGAAAATCCTGGGTCCATTCCCTTGAGATAACTTTTCTCTTATCAGTCCAAATTTTTAAAGTTGTGTCCATGCAAATGATGCTAGCTTGGATTCTTGGTGATACTGAATTGGTAATCCAAGTGCCTACTATGCTGTCTGCCCTAATCCACGGTTGAATCTCTGATGAGGTTTTCACTCTAGGAGATGAAAGAGTAAGAGTACCATTGATGAAGCCCAACTTTTTCTTTGAAATCATGGATCTCCTAACTGAACAAGCCCAAGCTTGGTAGTTTTCACCAACTAGAAGCTGAGAAACAAGAACTGTATCAAGGCTTTCTCCATGGTGCAAGAATAAAGGATCATCTGCTTGAGATGAGTCCTATGAAAAAGGGGATTGTTCAGAAGTTGAAGGATTGGCCGTGACAACAGCCATTGAAGGAGCTTTAAGCTTCAGAGAATGAAAGGAAAAAAAAAAAAGGGAAATTGAAACGGAATTGAAAACCCTAGAGAATTTGCTCTGATACCATATTAGAAATTAAACCAAGCAGATTTGTGAAGAATGATTTTTTTATTGATTTAGAAAGAGATAGATCTCTGTTTATATACAATTGAGAAAGAAGAAACTAACTTCTAGTGTATCATATGCTAAACACTTGTTGCTTAACTGTACACAAAACTGATCTAAACTACAAGTCGTATATGACTAAAGTATGCTAAGTTGCAATATCAGATGTGTCATTTAGACATGTACTGTCAGACCAGTAATTCTTCATTCTTTTGTGCTTCAAGCTGTGCTTCCTTTTCTTCAGTTTTGCTTCCTTTTCCTTCATCACTTTGACAATACACACATGCGCGCGCGCACACACACAAATTTAACCAATTTTAAGCCAAGTTATTAATTAGTCCAATTATGTTTAAGACCTTGGTTAAAGTAAATAACGTCAATATCATGCACAAATAAAATAACAACGAAAAAAAATAGCACGAAATATGATAGTGTAAGGAAAAGCCAATGGATCAATTAACCTATAAGCGATTTTGCCCCTAAAATTTAAAGTGATCACACATTTAGATCCTTAGATGACTTGGCCAAACTATAAACTAGCCCTATAGGGGCTAAATCAATCATTTTAAGTTTTTTTTTTTTTTTTTTTTTTTTTTTTTGGAACTAAAAACGGTAATGTTAAACTTTAGTGACTACATTCACTCATGAGCTTAAGCTTAAAACCATGCCACTACAAAGGCTTCACCACCAACCTGAAGGAAACTAGATTCACTAATGAGTTGAAGTTTTACAGTATTAGAATAACCATATTCTGAATTGCTATAACCCAATAGTACTTATTAACATTATCCAATGTAGCTTCGAATCTAAGAGCTCTTCAATGGCAGAACCCTGTTGAACATGAACAAGCCACTTATGAATCCAAATATCCACTTGAAGCTTTGACTTCCCGCAACAAATTATTCTAGATGCAGCAGTAACTTCTATAACACCAAATCTTGAGTTTCTTCAAACTTAATCACTAGAAGAGGCTTTCTGAGAGCTTGGCACATGTGAACCTTAGATGTACATTAAAGGACTCTCCAACCACTAGATGTTAATGTACTTATTAACATTACCCAACCTCTAGATGCATCACGATTCAAGTGGTCGTGTTCACAAATTGGTGATTCAACTCTAGACTTGTTAAAGGGGTCAAATTTGAACATGAGTGAGGGAGATATTTCTTTTAATTAATTATTTGATGGACACGACCCTCATGATCAATCTTTAAATTGAAATTTTGTGTTTTGTTCTAATTGTTAAACACTTGACTTCCTTGTATTCGTAGTTATTATTACCTACTCGATATATATTATTCACTTGTGTTGATTGTGTGCAAGCTTGTGTGGGTATTGGCATGGTGAATTTTGTGGTTATATGTGTGATTTAATATAGGACTAGTTTGTATATCTAGCATTCCAATTGGTCGGAGGCTTGGTTGACCCCTCCCATGTAATGAGAGTTTTCATGTAATCGACCAAGCTTATCATTGGGAATTTAGTTCTAGCCAGATGCTTTTATATTTTGTCCATGATTTTTACCTTTTTGCATTTTTGTTTGTGGACTCACTTAGATCCATATGGTACAACTAGCCTTGTCATATGCGCTATGTACGTGAGATGAGACTTTTTTTTTTGGTGGGTTTAGTGTCATAACTTTCTATTTATCTCAATTTCTAGATTATGGCACAACCCAAAAATTAAATAAAAGAAATCGGTGAGTCTTGATAAAGCAAAAAAAAAAAAAAAAAAACCAACAACAACAACAAAACGTAGGAACATGATCTTGAATGAAATATACAAAACGGGCTGAGAATTTTTTTTTATATTTTATTTTATTGTGGATAGGTTTGTTGGAGTATTTCTGAACCACATAAAAGTCTAATTCAAAAAAGAGAATTTTCTTATAGATAGTATAGGACAAAAACAAATATTTAAAGGTATTTTATTTTGTTCTTAAACTTAATTTCAAATGAATTTTTATGGTATTTTGTTCTTCAATTTGAATTCAATTCAGTTTTCATGGATTTTCCAGCTAACTTTTAAGGTTAATGATTAAAGAAAAAGGTGGGGGAAAGCAAGAAATGAAGAAAACTGAATTTGTGTAGTTTAAATGGCTTTTTAAGACCATTGAATTTTTAAAATATCACATATCTTACCGCATTTTCAAATTCATTTTTATGGTATTTTGTTCCCCAATTTGAATTCAAATTCAGTTTTCATGGATTTTCGAGCTAACTTTTAAGGTTGATGATAAAAAGATAAAAATAAAAAGTTGGGTAGAACAAGAAATGAAGAAAATTGAATTTGTGTAGTTTAAATGGGATTTTTAAGACCATTGGATTATTTAAAATATCACATATCTTACCTCTTGATTAAATTGGAGGATTTAAATGAGAGGGATCTTTCCCATGAAAAAGTATGAAACATCTTAAGGTGGTAGTCTTGAGTAGGTTTTCTAGGGTGAGAAATGAGAATGAAATATTTTAGAGAGAGGCTTGTTGCATTGGTGAAGAAGGAAAAATCTGGGAAGAGCAGAGTATGAAAATCTCAAAGAAAAAAAAAAAAAATCAGATGGAGAACAAAGAAGAGCCTAATTAACTATCGAAGAAACACAAAGAATAATAAAAAAAATCTTTGTTTGCTTGTGTTTTTTTTTTTTTTTCCTTAAAAAAAAATTCATTTCATTTTTTAAATGTTTTTGATCTTAGGTTTAATTTTGAAAGATATGGAGAAACATTTGGAGGAACATCAGAGTCCAGGTGAGGAAATCCAAATCCTTTTAAACTCATTTACACTTGAGTACTCAAAATTTCATACATACACTTAGCTTATCTCTCTTCACCACAAGCATGACACTGTAAATACCCAGATTATTTGATGAACAATATGTCTAGAGGTATAATAAATTTCACATCTACCAAGTAGCAAATTGTTATTGATGGGTGAAAATGTTATGTGAGTGGTAGGTTCAGATGAAAAAAAAAAAAAAAAAAATTAACTCAATTATTGTGAAATTGTGTATGTTGCGTTACTCTTCCTTAATACAAAATCACATCGAATCCAGCTCTTCCATAAACAAACAAACACCCAAACCCTACCCATAAGAACCTCCAAAGCCAAATCCATCATAGTATAGATAGGCTTAGGGTCATCAGCAATGAGCTTCCTGAGAGTTGAGAGTTCCACTGTTTCTACAAGTTGCCGCGTGAAGCACCACAAAAGTCATAAGAAGGGGGCTAGGTAGTAGGTATGTATTACTAAACTCGAATATGTTTTTGTACTTATTTATTGATTGGATGCCTTGATTGTTGGATTGAAGTTGAAAAAAAGACACATAACTTTCCAAGAAGTGACCCAATTTATTTTAAGACAGCTCCAATCGAACCCTTCTTTCAGAATAAGGTCCAAAGAAAAATAAAATATTTGAAATTCAATCCCCACTTATACAAAAAATCGATTGATATCTTAGTCTGACAATAAAGAGCTATTATTAAGAGTGAACGTTATAAGTTAAAACTTTCTCTAAAAGAAAAAGTTAATAAAACAAGTTGATGTAGTATGCTTTACATAATAAAATTGATCTTACTTCATTACTTGCTCTTGTTAATCTCATTATTGTTATCATCATGTCATTTCTATTATTCATTTTTGTTTTATAAGAATTCCTATTATTCATTGGTTTGTCACATGATGTAATTTTAATAAACCATGCCATGAAAAAAAGAAAAGAAAAAAAAGAAGTCACTGCTTGTTTGTGTTATTCTTATATTCAAATAATAAATTCGTGTCCATTAGATAATAAATTAAACTTTAAATTACCCTTACTAAATAGAGAATAGTAAACACCGCAAGCAGTTTAATTGATCCAAAACTTGTCCTTGGAACATAGACTAATTTACCTAACCACAAGGTTTTTTTTTTTTTTTTTTTGGGTGAGAAACAACCACAAAGTTAATTATAAATGAAAAAAATATTATATTTCTAGTTTCCCAAAAAATTATCAAATAAAAGCCGTAACTACTAAATTTTCCAAAACTCCACAATTTTAAAAAAAAATTTTAATTCTCCAAGGGCATCAAATAACAATGTTCAAAAATTGGCTGTCTCCATTGGGATCAAAACTTAAATATTCTTTTTTCTTCTTCGAGGCATCAATGTGTGCACATTGCCATGTGATGCCCCTAGGGAGGAAAAAGATTTCCCTTCAAACTAGTTTGAAGAGAAACTCTTCAAACTCAGTAAATATCATTTAATTTGTTAGATATAAATTTTGAAAATCTAAATATGGAGTTGCATGTTCTTATTATATTCTCCATGTTTGCAAAATTTCAAGAAGATCAAAGATCTATAGTTATGTTATTAATCATCGGTCATTAATTGAAACGGTGCGCATCACTTAGGCTTTTAATGAAACGGAGTGCATCATCTTCTGGCTTTAATGAAACGGTGCGTACTACGATTCTTTACTGTGAGCTTCATCTTCAACAACATCCACTAAAAAGACATAAAAGGAATTTGAAGAGTTTTCTTCAAACCTTTTCCCCTAGATAGTTAATCTTCTTTTAAAAAAAAGGTTTTATTTTTAAAATTGTGAGTTTTGGCAAATCCTAGCTCTCTCAACCTCATGATTTAGTGAAATATGAATTGAGTGTTTTGGTTATAGATGATTTGTGCTCAAATGTTAAGTTTGGGCATTAGCAACCCTATTGAGGACAAAACTCAAATCTCTTATACCCCTTTAGATGCATGGTTTCCATTTCATACACATGACATGAACTCTTTCTTTGGTAAAAATAACTTGATTCTTTTTGGGATAGTAGAAATTAGGTTGAACCACCTCTAGTGGCCTATTTGGGTTTGGGAGATCATTAACTTTGTTTTGATTCCTATTTTAACTTGAAAAAATTTGGTATACATTTGTGAGTTTGGTTAACTAATTCTCATTTGCTTATTTAAGTTGGTTAAAGAAAAATCTTGCTTATTTGCATAATGTTTTTCTCTCACATCTATATTTCTATACCTAAAAGTTGAAATGTAACATTTATTATTGTTACACTCCTATTGAGCCATATCAGCAGTCATATTATTCACTTATTCCAACATTTTC
Source organism: Quercus cerris (assembly GCA_963669245.1). Taxonomy (NCBI): domain Eukaryota; kingdom Viridiplantae; phylum Streptophyta; class Magnoliopsida; order Fagales; family Fagaceae; genus Quercus; species Quercus cerris. The sequence goes on along the minus strand of OY770009.1, from coordinate 6,728,308 downwards.
TCTCTCCTTTTGAATTATTTGTTTTTTTTCCCTTTTATTAAATCCATATTTTGTCCACACAACAAGATGAATTCTCTCTCTCTCTCTCTCTCTCTCTCTCTCTCTCTCTCTCTCTATATATATATATATATATTGATGCATCCACCTTTTATGCTTAGGCCAGCCAACCAACCCCCCCGCTACCATTAGGACTGACAACCAGCTACCCTCTACAAGCCAAACAGCCAACCAACCCCCCTCTACCATTAGGACTAACAACCAACCATCTTCTACAAGCCAAATAGCCAGCCAACCTTTCTAACCTCTTAGGACAGGCAGCAGCCCCTTATTTTGACTTCTAATATCTGTCATGTATCCTCTTTAATTACAGCTTTGACTTATGTGACTATTAGCTACTTTATTTCCTAATAGTTAAAGATTATAAATAGGCTAGCTATGTAAGAGTACAATCAGTTTTTGTTGTGAATATAATTTAGTTTTAGACCTGGACAGAAACTTGTTTCTCTAGTTTCTCTGTAATTCCAGCTTTAATTCTTAATTTTAATGCAATTCTAGTTCAAGTTCTCAATTAATTGATCTTGATTCCCATCATTTGGTATTAGAGCATAGATTTGGTCATCTTTTTCCTTGCCACTTTGATCATTTGAGCCCTAGATTTCCTTGTGTGTTTTTTTTTTTTTTTCTCCCTCCATTCAAGATCCTAGAATTTAGATCTAGGTTCCTTGTGCCAATCAAATATGTGGTTGTTGCAAATATCATAGATTTGATCACTTGTGCTATTACTTTTATTTACAATTTTTTTCAAAGATTGTGAAGCTTCTAATGGCTCAAAGAAGGAGAGGAAGGAGAGGTGGAATAAAGGGGAATCAAATGGATGATGGGGAAGGAGTTGAAGCCAACCCTCTAGTGGGGAGGAATGTTAAGGAAAGAAATGAGCTAAGGCTTGACTACAACTTCAAGGTTGAAATTCCAGAATTTTAAGAGAGTCTCAAACCAGAAGACTTTGTAAATTGGCTTAACACCGTTGAAAGGGTGTTTGATTATTATAAAGTTATAGATGAAAAGAAAGTGAAGCTAGTTGCTATTTGCCTTAAAGGGAGAGCTTCCACTTGGTGGGAAGAATTGCAAATTTCTTGCCAAAGAAGTGGTAAAGTCAAGATCAAGAGTTGGGAGAAGATGAAGAAAAAACTCTATGAGCAATTTCTTCCTTTCAACTACACCCAATCACTCTACAAAGACCTACACAACCTTAAGCAAGAGGGAAGTATATAGGAGTATACGGAGGCGTTTCACCAACTTATAGTAAGGGTAGATTTGAATGAAAGTGAAGAACAAATGGTTGCGAGGTACTTAAGTGGATTGAAGCCGTCCATCCAAGATGTCCTTAGTTTTCAATCATTGTGGAACGTGTCGGAAGCCTACAACCGGGCTTTATTGGTAGATAAGCAACAAACTAGGCTAACTTTAAGGTCTGGACAATGGGGTTCCAAGTCTGGGCAGGTGATTTCTAGCCAATATAAGGTTGGGAATTCAAGTACAAATGGGAGAGGAGAAACTTCTGGGGTTGAACAGCAACCAGGAGGTTCTAAATCTGCTATTATAGCCCCAAAACAGTCCCAAACAGCCACTGTTGGCGGGGGTAGACAACAACATGTGAGTACTTTCAAATGTTTCAAGTGTGGAGAGTCGAGGCATCGATCTTTAGATTGTAGGAAGAAGGCTCTTATGTTAGAGGAAGTAAAAGAGCTTGAACATGAAGATGGAGAACCCATCTTTGATCAACCTTCAAATGAGGTTGGTGGTGATTTTGAAGAAAAAGATGGCTTGACACTTGTGATGAGAAAGACTATTCTTGCTGCTAAATTCAATTCCGAAGAAGATTGGATGAGAACCAATATTTTTTTTTATACAACTCGTAGCATTGGAGGAAGAGTTTGTAGTATGATCATCGATGGAGGAAGATGTGAAAATGTGGTCTCTCAGGAGTTGGTTGATAAGTTGAGGCTTGCCACTCAAGATCATCCACATCACTACAAACTTTCTTGGTTAAAGAAGGGTAATGAGGTAAAAGTAACGAAGCATTGCTTGGTGCCATTTTCTATCCGGAGGGAATATTTTGATGAAGTTTGGTGTGATGTGGTACCAATGGATGCATGCCATAACCTTCTTGGACCTTGGCAATATGATCACCAAATGATGCATGATGGGAAGAAGAACACCTATACCTTAAGCAAAGACAATCAGCAAATTACTTTGCTGCCAATGAAGGCAAAGGTGACTTCTAAATCCTCTACAACCTCTTTACTTGCTTCTAAAAGCTTCATTCAAGTAAGTCAAGATAGTGGCTACATTTTGGCATTAATTCCAGTCAACATAATGGCTGGAACTGATGTTCCTAGTGCTGTCACTGAATTATTACAGAAATATGGTGATGGTTTTCTCCATGAGTTATCTCCTGACTTGCCTTCTATATAAGACATTCAACATGCCATTGATTTGGTACCGGGTGCACCCCTTCCAAACAAGGCAGCATATCTTATGGCTCCAAAGGAGAAGGAAGAGTTGCAAAAACAAATTCAAGAGCTTCTTGATAGAGGCTACATTCGGGCTAGTATTAGCCTTTGTGCAATACCTGCTCTCTTGACTTCTAAGAAGGATGGCTCTTGGAGGATGTGTGTAGATAGTAGAGCTATCAACAAGATCACAATCAAGTATCGTTTTCCAATTCCTAGATTGGATGACATGCTAGATTGCTTGGCAGGTGCAAAGATGTTTTCCAAGATTGATTTGCGAAGTGGGTATCATCAAATTAGAATTCGCCCAGGAGATAAATGGAAGACGGCCTTCAAGACACATCATGGATTATTTGAATGGCATGTTATGCCATTTGGTTTGACAAATGCATATAGCACTTTCATGAGGGTGATGACATAAATGTTGCAACCACTATTGGGGGTTTGTGTTGTGGTATATTTTGATGATATTTTGGTGTATAGCCGCTGTTTGGAGGATCACTTGGTGCATTTACGGCTTATGCTTGACATTTTGAGGAGAGAAAAGTTTTATTGTAACATGAAAAAGTGTAGCTTTGGGATGGATCAAGTGGTGTTCTTGGGGTATGTTGTGTTTTCCAAAGGAGTGTTCATTGATGAAAACAAGGTTAAGGCAATTGTTGATTGGCCTACACCTTTTAGTGTGCATGAGGTAAGGAGTTTCCATGGTCTAGTTGCCTTTTATAGAAGGTTTATTAGCAATTTTAGCACCATTGTAGCATCTCTCACCAATTGTCTCAAACAAAAGTCCTTTGTTTGGACTAATGAAGCCCAAGAAAGCTTCCAACTTTTGAAGATGAAGTTAACTGAAGCTCCTATCCTTGCCTTGCCTAATTTTGACAAGATATTTGAGCTTAACTATGATGCATCAGGAGTGGGAATTGGGGGTGTCCTTAGCCAAGAAGGGCAGCCCATAGCATTCTTTAGTGAGAAGTTAAATGAAGCAAAACTTAGGTATTCTACCTATGACAAGGAATTCTATGCTATTGTTCAAGCCATCAAGCATTGGAGTTACTATTTGGCCTACAAGGAGTTTATTGTACACACTAGTCATGAGGCTTTGAAATATCTCAATAGCCAATCTAATGTGAACAAGAGGCATGCTAAATGGGTAAGCTTTTTGAAGCAATTCACTTTCTCATTGAAACATCAGTCAGGAATTCTCAACAAAGTGGCTGATGGGTTGAGTAGAAGGACTAATTTCTTGGTGGAAATGCAAGCTAAGGTTGCTAGTTTTGAAGTTTCCAAAGAGAATTATCAAGATGACCCACATTTTGGTGATCTATACCAACAATTGCAGTAGGGACAACAACCTACCAAGTCTGACTTTTGGTTGAAGGATAGATTTCTTTTTAAAGGGTTGAAATTATGCGTGCCTAAATGTTCTCTAAGGGAGTTGATGATTGTTGAACAACATAATTTGGGGCATTTTGGCAAATCAAAGACCCTAGAATTCCTTAAACAAGACTACTTTTGGCCGGGGATGACTAAAGATGTTGAGCAGCATGTTTAAAGGTGCCAAGTTTATCAAAAAGGAAAGGGTACAACCACTAATGCAGGTCTGTATTTACCCCTTCTAGTGCCTAATAAACCATGGGAATATATTAGTATGGATTTTGTTCTTGGCCTTCCACCTACACAGCGAAAGAGTGATTCAATCATAGTGGTAGTGGATTGTTTCTCCAAGATGGCTCACTTCATCCAATGCAAGAAGACTTCGGATGCTTCCAATGTGGTTGCTTTATTTTTCAAAGAAGTCTACAAGCTTCATGGTGTACCCCTATCTATTGTATTCGACAAGGATGCTAAATTTCTTGCTCATTTTTAGTGAACTCTATGGCATAAGATAGGAACTGAATTGAGCTTTAGCACTTCTTTCCACCCTCAAACGGATGGTCAAACTGAACTTGTCAACCGGAGTCTTGGAAATCTCTTGAGATGCTTGATTGGAGAAAATCCCAGGAATTGGGAAAGTATCCTTCCCTTGGCTGAATTTGCTTACAACTCTTCTCTTAATCGGACTATTAACACATCTCCTTTCGAAGTTGTGTATGGGAATAAACCTTTGAGTGTCTTAGATTTAGCACCCTTGCCACTTTCTAAGAAGGAGAATGTAAGAGCAACAGAAATGACAGATTTTAAACAATTTGTCCATGCACAAGTGAAGGAGAGAATTGAACCTTCCAATGCAAACTACAAGGCTGCTGTTGATATTCACCGAAGGGGACTAATTTTCAGGGAAGGAGACCTTGTATGGGTGATTTTGACTAAAGAAAGGTGTCCTCATGGCTCCTATTCCAAGTTGGGAGCAAGGAAAGTAGGTCCATGCAAAGTATTGACTAAAATCAATGACAATGCCTACACAGTCCAACTACCCCCTTACTTAAACATTTCTAATGCCTTCAATGTGAAGCATTTGAAGCCTTATTTTCCAACTGAAACTTGAGGGCAAGTTTCCTTTACGGAGGGGAGTATGATGCAGCCACCGTCTATCCTTAGGCTAGCCAACCAACCCCCCTTCTACTATTAGGACTGACAACGAGCCACCTTCTACAAGCCAAACAGCCAACCAACACCCCCCCCCCCCCCCCCCACACCACCATTAGGATTGACAACTAACCACCCTCTACAAGCTAAATAGCCAGCCAACCTTTCTGACCTCTTAGAATAGCCAGCAACCCCTATTTTGACTTCTAATATCTGCCATGTATCCTCTTTAATTACAGTTTTGACTTCTGTATCTATTAGCTACTTTATTTCCTAATAGTTAAAGATTATAAATAGGCTAGCTATGTAAGAGTACAATCAGTTTTTGATGTGAATATAATTTAGTTTCAGACCTGGATAGAAACTTGTTTCTCTAGTTTCTTTGTAATTCCAGCTTTAATTCTTAATTTTAATGCAATCCTAGTTCAAGTTCTCAATCAATTGATCTTGATTCCCATCATATATATATATATATATATTTTCTTTCATTTGGTGGATTTTTAATTCTTTATTGCACCTCTAATTTAGGTTGGTGAATTTTTTTGTTGAACTTTACTTTGGGTTGATGCATTGTTTGTATTTTATTTTATCCTTTTCATTTCATTTTCTTCAATTGTTGAATGTTATCCAAAGATATTATATAATGATATAATGTTATTTTATTACGTAGCATAGCTTGGATAATTTGTTGTTTACAATTACACATTGTCTTTTGAGTATTCTTCTACTCATCTGTTTTCATATAATTTTGCTATTTCTCTCACATTATCTCCCAAAAATGTGATCATTCTCTCTCTCTCTCTCTCTCTCTCTCTCTCTCTCTCTCATTTATTCTTTATTGCAACTCTACTTTAGATACTTTGAGTTAATCCATTTTGATGGTGTGTTTTTTGAGCTCCTCATCACATGTACTCTCTCTCCCTCTTATAGTTTTTGTTTAAGTTAATTCTTAGATTTTTGGAAAGTGAGAATTTGGGCTTATATCAAAATGCAATTCACATGACTATGCATTTGACTGTGCTAATCAATTATTTGAGTAATATCAATTGTAAATTTGTGTTGAAGTTGATTAATCTGACAAATTCCTTAAGAGAATAAGAATTTTAAAGAATTAATTTGAAACTTAAAAAGAATTTAGTTGTAGAAAAAATGAAAGGAAAACATAACACACTATAACAAAAGTTTGAAAAATATAGACCTCTTGAAAAAAAAAAAAATCAATCAAACACACCCAATTTTTTTTTTTTAAAAAAAAAAAAAAAAACCCCAAAATAATAGAATGATATATTTGTAGAGATAGAGAGATGAAAAATACTTTTAGAAATAGTTCAATTTTTGAGAAGAAAAATTTTTCTTCAATAAATTTTAGAGAACTAGTCATACATTATATCACATTACAAAAATAATTATATATTTCTACGCATAACGTGGATTTGCATCTAGTTAAATAAATAAGTTTAACTAAAGTTGTCAAATACAGTGTGTCCAGACTTCCTCTCAACAAGTAGAAGATAATGGAAGACAATAGTACCCACCACACAGCCAACTTGAGTCAGAAAGGGACTTATTCCTACTTCCAAAATCAATGAAGCTTCGATCTAAAATGTGTTGGACTTAAACTTTGTCACGTAAGAAAATTGATATCAGGATTGAAAAAATGGAGGTTTCCCATATATCTACTTGACTTACAGTCAGTGCTTGACTCCTAGTCCAATTAATAGTGATGGATCACAGAGCTCCATTCACATGTTTGAAGAAAAGAATCGAGTCCCATTAAATTTTGAACAAGTCTACCGACATACACAGTTACAATTACACCCTCACCCTTTGAGTTTTCAACTTTTCATTCACATAGTGCCCACTATAATACAAAAATTTCTCTCTAAAACAAAAAGTTAATAAAACAAGTTAATGTTAAGTATGCTTCGTATAATAAAATTGATCTTACTTCATTACTTGCGCTTGTTAATCTCATTTTTGTAATCATGTCATTTCTATTATTCATATTTTTTTATAAGAATTCCTATTATTCATTGGTTTGTCACATGATGTAACTTTAATATACCAAGCCATGAAAAAAAAAAGAAAAAAGAAGTCACTGCTTGCTTTTGTTATTCTTAAATTCAAATAATAAATTCGTGTCCATTAGATAATAAATTAAAACTTAAATTACCCTTACTAAATAGAGAATATTAAATACCGCAAGTAGTTTGATATTGATCCAAAACTTGTCCTTCTTGGTACATAGACTAATTTACCTTAACCACAAAGTTTTTTTTTTTTTTTTTTTGAGAAACAACCACAAAATTAATTATAAATGGAAAAAAAAATTATAATTCTAGTTTCCCATAAAATTATCAAATAAAAGCCGTAACATTTTCCAAAACTCCACAATTTTTAAAATAATTTTTTTTAATCCTCCAGGGGCATCAAATAACAATGTTCACAAATTGGCTGTCCCCATTGGGATAAAAACTTAAATATTCTTTTTTCTTCTTTAAGGCATCAATGTGTGCACATTGCCATGTGACGCCCCTAGAGAGGAAAAAGATTTTTTTCTAAACTAGTTTAGAGAGAAACCCTTCAAACTCAGCAAATATCTTTTTGTTGGATGTAAATTTTGAAAATCTAAATGTTGGACTGTGTGTTCTTATTATATCCTCCATGTTTGCAAAATTTCAGAAAGATTAAAGATTAATAGTTACGTTATTAATCAAATGTTTAAATTTAAAGTTTTTATGTTCAAAAATTATGTATAAAAAAATAAGTTTATTGACTAAATAGTAAATAACATCTGATTTGAATAAAATTTGACATGCATATTAAGAACATAAAAATCATAAAATTCAACAGTTAAATTTTCAAAATTCACTTCCAATAAAATGATATAAAAGGAATTTGAAGAGTTTCTCTCCAAACCTTGTCCCCTAGAGAGTTATTCTTAAAAAAAAGTTTTATTTTTTATTTTTTATTTTTAAATTGTGAGTTTTAGCAAATCCTAGAACCTCATGATTTACTGAAATATGAATTGGGTGTTTTGGTTATAATTGATTTGTGCTCAAATATTAAGTTTGGGCATTAGCAACCCTATTGAGTACAAAACTCAAATCTCTTATACCCCTTGAGTACAAAACTCTAATCTTTTATACCCCTTTAGATGCGAGGTTTTCATTTCATACACATGACATGAACTCTTTCTTTGGTAAAAATAACTTGATTCTTTTTGGGAAGGTAGAAATTAGGTTGAACCACCTCTAGTGGCCTATTTGGATTCAGGAGATCATTAATTTGTTTTATTTTCTATTTTACCTTGAAAAAAAAATTGGTTTACATTTGTGAGTTTGGTTAACTAATTCTTATTTGCTTAGTTAAGTTGGTTAATGAATAAAACTTGCTTATTTGCTATAACTTTTTTCTCTCATATCTATATATCTATCTATCTATATATATATATAAAAGTTAAAGTGTAGCATTTATTGTTGTTACGCTTTTACTAAGCTATATCAGCGGCCATATCATCCACCTATTCCAACATTTTATCTCTTCTTTTGAATTATTTGCTTTTCTCCCTTCTATTCAATCCATATTTTGTCCACACAACAAGATGAATACTCTCTCTCTCTCTCTCTCTCTCTCTCTCTCTCTCTCTATATATATATATATATATATATATTCTTTCATTTGTTGGATTTTTAATTTTTTATTGCGCCTCTAATTTAGGTTGATGAATTTTTTTGTTGAACTTTACTTTGGATTTATACATTGGTTGTATTTTAATTTATCTTTTTCATTTCATTTTCTTCAATTGTTGAATGTTATCCAATATATTATATAATGATATAATGTTATTTTATTACATAGCATAGCTTGGATAATTTGTCGTTTACAATTACAAATTATCTTTTGAGTATTCTTCTACTCATCTGTTTTTATATAATTTTGCTATTTCTCTCAGATTATCTCCCAAAAATGTGATCTCTCTCTCTCTCTCTCTCTCTCTCTCTCTCTCTCTCTCTCTCTCTCTCTCTCTCTCTCTCTCTCTCTCTCTCTCTCTCTCGTTTATTCTTTCTTGTAACTCTTCTTTAGATACTTTGAGTTAATGCATTTTGATGGTGTGTTTTGTGAGCTCCTCATCACATGTACTCTCTCTCCCTCTTACAATTTTTGTTTAAGTTAATTCTTAGATATTTGGAAAGTGAGAATTGAGTTTATTTCAAAATACAATTTACCCGACTATGTATTTGATTGTGGCTATCAATTATTGAGTAATATCAATTGTAAATTTGTGATGATGTTTGATTAATATGAAAATTTCCTTAAGAGAATAAGAATTTTAAAGAATTAGTTGTATAAAAAAAAGGGGAAAACATAATACACTATAATAAAAGTTTGAGAAATATAGACCACTTGAAAATGGAATAACGTCAATCAAACACACCCAATTTTTTCCAATAAAATAATAAAAAACCCCAAAATAATAGAATGATATATTTGTAGAGATAGAGAGATGAAAAACACTTTTAGAAATAGTTCAATTTTTAAAGTGAAAATTTTCTTCAATAAATAAGCTTAATTGTATATTCCCACGCACAATGTGATTTGCGGCTAGTTTAAGTAAATAAGCTTAACAAAAGTTGTCAAATACAATGTATGTCCAGACTTCCTCTCAACAAGTAGAAGATGGTGGAAGACAATAGTACCCCACCACACAACCAACTTTGAGTCAGAAAGGGACTTATTCCTACTTCCAAAACCAATGAAACTTCAGTCCAAAATACGTTGGACTTAAATTGTCACGCAAGAAAATATCAAGATTGAAAAAATGGAGGTTTCCCATCTACTTCCACTTACAGTCAGTGCTCGACTCCTAGTCCAAAAGTGATGGATCACAGAGCTCCATTCACAAGTTTGAAGAAAAGAATCGAGTCCCATTAAACTTTGAACAAGTCTACCAACATAGACAGTTACACACTCACCCTTTGAGTTTTCGACTTTTCATTCACCTAGTGCCCGCTATGATACAAAGATTTCTCTCTCTGTGTACTTAATTGTCAAAATTTCTGTAAACTTGTTCATATATGATGGCTACAAACAGTGGCAGACAGAGGATTTTGAAAATTCCCCTTTCCCCTAATTTGTTTTTTTAGTAGAAATAAGAAATTATATATAAAATTTACTTGATGACTTTTATTCTTATAGTACTCTTATACAACATATAGATTATAAAAATCAAAATATAATGAATGTATATGTTTAAAAAAATAGATGAGTTTATAAAATGGGAAAACTATTAATTATTCTTGAAATGTTGTATTTTCTCCTCTCACACAAGTGGTAAAAATCACTATGAATTTAATTAGTAACGCCTATTATTATGTGAAAGGAAAAAAATACCTTAACACTATACACTTTGAATACCAAATAATTACTCAAATAAATGACTAATACACAAGGAAAAAAACTATTATTGGACCATGCCCACTGGAAATAGATGCCTGAATTTGTGAATTTTGGCATGGATCGTAAGCAAATTTAATAACAACCTACCCATTTATCCACATGAGAGTATTTCAAACTTATGACCACTGGAATAAATGTCTGAATCCGTGAATTTTGGCATGGATCATAAGCAAATTTAATAACAACCTACCAATTTACCCACAAGAAAGTATTTTAAACTTATGATATTTGTTCTAAGATAATTTTTTTTAATCGTTAGGCCAAAGATAGCAATTGAATTTTTGGTGTATGTAGGGATTAAACTTTAGGTCTTTTATTTGATGATAATAAATTTTATTAGTTAAGTTAACTAAAACCCATACAAAAATGTGGCTTTTTTTTTTTTTTTTTTTTTTTTTTTTTTTTTTTTTGTGTGGGGGAGGGAGAAGGAATGGGGGGAACAACTAAGTGATTGACATCTCAACCAAAATCTAATTTATTATATTGTTAGACTTCACAGGTAAGATGGTATCCAAATGGTCCTAAACTTTTCTCTAAATAAAAAATTCACAGATTCAGATAACATTCTACACATAATACTTGGACTATCTGGGCTTTTGCCCTTAATTTTTTTTTTTATATAGCAATTTGCCCTTGTTTGCAAACTATATAGGAATATGCCCTTGTTTCAATACTCGATAATCTTAAAATCGAGTTTCTATGAAATACTCGATCTATAGAAAATCGAGTTATGCCCGATCAAATTAAAAAAAAAAAAAAAAAAAAAAAAAGAGCATAGAACTCGATTTTAGGAAAATCGAGTTTAAAAACGCCACTATAGGACTCACTGATGGGGTAATCACACTTTCAAAATTTTTTTGCAGGAAAACGCCGCTATAGAGCACTAAAACGTCACTATAGGGCTTAAAAACGCCACTATAGGGCTTCCTAAATGGTATCACACTTGTAAAAAAATTTGCAGGAAAAATCACACTTTTAAAAAAATTTTGCATGAAAACGCCACTATAGGGCCTTAAAACGTCACCATAGGGCTTAAAAACGCCACTATAGGGTCCCTGAACCACTATTCGTGATCACACTTATAAAAATTTTGCAGAAAAACGCCGCTACAGGGCTTTAAAACGTCACTATAGGGCATAAAAACGCCACTATAGAGCTCTCAATTATAATTTCTTTTTCATGGAACTCGATTTTTTGATATTCGAGTTCCATGCAATTTTTTTTTTTTTTTTTTAAAGTTTGATCGGGCATAACTTGATTTTCTATAGATCGAGTATTTCATAGAAACTCGATTTTAAGATTATCGAGTATCGAAACAGGGGCATATTCCTATATAGTTTGCAAACAGGGGCAAATTGCTAAATAAAAAAAAAAAAAATTAAGGGCAAAAGGCCAGATAGTCCCATAATACCTTTAGTAATCTCCTTCGACTATTTTTATATTAATCGACCAATTGATTTTAATTAATTAAGCTATTTATATATTCATTTGGAATTTTAAAATGAGTGGAATTGAAAGTTTGGTCAATGTTTCATATTGGTGGCATGAAATGAAATTAAAAAACAAAATTTGAACAAAAATTATTGCAAGTATATTCATTGAATTTGACCATAAAAATCACTATCAAGTAGAACAACTTGGATAAAGTTTCATCTGACCATTTCAAAAATATTAAGGCGTCACATTCACAAGACTTTATGTCAATTCTTAGAGTTGGAAATAATGTGTGGTAGCATTATAAGTGTTAAAAACACGGAAAGCAGAAATCAACTAAGCACAGAAATCCGCCTCCTATAAATTACCATGCCATTAGTGTAGCATTTACATAATCATATAGTTTTTTGCATAACCATGGACGGTTCCTTCAGATTAAGAGCCGTTACATTAACCCTTTTCCTTGTGTTTCTCACTTTGGCAGCTATTGATCCCAAGTTCTGCTATGGAAACTCTGAGGTTCATTGGATCCAAAGTGAGCAACAGGCCCTTCTTAGATTCAAGCAAGATCTTACTGATCCTTTAAACCGGCTTGCCTCTTGGGCTGGTGACGGGGATTGTTGTCAATGGGTGGGAGTTGTCTGCAACAATGTTACTGGTCACGTGCAAGAGCTCCATCTCAGAAGCTTTCCTCCTCCTCTGATTGAATACTTTTCAATTGTAGCCCAGTATGAAGCTGCTATTCAATCTTATGCACAGTCAATGTTTGGTGGTAAGATAAATCCTTCCCTACTTGATTTGAAGCATTTGTTTTACTTGGACTTGAGCTACAATAATTTTGGTCTATTTCCAATTCCTGAATTCCTTGGTTCCATGAAGAGTTTAAGATATCTTAATCTCTTCAGTGCGGGATTTGGGGAATTGATACCTCCTCAAATTGGAAATCTCTCAAATTTGCACTATCTTAATCTCGGAGGCTTTGGTTATAATGTTTTATCTGTCAATAACCTTCAATGGCTTTCTAGTCTTCCTTTACTACAAGTGCTAGATTTGAGTGGTGTAGACCTTAGCCAAGCCTCCGATTTGCTTCAGGTGACAAACAAAATCACTTCCTTGTCAGAGTTGTGGTTATCACATTGCAACCTTGGTTCCATCCCACCAACACCCAATTCTAACTTTTCATCTCTAGCCACCCTTGATCTTTCTTTTAACAGCTTTAAAAACCCTTTGATTCCATCATGGGTCTTTGGTTATCAAAATTTGGTTGCTCTTAATCTATCTGCCAATGGTTTTCAAGGTCCAATCCCTATTGGTTTGCAAAACATGACTTCTCTTAAGCACCTTGATCTATCTGCCAACAATTTCAACTCCTCAATTCCCAATTGGTTGTATAGTTTTAGTCATCTTGAGTTCCTCAACCTCCGCAAGAATCTTTTGCAAGGTACAATCTCTAGTTCCATTAGAAACCTAACATCTGCTATTAGCATAGACTTGACAAGCAATCAACTTGATGGAAAGGTACCAAGATCTTTGGGCAATGTTTGCAATTTAAGGGAACTAAAATTGTCAGACAACAAATTCAGTCAAGAGGTATCAAAAATCTTAGAAAGTTTATTAAGATGTGTTTCGTATGGACTAGAGGTCTTAGAAATGTATGATGCTCAACTATCTGGTCATTTGATTGAGGAACTTGGGCAATTTCAAAATCTTTCAACACTCTCTTTGGAGGGTAATTCAATTTGGGGTCCAATTCCAATTTCAATAGGAAAACTTTCATCTTTGAGATTCTTAGACCTTTCACATAATCAGTTTAATGGAACTCTTCCTCAAAGTTTTGGAGGACTCTCCAAATTAGAGTATGTCTTTATTGGTGGGAATATGTTGGAGGGAGTAGTATCTGAAACTCATTTTGCCAATTTAAGAAGATTAAAGGGACTTAGCACAACTCCAAACCGGTTGACTTTAAAAGTAAGTCCCAATTGGATTCCTCCTTTTCAAGTTCTCTTTTTAGGATTGGGATCGTGGATTTTAGGGCCAAATTTTCCCTTATGGATTTGTTCACAAAAGCAAGTTTGGTCTCTGGATATATCCAACACAAATGTTACAGATGCAATTCCTCCTTTGTTTTGGAATATGTCCTCTCAGTTCTATTATCTGAACTTGTCTCACAATCATATCTATGGAGAGATTCCAAATATCCCTGTGACTTTGTACCCTTCTTCCGTGATTGATATGAGTTCTAATTCATTCAATGGTTCGTTACCTCTTATGTCCTCTAACGTGAGCTTTCTAGATCTATCTAACAATTTTTTGTCTGGATCTATTTCTCACTTTTTGTGTTATAAGAAGAATGAGCCCAAACAAATGGAACTTCTCAATCTTGGGAAAAATCTTTTATCAGGAAATATAAGTTATTGTTGGGAGAATTGGCAAAAATTGTTGGTTTTAAGTCTTGGAAACAATAATTTCACTGGAAGCATTCCAGCATCCATTGAACATTTGAGTCTTCTTAAGTCTTTGCACCTAAGCAACAACAAAATTTCTGGGAAATTACTACATGTTTTGAAAAATTGCACTGATTTGGAGATTGTTGATGTCAGTGAGAATAAGTTTTTTGGAATCATACCTTCATGGATAGGACAAAGACATTCAAGCTTGATCATTCTCAACCTTCGCTCAAACAATTTCCATGGCCCCATACCGAAACAAATTTGTGCTCTAACTTCACTCCAAATCTTGGACCTTTCACATAACAAGCTATTTGGAAGCATACCTGGATGTGTTAACAATTTGAATGCCATGGCTTCAACTTCTCACCATATTTTACAGGACTTGTTTGTGATTGATGGTGATTCTGTTGATATTGAACGAGCATTGCTTGTGATAAAAGGGCAAGTTCTTGAGTATACCACCAATTTGGGACTACTGAGAACTATAGACCTTTCAAAGAATAATTTATTCGGAGAGATCCCTAAAGAAGTGACTAGTCTTCAAGGATTACAATCATTGAATTTGTCATTTAATAATTTGACTGGAAGGATTCCTGAGAATATAGGTGCAATGGGATCCTTGGAATCTCTTGATTTCTCTGAAAACAAACTTTCAGGTCGCATTCCTCCAAGCATGTCAAACTTGTCATTTTTGAGTAAGTTGAACTTGTCAATGAACAATTTATTTGGGAAAATCCCTTCAAGCACTCAACTACAAAGCCTTAGTGCATCTAGTTTTATTGGAAACAAACTTTGTGGACCTCCACTTACAGATAATTGTACTATAAATTATGCCAAACCCGACACTAAAGACAAAGGGAGCAGTGGTGGGCGTGAAGTGGAATGGTTTTATGTAGCTATGGCACTTGGATTTGTGGTTGGATTTTGGGTTGTTTGGGGTCCTTTACTAATGAACAGGAAATGGAGAATAATGTATTTTCAATTCCTAGATCGCATTGGGTATAGGCTTGGGGTGTTTTGGCACAAACTTGATAGAATGTTGTGAGATTCTTATCTTGTTACTAGCTAATGTTCTTATGGTGCGTGGATATGTTGTAGTTTCATTTTGAAATAATTTGTATCTTTTGTTAGCTCAGTCAATATGAAATAACTAGTAGAAAATTTTATTTTTTCCATGTGTGTTTTACTCATGTTGTGGTATTATATTTAGAGAATTAATTACAATTATATTACACAGATTTAAGTGATAGCCTAATGGTACTGGCATCCCTTTGAATTCCCAATATTTAGAGTTCGAACCCCCCATTTCTTGTTCCACCATTCACCTAACAAAAAAAATCATCAATATATGTACAGAGAGACCTTTAACAACGTTAGATTGGAAAATTTAGCAACAACAGTAAAGCAAATATACATGAAGATCGATTGAGGAATGATTAATAAGTTTTAAAAAATAATAATAATAATTTCAACCCATTTCCACTTTCCCCAAACAAGAAAAGGAATTTCATTAGAGATTTTCCCTTCCTCTCTCTCCTTTTCCACCACACATTCACACTTCCTCTCACTTTGCCATCGCACCACAAACCAACACTCACACTTAAATGAAAACAACACATCCATTCACACACCACCACGATACCCCAATCTCTCTGCCCACACCACACCTGCAACACATGCCATTTCAAATTGCAGAGTACTGTATGATAGGCCACAAACTAAATTGACCCCTTATGATAGAAATTAATTAATTGATTAGCCTAGTTATTAATTAATCAATTTATCATGCAAACGCGTGGAAGCACAAACAAATCACCAATAAACTAAATATGCAACAGAAATTAAATGACACGGTGATTTGTTTACGAATGGGGAAAACCCTTACGGCAAAAACCCCACTGAGTGATTTTCAGGTCACTACTCCCGAAACTCTACTATTATCAAATCAAGCGGTTACAAGTAAAGGAATCCCAAGTACCTTACCAACCTACAGTTGAACCCTTACCCCAATACCCAATTGGACTTGATCTGTAATAACAGTTCCTACTTTTGATGCACGGCTCCCAAGTACGTGACTAACCAATACGCGGATCCTAGTATGCGACTTCAAACACCAACTTAGAAGGAGAGGTTGACTGCAAAGTTCTTCAGTTCATCTTACACGATGAAGATCAGGAAGATGCTTGGTCATAAAACCCTTTGGTGCAAATACATAGCAACTTCTTCAGAGAAGATGAACTAGGTCAAGAACTTCGTCTTTGATCACAAATTGCTTGAACAGAGTTTGCTCAATGCTTGTGCAACTTGTGTACTATTTGACGGCTCTTAAAATAATCCTTTTATATGTCTAGGGTTAGAAGAAAAGAAGGCCCAAAGACACATTCACGGATCCCAAGAACTCAGATAAGAAAATCTGATTTTATAAATCTTGACAGATAGCAGGTGTCAAAGAGCTATCGAGCAGGTGTCGAGCTTTAATGATTTTGCACTTCAGCTTGTTTTTCTTGGACAGACTTGATGACTTCAACACTTGATTTTGAAACCTTATTTCTTGAAGTATTAAAAACACCTAGAACTACCCAATTACAAGTAGAGTACATTTTGTTAAAGGATTAGCCAATTTACATAAATAAGTGACATATGTTCTTAACAAGTGAAAACACATGTCCTAACAATCTCCCCCATTGGCAATTCGTGACAAAACCACAACAAACAAATGAACATATGAGAGAAGTCATAAATCACTCAACTCATACTCACTTGTTGAATACAATAAAATCTATCCGATTACAAACCCTTGAAAAACTTTGCAAGAAAAGAGTTTATGGCAAGTAGACTTTGACAACCTATATTTTTGAAACACTTTAAACAAAACTCATCAAAGCATTTTGTGTGAAACAGAAATAATAGATTGTATACAAATAATAAGAAACATGTATATAAAGAAAGAAAAGAAACAACACATGTAAAGGTAGGTGAAAGAAACATACATCAGCATATAAAGAAAATAAGCACAATGTATGTAAACATGGTCACAAGACTTATGGTACAAGATCAATGTATCTAAAAAGAATAGAAAAGAAAAGATACATCAAAACCTTACTACATCCCTCAAATATCAACACTCCTCTTAACAAAAATGTCCTATATTAACTCTCCCCCTAAGATGACTACTCTCATAACCCAAAATTACTTCCCCTTTTTGTCATGAGTGACAAAGGGTAGAGTGTCATGTAAACATCTCATCAGTAGAGCTAGCATCTTCTTCATCATTCGAAATGTCATTGTCATCACCATTATCCTCAGAGTCAGAAGTCGCTAGAGGAGGTGGTGAAGGAGTAACCTTAGAAGCAAAACAACTCATGGTCGCCTGCCGTCATGCAATACGACCAACACGAACATTCACTTGATACAACTCAGTGGAGAGTGTATCAAGGTGAGCATCCATGTGCTGCAGCTGCGCCATGATGTCTCCAAGAGATTCATCGTCCATAGAGGAAGAAGGAGCAGATGTAGATGGAGCAGATTTGGATGGAGCTGAACGGGAGGAAGGAGTGGAATCCGGCTGTCTCGACCTAAACTGAGCCTCACTACGTTTTACGTAGCGGCATCTATGGTACAAATGTGAGTGAAGTGGTTGGACACAGGAAAAGGGCCGAAAATCACGTGGGTTGAAGGTTTTGAGTGAGAAAAAGGAGTTTGGGAGATGAACAGCCGTGGATAGATCGAGAGAGATCCAGAAAATGATAACCGGATCGCGACAGAAGCTTATATAGGAGCTTCAATAATTCTCGACAGCTAAGGTGTTGAGAGGTGTTAAGACAGCTGTCGAGGTAGGTGTCAAGAAAATGAACGTCGACAGCTGCAGGTGTCAAGAAGGTATCGAGGAATAAACACCAAAACCAAGAACAGAAACTCGATCGATCGACAAGGTATCGAGAAGGTATCGAGGAAACAGAAACTTTCTCGATCGATCCACTAAGTGTCGAAAAGGTGTCGAGATTGTGATAAGAAAAAGGCTTGAGAAGCTCGACAGATAACAAGGTATCGAGGAGGTGTCGAGCCAGTAGTTAAAAGCAATTTTTCGAGAAGTGAAAAATATAGACATGAATGCAATCCAACATGCACTTCAACTAATAATCCAATCAACATATTAAGCTCTCAAAATCATCTCTCAACAAAAATTTTAAGCACATGGATCCTCAAGAACACACACACACATTAAACAAGTCTAACAAATTTTATTTTTTAAAAATAAGTCAAGACAGTTTAGTGAGCATACATTAGCACATATAAACACTTGTGATGGCCATATCACATTGTACATGCACATATATCAATAGTAGCAAAGAATATTGCGTGTTGTGTGTGAAAAATATCACAAGATTGCATATGTGTATTCATGTTATGACGATCTGAGATATGAGAAAATAACTTTAACTCACACACAATCATAACTGTTTAATGGGGACTATTACCTTCGAGGTACATCCTATAACTCCTACATCTCCTAGAAAACACGCTTGCAATCATATTTAAAACATTTTAATCTTTTTGCTTTTTATTTTCTTTACATATTTTCTTTTAAGCATATCATGCATGGGCATAAAAAGAGAGAAAAGAAATACCCAAGATGTTAAGCATAGACACTGCACTTTTGTTATGCCAAAGCATACATGTGTCATATTATGATTGGCGGGCAACAGTGGTGAGATGGTTATTTATGCCTTTCTCTTAGGATTTTCTAGTCCTACCCGTCAAAAAGAGTGATATGAGTATTAAGTTTAAGAGATAACTTAATCTTACTCATCATAAACAAGAGCCACAAAGCTCACTTGCTTAGTTGTGCATAGAGATGCTAATCTAAGTTACAAAAGATACAAAATTTAGAAAATTTTGTTTCAATGGCCATCCAAGGTACACAAGTACTAATGTACACAAAACACACACTGTTTTTGTATTTTTTTTTTTTTTTCAATTTTTCAATTTTTTTTAAATTTTAAAAACAAAACAAACAAAACTGAAAGAAAACACACAGAAACATGTTAAAAAAACATGAAAGCATGAAACTAGACTGACTAAAAAAAATGTAAAACACATAAGTAATGCAACAAAAAAAAAAAAAAAAAAGGATAGAAGAAAGTGATAAAATCACTTAGAGTCCTTTTTCTTCCACACCTTGGAAAAATCTTTCCTTTGATTGAATCCTTGAATCGATGGAGAGGGGGAAGAATATAAACCGTTTAAGTTCGAAAGGAACATAAGGGCTTTCAGAAGATCTCCAAGAGGAGCGAGAGAGGATTGAAGCTGATTTTGGTTTCCAGATACTATCATGTCGTTACTCTGTTGAGTGGCTAGCAAACACACAAGTAATGCAACAAACAAAAACAAGAAGATAGAAGAAAGTGATAAAATCACTTAGAGTCCTTTTTCTTCCACACCTTAGAAAAACCTTTCCTTTGATTGAATCCTTGAACCGGCAGAGAGGGGGAAGAATTTAAACCGTTCAAGTTCGAAAGAAACATGAGGGCTTTCAGAAGATCTCCAAGAGGAGCGAGAAAGGATTGAAGCTGATTTTAGCTTCCAGATGCTATCATGCAGTTACTCTGTTGAGTGGCTAGCCACTTGTAGCAATTTGGTCGAGTATGACCGGTAGCTCCACAATGATGACAGAGATGCTGCTTCTTTTGTTTAGGCTTTTGAGAGTTAGCCTTCTTAGCCCTATGATTTTTAGCATCTTTCTTATCTTGCTTAGGGGGTGCTCCTAAAATAGATTTACCTTCATCTAAGTTCTCACTAGCTAATTCAGTTTTAACATCAGTGTTCTCAATTTCAGTGTTATTAGCAGGAGAAACAAAAACAGTAGTTCTAGTAGAAGCAATATGAGAGGAAGAAAGACCATACCCTAAACCTGTTCGATCCGAAGCAGATTTCTGATTGCTGAGCATCTCATCAAGCTTTGCACTTGAAGTCCTCACCAGTTGAGATTTGACTTGAAACAGCTCCGCTTCAAGTTTCTTGGTCTTCTCAACCAAAATATTGTTCTCAAACCTCAGTGCACCAATATTTTGATTCACCTCATCAAACTTTGTGGGCAACTCTTCACGATCAAGTTTCACATCACTGAGCTTCTTGGTGGCCAGCCTATACAATTTCTCATGCTTCTCAAAGAGTTTGTAAAGCTTCTCATAGGCTGAATGGATATCATCTTGATCATCCATCTTTTCGAATTTTGACTCCACCAGTTCTTCTTCTTCGTCCACTTCTTCAACAATTCCTTCAGTAGGATTGACTGTGGCAGTGAAGGCATTTAAGATTCCGTCGTCCTTATTGTTGGAATCATCTTCAGGCTCAGTGTCACTCAATGTTGCAGCAAGTACCTTACTCTTCCCAATGCTCTTGAGATATGTTGGGCATTCATGCTTTATGTGACCGAATCCGTGACATCCAAAACACTTTAGTCTTGCAAGAATAGTGTATTGACCGCCTTCCTTAGCATCCTTTTTCTCTTTGTCTTGTACCTTAGACTGGAAAGAACTGGATTGTCTGCGGTCCTTATTGAAGCTCCTCCTATTGGCATTCTTCATAAACTTCTTGAACTGCCTTGTAATGTAAGACTTCATCTTGGAATCTTCATCATCGGAAGACTCATCTATATCACTGCTCTTTGCCTTCAAGGGCATGCTCTTGCCTTTCCTTGACTTGCCAATCCTAGATAACCCTATCTCATAGGTCTGCAAGTTTCCAACCAGCTCAGTCAAAGGAATCTTGTCAATATCCTTTGATTCCTCTATTGCCGTAATCTTGGCATGGAATCTATCGGGTAGAGATCTGAGCACTTTCCTCACAATCTTGGGTTCAGGGATGGTTTCTCCAAGATTGAAGGCTGAGTTTACTATGTCCTTGAGCTTGGCATAGAACTCATCAAACGACTCATTCTCCTCCATCTTAATCTCTTCAAAGCTTGTAGTGAGCCTCTGAAACTTTGAATCTTTGATAGCCTTTGTTCCTTCATAGGTTGTCTGGAGGATGGTCCATGCCTCCTTAACAGTTTCAGTTGAGGATATCTTCTTGAACTCCTCATTGTTGAGCACACTAAACAACGCATTCAATGCCTTGCTGTTGAAGTTTGCCGCCTTGATCTTGGCTTCATCCCAATCGGCCGACGCTTCCTTTGGCTTAGTCCAGCCAATCTCTACAGCTTGCCACACTTTTTCACCTAAGGACTGCAAAAAAGCTCTCATGTGTACTTTCCAGTATGCGTAGTTAGTCCCATCAAATAAAGGAGGTATAATTAACGACTGTCCTCTATCCATGACAAATAGGGGTCAATGGATCAAATACAGTAAAGATTAAACCCTAATCAGAGTGTGCCTGCTCTAATACCACTTGATAGGCCACAAACTGAATTGACCCCTTATGATAGAAATTAATTAATTAATTAATTAGCCTAGTTATTAATTAATCAATTTATCATGCAAACTCGTGGAAGCACAAACAAATCACCAATAAACTAAATATGTAGTTGAAATTAAATGACACGGTGATTTGTTTACGAATGGGGAAAACCCTTACGGCAAAAACCCCACGGGTGATTTTCAAGTCACCATTCCCAAAACTCCACTATTATCAAATCAAACAGTTTCAAGTAAAGGAATCCCAAATGCCTTACCAACCTACAGTTGAACCCTTACCCCAATACCCAATTGGACTTGATCTGTAGTGACAATTCCCCCTTTTGATGCATGGCTCCCATGTACGTGACTAACCAATATGCAAATCCCAGTACGCAACTTCAAACACCAACTTAGAAGAAGAGGTTAGCTGCAAAGTTCTTCAGTTCATCCTACACGATGAAGATCAGGAAGATGCTTGGTCACAAAACCCTTTGGTGTAAATACACAGCAACTTCTTCAGAGAAGATAAACTAGGTCAAGAATTTCGTCTTTGATCACAAATTGCTTGAACAGAGTTTACTTAATGCTTGTGCAACTTATGTACTATTTGACGACTCTTAAAATAATCATTTTATATGTCTAGGGCTAGGAGAAAAGAAGGTCCAAAGACATATTCATGGATCCCAAGAAATCAGATTAGAAAATCTGATTTTATAAATCTCGATAGATAGCAGGTGTCGAGCTTTAATAATTTTGCACTTCAGCTTGTTTTTCTTGGACAGACTTGATGATTTCAACACTTAATCTTAAAACCTTGTTTCTTGAAGTATTAAAAACACCTAGAACTACCTAATTATAAGTAGAGTGCGTTTTATCAAAGGATTAGCCAATTTACATAAATAAGTGACATATGCTCTTAACAAGTGAAAACACATATGTCCTAACACTGTATAAAATGAAAGGTTTTCATAGAAACATATACTAATACACAGCTCTAGGAACTTGAATAAATCTTTCGCTTTATGACTAATTATGTATCTTTAATAATTATAAAGAAAGAAGAATAGAATTGATAATTTGAATTGAATCAAAAATATAAAAATATATAATCAAGGGCCATATTGATAGAAGAAAGATTACCTACTGCTGGCCTCCATTTCTATCTCATCTTTGGACTGATTTTGAAGGAATTTGAGTTAGCTAGAGTTTTAGATAATCTCAGGGTTTTGTATCGATGCAACCAAAGAATTGAAAATAATTTTAAATAAGAAACAAAATAAAATACAAAGAATAATTAAGGTTGTTTCTATAAAAAAAAAAAAAAAAAAAAAGAATAGAAAATTATGAAGGGTGAGGCCAAGAGCCTTATGGAATTTGTATGGTTAGCTTGGCAAATCAATGACAATGTATCTTGTTTTGAGTTTGTAAATGTCAAATATCAAGTACAAGATCCAAAGTTCAACTCAGGAAAGGGCATTCTTGGAAATTTTGACTAACCCTTAATTGGCTCTTAACTTAGGGTCTGTTTGGATTGAGGAGGGAAGGAGGGAGAATAGAGAGGAGTAGAGTCAGCTGAAAATAGGCTAATTTTGGGCAAAATTTACTCTACTCTACTATACTCCCCCTCCTTCCCCCACAATTCAAACGAACCATTAGGCTCACCTAATTGAGACTCGGAAAACATGATTCCTAATCAAGCCTATTAAGTCGGCTAATGACATGTTAATTGTGCCTTTCCTTATCGGACCATGTAACAGCTCACTAAAGTCAATTGAAAGAGGTTAGAGAGTGCTATAGCACACTCTGGTTTATTATTTATTTGTTATTTGTTTACTGTGGTAATTAATTGTAAATAACTTGGTATTCATAATTGGTTAATGTGCAAAGTTGATTAATTCTACTAAAATCAATCAACAGGTCAAAATTTATTTTTAAGAATAAAAGGAACAGAAGAAAAGATGAATAACAGGAAGAAGTTCCAAGTAGAGTATAATATGCTTTCTCAAAAATAAAAATGTAGAGTAAAATATGGATCATCACAAAGTGCAGGCATTGTTATTTGCTTATTTTAGATACTCATTTTACAAATCGTCCCTTTGCTAATCACACTAAATCAATTAGTTTTGGTTTGAAATCCTAAAAATCAACACATATGAATTGTTATTGAAGACCAGATGAGGGTTGTCCTCATCAATCATCATGAAGAAATTTAAAGTAGGCCTCGTAGACACCGTTGTGCAACTTCCGTTTAACCCTACTCTAAGGGGCAAAATCATCATTTTATTAAAGTGAATGCTTAAATTGGACCACCAGATTATAAGATATAGCTCAATCAAGATTTTACTGTTTGATATGTATTCTTGCAATTGAGGTTGATCACATGTGATTATGATCAATTAGTTACAATTGGTTTTTTTTTTTGTTTTTTATTTTTATTTTTGGGAAGTGAAAACCTATTAACTTTTATTTAGCTCAACAAAGAAGGAATTACAAAAAATTGGTATGATGTTGCAGAAGATATTAAAGGAGATGGGTTGCTGTTCACCCAAAATTCCCTATCCATAGGGTAACCTGTATAGCTTGTTGTGCTAAGATGTGTGCTTCTGCATTAGTGTCTCTTCGAACAAATGAAACTTGGGCTTCATGGAAACTTCTCAAGTTCCGCTTTATTGCATCAGTGATGTGTCCCCATAAGGAATAATTGGTGGACTATATAGTGAATTTATAATGATTTTGGAAACTCCCTGCTCTAGGATAATCTTTCTACATCCCAACTCCTGTGTAAATTAATTGTACCCTGCACAGTGCACTTGCTTGCTGCTGCCATTGCTTCAGCTGTAGTTGCATTCATGATTCCAGTCCCACGTTTGCTCATTGCTGCAATAGTTTGTCCCCTCAATGTTTATAGAGACTAAATTTTAACGCTACAATGTTTACAAATTTGTAAACATTGCAGCATTAAAATTTTAACGCTGCAATGTTTACGAATTTAAATTCCCATATATACACAATGTGAGTTCAACTGCATAATATCAAAAACTACTAAATTCAAGCTGCAATGTTTATGACTACTAAATTCAACTGCATAATATCAAAAACCAATAATTACAATTACACAATGTGAATTCTAGTTAGGTCAACTGGTAAATTGTTGTAAAAATAAATTCACTTATGCAAGTTTAAAGAAGAGAGAAGAGAATCAAATACAGAATTTATGTGGTTCGACAATATGCCTACATCTACAGGCAACGACACTTGTTTCAATCATGAATGCAACAACTACTATATTGGTATTTTAGCCTGATGATAAAGAACAATCATCAAAAGCTTTGATCTCCACCTACGTCAAAAATTCAACTGGTATCTTGGCAAATCATAGTTTTGAAATTCTATCATATGACTTCTAAATTCAACTTCTATGCTTCTCTGCAATAAAAGGCTTCAGACAGCTACAAGTTGCTTACTCAATTATTTTTTGTTCATTCAAACTACAGTGATTATTAGGAAATCATATGCAGTAGCAATTCATCTAGTGATATTTCTGTTGGAAGAGGGATCATCTGGTTCCATACCACATGATCATCTAGTTACTAATATCTTGTTACTTGGAAAGGACTACTATTAGTTATATATTCTTTCCATATATAATTGGGATAGTAAATCACACTTAGGAAAATTGGACCTTTTTTCCTTGGGGTATAAATAGAGGGGTCCTAATTGGATGAGGGGGTTAACAATTCTCTCTCTCCAAAACATTTATTGTAGGAACATAAACTAAAGTTTTCCATTCTAGACTTTTCACGCTTAAAGAACATGACTTGCCAACTAATCATACTAGAGTTTTTAATCAATACTTACAGCAATTTCACAACATCAAGAACAAACCCCATTGTATACGGTGTCAAATTTCATTGTCTCCTATTACATCAAATGAGTGTTTAATTTTTCAAACAAAGTGTTGAATAGTAAAGCTTTTGGGTCATGGTCTCAACTACAACTCTCAAGCATGTTGGACTAGGATCACAGTTTCCACAACATATCATTATGAAATGCAGAAAAAAATTGGGGAACACAATGGAAATTTCATCCTAATAATACATTAATACCTAGCCACTTGGTTGGGTCAATGAGGGACCTATTATAATTTAATGATCCTTGAATTTTGTATACAACTAATACTCAATTAAATTTCATCCTAGTAATACATTAATACCCAGCCACTTGGTTGGGTCAATAAGGACCTATTCCAATCTAATGATCCTTGAATTTTCTATACAATTTATAATCAATGAAATTTCCGTCTAAAATAAGTCAGACTTTTGGTAGGGAAGAAAATTGATGCCTAGCAAAGCAAGCTATAAGGCTAGCCAAATGGACTAGATTCTTATCTTGATTTGTTACAACTTCGATATAAACTACAAAAACAAATTAGGATCATATTGACATTTGCCCTTAGAATAATTGTTAATAAACTATGTTAGAAAAGTTTTAACAAAACTTTTATGGGAAATACAAAAAGCTGTCAAAAACATTAATTGTTTTATCATTTTCCCGTAAAAACATTTTTAAAAATAGTTCCTAAACCAATTACCTTAAGGCATTCATTAACATTTCCCAACAAATAATGTAAAAAAGCACTCATCTCTCTCTCTCTCTCTCTCCACAGCAGCCAAAATCACCACCAACACCCCCCCCCCCACACTCAAAACTAGGCACCACCACCACAATCAAAACCAACCTCCAGCACGACCACCACCACCACAATCAAAACCAACCTCCAGCACGACCACCACCACCACAATCAATACCCATCCATAAATCAATCCCATAGTGAATAAATAAATAAAATAAACTACACTAAGCAATAGTAGCCACCATCCCACAGCCTACTACCACTACTTGAAATCCAACACCACCACCGCCACCACCATCAATAGCCACCACTGCCAAATCCATTACATCAAACCTGAATAATAATAAAAAAATAAAATAAAAAATAAAAACACACACACACACACAAATCAAATTGGAACCATAACCCACTACCACTAACCACAAAAAGCACAGCAACCACCACTGCTACCCACACACCACCACTATCATCATTGAAAATATCCACAATCGGATATAAGAGGAGAGGGAGGCAGAGGAGAGAGAGGCTAAGATGAGAAATAGAGGGGTGGACATGAGAGGGAGGTGGAGCTGAGAGAGATGGATGAGAAAGAGAGAAGCTGAGATGGAGAGAAGAGTGATAATAATAGAGGCAGACGGGTTGAAAGAGAGAGAGAGAGAGAGAGAGAGAGAGAGAGAGAGAGAGTGTGTGTGTGTGTGTGTGTGTGTGTGTGTGTGTGAGGAGAAGATAATAAAATAAAATATTTTAGTTTTACATACTTGCTAAAGTAGTCTTTAAAAAAAAAGATTCATTGTAGCAAGGTTGTATATCTTCTTATGACTGTTTTTGGTAGTTAAGAGGGTAAAATTGCAACTTCATTTAAAGATTTGAACCTCTTTACTAACCCATTCTCTGCAAGCTTTGTAAGAGCATTAGTATTGGTGGTGCTAAAAACATGCAACATCAGCGGAGGTAAAGTTAAAATTTTTAACATAGCTATAGTAAAGTGGTATCAATACTAGTTTACTTTAGCTACAAGGTAAAATTAAAAATCATTATTTTATTACTTCTCTCTCCATCAATTACTGACTTACGTCTCTCTCTCTCTCTCATTCTCACTTCTTAATCTTTCTCTCTCTCATCTTCTCCTTCTCTCTCAACCGGATTCTCACTTTTCCATCTCTCTCTCTCTCTCTCTCTCTCTCTCTCTCTCTCTCTCTCATCTTCTCCTTCACTCTCTTGGCTCGTTGTCTCACTCAACCAAATAGTCCAAACCTTTAATCTCTTACCACTGCCATCACTTATTGTCACCTCCCCCCGTCCATCTACTCATCATCTCACTCAAATGCCCTATTTTCTCTTTATCTCAAGCGGCGGCTTCGTGGATTAATTGGGTTGGAGCTTGGCTTGGCTTGGCTTGGCATTGATGCTAATAGCAGCTGCGTGGGTTGGTTGGTGGCTTGGCTTTGTGGGTCAGTTGCTGTGGTTATGGGTAGGAGTGTAGTAGTTGTTGGTTGTGACAGTGGTGGTGTTATGGCTGGGTTGGGAATGATTTTAGGCAGTGGTTTTTTGTTGATGGGTTTTTATTTTTATTTTGATGAATGGGTTTTGATTTTGAGGTTAATGGATTTTGTTTTTATTTTTTTTAGGTTAATGGGTTTTGTGGTGGATCGTGGCTAGCTTTATAGCAGTGGATCAGTGGTTGAGTTTGTGATGGTGGATTGTGGCTAGTGGCAGATCAGTGGTGGTGGTGCCATGAGTGGGTTAGGTTTGAAGAGAGGGAGAAGATAGAGAGATAGAGATGAAGACAAAGAAAAAATAATAAATAAATGAATAGTGTTTAACTATGATGTGAAAATAAAAGAATTGATGTGGAGTGAGTTGTGAAATGGTAACTTTAAATAGATTAAGTAGCTTTTTTAGTACTAAAAGCTAAAAAATTTAGCTCCATCAATGTGGATGCTCAAAAAGATCTTTTCTAAAAAAGTTGTTTCCAATATGAGGAAGACTGCCAACTACCAAGATACATATATTAGCAAGAAAATCAATGTTTCCTTTTTTGCTTTATATATATATATATATATAGTTAGATTCAAGTTACACCTAATGTAACTTTAAGCAATATTATACCACTCAATATTTTTTAACTGGATGCGAATTTTGACAAATTCACCGTTAGATTACATTATCCTCATATATTATCTACACTTGCAAAATTTCAAGGTGATAAAAAATTAATTGTTATATCATCAATCAATTGTTTAAATTCAAGTTTTTGTAGTTTAAAATAATGCATAAAAGATAAGTTTATGAATCGAATAGTAAATAACATCCAATTAACATAAAAATTAGCATGAATATTAAGAACATATAGAGCATGTAATTTAACGGTAAGATTTTTAAAATATAAATTCTATAACAAGTTATTGGGTGGTTGGTGTGCTGTCATGGGCAACTAAAAATAAAACCTATACTCTTAAAAATATATGTAGTGGTGCGAGTAAAGATCGTTCCCACGAAGAGTATCTAGCCTAGTTTTATGCTACGTGAACAAGGATGGGGGGAGGGGGGGTTTGAGTATAACGAAAATAATTTTAAGAAAAAAAACTAAGGAACAATTCAAATTAAAATATTAAAATCAGTCAAAAGAACAAACCTTGGCCTAAGTCAACATCCACCACACTTGTTAGGTTCTAAAAGTTTAGAACAATTGGCAAATCGTGAACACACAAGAACATACAAACTACAGAAAAAATATTTTATAATCTGCCTGGTAAGACCAATCAAAAAACAAGCTCGATCGATCGAAAGTCGTATCTATAGAATTTTAATTAAGCCTAAATAGTAGTTCAAGCCTATTACGGATTAGGGTTTTAAATCTACTTCTCCCACTATATAAAGGAAATCCTAAGCACGTTTTTATTAGGCTTTTCAGAGAGAGAAGAGTGTGCCTCTTTTGTATCAAGGGTTTTGTACCTAAAAAGCTCTCTCATATTTTCTACCGGTGTTATTACTTGAAGAATCTCAAGATCCGGTGTTGTAGAAGTTGTTGCCTTCTCTAGTCATCAAAGGTGCTGATGATCTAAACCTTTAAGAGTGGTCTTAGAGTCACAAACAGGATAGTTTGTGTTGCTAAACCTCTGAGTGGGATCTCAAAGTCACAAACGTGGGTGCTTGTGTTTTGCAAAGGCCAAAGAAAGAAGTAGTCCATGCACTCGGAGCTATCATGGGGTTGTGGTAGTAAGTTTTCTACTCGAGGTAGCAATAGGATGTTAGTGGTCTAAGTCGCTATTGTACAAACTTCAATTCTTTCATAGTGGTTTTGCTGTTTTACCTTGAGAATAGCTAGGTTAAATACTCCCTAGGTTTTGTTACCGGTTTGGTTTTCCTGGGTCATCATATCTTTGTATTCTTTATATTCCGTACTTTACATTGATATGATTATATAATTGTGTTAACCTAGATCTGGAATTTGGACTAAGTAATCACTTGGTTAATTAACTAGGTTAATCTAGTTGTGTTTTAAGGGGTCTAAAAACTCACTTAACTGATCATCGATGCAAGTAAATATCAATTCACACTTTGAGTATTCATCGTTGGAACTATTTTCCTATTTCTCCTTAGTCGCAGATAATTAGAAAACAAGCGATCTAATTAACCCTAACTACTAAACAACCCAAGACAAGTGCTAAAGGTTTAATCTAGTAGTAGCCTTAAGAATTAGAGAGATCAATGAAACTAAACAACACAAGCACAAGCGGTTGTATTTAATTTAGTCAAGAGTTCTTCCTAAGATCTAATAACTTCTGACATAGCAAATCATTAAATCTTGGTTGTTTGGCAAATTAGAGAGATCAAACAATTACATATTTGATATCTAATCTAGCAGTAGATTGCAACAAATAATAAACTAGTAGGCCTCATAGTAATTAAACGAGACAATCATAAAAATAGGCACAGAAGAACATCCGATATTCAAAGCATAAATTGAACAATAAAAACAAATTAGATCTCACAGTTTTATTGATTCTGAGGCTTTAGTTTCCTTCAACCAAGTATAAAAGTTTAGCTAAGCAGGCGTGTGTCTAGTCTAATTTCTCCTCCCCCTTTTTACACATTAATTCCCCTTTTCCCAAGCCTACAAAATCTCCTAAAAGTATTCTAAATAATAATACCCAAATCTAAATAATTAAGGAAAAATATTAAAAATAAAACAAAGTCCTAATATAACTAGGAAAGTGGTGTTTTCCAGCTGAAATTTTTGTGCACCAGATCTGGAAACTTCTGAAAATAAACCACATCAGGTATTAGGATTTCAAGCAAAGGAACATTCCAAAACATCAGTAGTGCAAGTGCAGCAACTTCAAGCCCGATTTAGACTTTGATGCATCTAGTATCTCTCAAAAATCAAAACATGAAAGTTGTAGAACTTTATATTGGCGTTCCATAGCATCTTGAATCATCTCAATCAGAATTTGATGAGAGAGTTATGCCCAGATTACAAAGCGATGTCGAAACTGTCCAAAATCGGCCAATTAGCTACGTTTTGTACTTAATGCCTCCATTTGCATCCTAAATCAAAATATAAGAATAATGAGTACATTTAGGCACCAAATAAGTATAAAAGACTAAACATTAAGGGAGAAAAATAAGACAATTTGCATTCTCTTCAATGGTGTAACATTGCTTAGAGTTACACCAAGTGTAACTTGAACTCAACCTATATAGGAAGAAGATGGCAAGATAGAATGTAAACAAGGAAAAGCCATCAGGACAGTCTTTTGTTGATGAGGAAGAAGACAATAGAAGTCAAAAATGTCATAAACCTCCATCACCATCAGGTAGCGATATGATGAATCCATAACAACAGGAGCCCAAAGATCCTTTTTAGCTAGAACCTGAAATAGATTATGAACTCAAGGTTATCAGGAAAGAATTCACCCCTGATATGGATGTCCTAGGCAAGGAGTTTGAGTCAGAAGAAAACAGACTCAAAAGAGAAGCCTATAGAGCCAACCATACCCTTGAACAAAAGAAAGAAGTTCTCAAAAATTGGACAACATTCATGAAAGAGATATCCAGTAATGTCCCTTTCTTTGAATACTTTGAGAACCACTTTAAGTGGCTCAAGAAGTCTCGTCTTCTCACCAAAACTAATTGGACTAAACCCCCTAGCAAGGACGCTAGTGGCAAACCCAAACCTCCAGAAGTTGTTAGATCCCACCATCCACCTCAGGAAGCCATAGTCTTTAACTACCATGGAAGTGATCTTATTGCCTCACCCTTCAAAACCCCTACCACTCAGGAAGAAACGGTAGTAAAGAAGGTCATAGAGCAAAACAACTACACCAACCAGTGTTTAGGTGTCATAGGAAAACAGCTTGATAGGATAGAAGACAGAATAGAAAGCAAGGCCATTCCCCAGTCAGGAAGCCCTAGCAAACCTGTCAAGACCCTAGAGAAACCTCTAGTCAAGCTCCCCACATCTAGGCAACCCAACCTTAGATCTAAGGATAAAACAGCCTTAGAGATAGTCAACCAAAAACTTGAAGAACTAGTGAAGAAGGAACCAGTCACTCGTCCACCAGTTAGTACTTCAACCAGTGTTGATCCCCGTCTAGAAACTAGATTACAAGTTTTAGACGTCCATACAGCTTCTAGCAGTTCTAGCAGAACCTCAGCAGTTCTAGCAGAACCTCCTCAAAAAGTGAAAAGGAGATAGAACATCTAGAAAACCAGTTCAGGAATTTAGAGGTAAAAGGGCTTACCAATCAAAAGGTAACCCCTACCAGCCTAACTAGGAATTGGTATCCCAGACCTACACCCCCAGACCTCCAGTACGAGGAAAGAAATGTTAGTAACCAATTCTCAGTCTCTTCAGGTAAACTCTATGAATGGAACATAGATGGTTTGTCTGAACAGGAAATCCTGAATAAACTTCAGCATATGACCATGGTAGCCAACAACTACATCAGTGAAGGACATCCCCATACTGAGGTCATAGAACTCATATTGTTAGGATTCACAGGTAAACTCCTCAAATGGTGGAACAATTGCCTTACAGAAGAATCTAAGGAAGACATCAAGCATGCTGTCCAAAAAGATGAGGAAGGACTCCTTATCTTTGATACCGACTTAGGTAGAGGAATCCCTGACGGAGTCAATCCCCTGGTCTATACGATCATGAAACACTTCGTAGGAAAACCCAGCAACATCACATCTAGGATTTATGATCAATTGAGTAACCTTAGATGCAAAACCCTTTGTGACTTTAGGTGGTACGAAGACTGTGTTTACTACCAGAGTCATGCACAGAAGTGATTGCAACTCTCCATTTTGGAAAGAGAAGTTCATCAATGGTTTGCCTACCCTTTTTGCAGAAAAGGTTAAGGAAACCCTGTGTAACCCCTTAGGTGTCATAGATTATGATAACTTAACCTATGGAGACATCTCTAGCACCATTCGAAGTGAAGGAATGAAGATGTGCAGAGATCTCAAAATCCAAAGCAAAGCCAACAAAGGAAAAGCCATCAGATGGCAAATTGTCATTATTCTTGGTGTAACTCCATGACTTTCCTCTAAGGAAAGTGCTATTGCCAACTTGCCCCCAGAAATACAAACTAATATTTTTGGTTGCAAGGCTATGTTCAAATCAGTTGATCAATGGTGCGAACACTTCAGAATTCTAGTCACCACCCACTTATCTCAAGACCCATGGCACCCTCATGCTGCCCAGAGTTAAGCAGTTGGCCTTGATATACAGAGTTTATTACAAGTGCATGAGAACGAACTTCAATGTTCAAGCACTTGACAAAAGAGTAAAAGGTGAAACCACCCTCATCTAAACCACAGATACCAGATTTAACATTCAGGTACCTAGAACCCTGAAATGACCAGAGGTTACTTTCCCTAGAAATTGGACTATTGAGAATGAGAATTTCACTCATCAGATCCAAAACCCAGCCCAAAATCCAGGTCTAGATTTTGTTCAACAGCTAGCCGACGGTAAGGTTAGACTTAGTTTTGACCATTCTAGATTTAGACAACCTATAGGTTCACCATACTATTCCCTATCAGGATATAATGAACTTAGGTTTAGATCCCCAGTAGATCTACACCAACCCTTTAGGCAGCCAACTAATCTCTTAGGAGATAGACCTGCATCCCAGTGTAGCACATCCAAACCTCTAGCACCCTTTCTCAAGTCTAGGAGAGACTTAGATCTAGAGCTCCAAGGTGTCCAGACTAGATACCAGGTTAGCACACCCTGTTACACAGCCAAGCAAGATTCAGTCGTTGATGAGGAAGAAGACAACAGAAGTAAAAAATGTCAGAAACCTCCATCACCATCAGGTAGCGATATGATGAATCCATATCAATAGGAACCCCAAGATCCTTTTCAGCCAAAACCTGAAATAGATTATGAACTCAAGGTTATCAGGAAAGAATTCACCCCTGATATGGATGCCCTAGGCAAGGAGTTTGAGTCAGAAGAAAACAGACTCAAAAGAGAAGCCTATAGAGCCAACCATACCCTTGAACAAAAGAAGGAAGTTCTTAAAAATTGGACAACATTCATGAAAGAGATATCTAGTAATGTCCCTTTCTTTGAATATTTTGAGAACCATTTTGAGTGGCACAAGAAGTCTTGTGTTCTCACCAAAACCAATTGGACAAAACCCTCTAGCAAGGACGCTAGTGGAAAACCCAAACCCCCAGAAGTTGTTAGATCTCACCATCCACCTCAGGAAGCCATAGTCTTTAACCACCATGGAAGTGATCTTTTTGCCTCACCCTTCAAAACCCCTACCACTCAGGAAGAAACAGTAGTAAAGAAGGTCATAGAGCAAAACAACTACACCAACCAGTGTTTAGGTGTCATAAGCAAACAACTTGATAGGATAGAAGATAGAATAGATAGCAAGGCCATTCCCCAACCAGGAAGCCCTAACAAACCTGTCAAGACCCTAGAGAAACCTCTAGTCAAGCTCCCCACAACTAAGCAACCCAATCTTAGATCTAAGGATAAAACAGCCTTAGAAATAGTCAACCACAAGCTTGAAAAACTAGTGAAGAAGGAACCAGTCACCCCTCCACCAGTTAGTACTTCAACTAGTGTTGATCCCCGTCTAGAAACTAGATTACAAGTTTTAGACATCCATACAGCTTCTAGCTGTTCTAGCAGAACCTCCTCAGAAAGTGAAAAGGAGATAGAACATCTAGAAAACCAGTTCAGGAATTTAGAGGTAAAAGGGCTTACCAATCAAAAGGTAACCCCTACTAGCCTAACTAGGAATTGGTATCCCAGACCTACACCCCCAGACCTCCAGTACAAGGAAAGAAACATTAGTAACCAATTCTCAGTCTCTTCAGGTAAACTCTATGAATGGAACATAGATGGTTTGTCTGAACAGGAAATCTTGAATAAACTTCAGCATATGACCATGGTAGCTATCTCCTAAGAGATTTTTGCACTATAACTTACCCCCTTTTGCCTCATACATTTGGCTAAATAAGAGTCTCCCTCATACCAAGGGCCTTGGTAGGTGTAACCATTAATGAGAACAAGGTGTCTTGAAGGAATGACTGTCATCCAGTTGTTACCATCCCATTGTGGGAGTGTGCTCTAGCATCTAATGGATACAAAAGGACTTTTGATCTTTCTGACAACTTGCTGTATGATCTGGGGGAACTGGATGATTTGGTCATGGCGTGTTAGCTTGATTAGCCTAACAAACCCATATTCAAACATCCTGGAAAGCCAACTTGAGTTCGTAACTTCTTCATCTGTTCCATCATTTGATCCATCTTCATAATTGATTATCAGACCAGGGAAAGGATGCCTCTTTTCATAAGCTCTGTGGCTACTTCCAAAATATTGTTCCCATAGAGACTGTGCAAGGGCATGATCAACTTCTGTGTCAACATCACTATCAGTTTCACCGAAAATAGGGAAGTGGGTGGTGACTAGAATTCTGAAGTGTTCGCACCATTGATCAAATGATTTGAACATAGCCTTGCAACCAAAAATATTAGTTTGTATTTCTGGGGGCAAGTTGGCAATAGCACTTCTTAAGACAGTTTGAGCCTTAAGGCTAAACTTTGTGTTAGGTTCTAAAGGTTTAGGAATTTATGTATTTAGAACTCTAATTTGTAATATTGGCAAACCATGATCAAAACTATATGTTTAGTCTTGTTTAAGCTTGCTCAAAGTTGATTAATTATTGTAAAGTTGGAATAAAGAGACTGTAGATGCATTGGGGCATTTCGGTCTGGTTCGATCGATCGAAGAATAGACTCGATCAATCAAAAGTCGACCAGATTGCATTTTCTGCAGTTTTTCCAACTCAGCCTTAACTCATTAAACATTTAGGGTTTTATGTTTTTGCCCTAGGTATATAAGGCAAAACCCTAGCCACGTTTTTAGAGTTGCTCCAATTGTATTGTTGCTCATACATTGCTGTTTTATGTAAATCTCTTGTGAGATCTAGAGGAGCTTTCCTTTACACAAAACTTAGGGTTTTCAAGATAGAGATTACTTCAACATCTTGATGATCAACTAGGTTGCTACCATTGAAGCTTAAAGAATATCAAGCGTGGGTGCTTGTAGCTGATTGAAGAATTCAAGAAAGAAGGAGCCCGTGGATTCGGATTTTGCACGGGGTCGTGTCAGTAAGTTCTACTGGTAGGTAGCATTAGGAAGTCGAGCGGGGAGCTTGTAAGTCCTTTTGTATGAACTTCGATTCTTTCATAGTGAATTCAGTTTTGCCTTAAGGATCGGTGGGTAAAATCCTCCCCAGGTTTTTTACCGGTTTGGTTTTCCTGGGTGATCATATCTTGTGTTATTTATTATTCTGCTGCTATATATTTTTTATATGATTGTTTGATTGTTTTAACCTGGAATTGCTTAATTTGACTAAGTAACAACTTGGCTAATTAACTAGGCTACTCAATCTGGTTGTGTATTAAGGGGTCTAAAACCATTCACTTTGCATAACCAGTGCCCATGATAGTCGTTTTATCCATTGAATGGATATCCTCTTTTCCAAAGAGTTGACTAGTGATGGCTTCATTTCTTGCCTCAAGGTCGACTAGGTACATTTCTAGGGCTTTGAGGGTTCTTTGGAAAAGGCCTTTTTTGTTAAGGGTCCATGCTGCCTGGCAGTTATCAAGGATAAATTTGATGGAAAATGGCAAGTCTTTGTATGCACCTTTTTTCCATTGCAGTTCTTCAAATAAAACTTCCTGCAAAATAACAGTCATATCACAACTGGAGTATGTCACCTCTGCCGGGACATAATCCTGAAGGGATGTTGTTCCTTTTTGGTTTCCCTTAGAGGAAGCGCCTTCATGCTTTACAAAAGACTGTCCTACTGGGAGCCTTTTGTCTTAAGGATAGCCCTGTGTAGGTGCTTTCCCTTTGTTCCTCTTCTCTGCCGAAGAAGTCAACTTTCTCCACATTGTAGTGGGATAAGATTTTGGCTCTTTTTCCTGCCAAGGGTGAATAACATGAATATGCATGGTTTTGTGAATACCTTTATGCAATGCATGAGATGTTATGGAGCAAATACTTTTTTGTGATGATTGTTGGATTTGAATTGGGCCAAAAGAATCATCAATTATAGTGGGCAAATCAAGGTTCTTGGCTTGATTGTGGTTATTGGAATAGATAAGGTTGAGGGTCTTAGAAACTGAAACATTTTGGAGACTGGTAATCTTACATGGCTCAGGACTTCTGAGAAACTCAAACTTGACTGGTTGGCCAAAAGGATGGGTAGTGATTCCTTCACTATCCGTGGTGAAAGGGTACAATAGACACATAAAGGGATTTCCTAATATCACTCTATCTATCATGTTCTTGACAAGGACAAATGTAGTTTTGAAACATGTGTTGTCCTGACACATATGAGTTTTGGGTATTTTGAATTCAATTTGCATTTTACCACCACTTGCAGAAGTTAACCTTTCTCTGGTTTTTCTGAAGTACTTAGTGGGAATGATTCCTTCCTAAATGCAATTGAGATTAGCACTTGAGTCCATTAAGGCGATGGTCTCAAATTCAAATTCTTTGCTGATGACAATCTTGACTTCGGAGTGCCATTTCTGGAAGTTAATCCTACTAATGGTTACTAAGAACTTGTCATTGGATGAGACAGGGTCTTGTTCTTGAACCATATCTGCAGTTGGATTAATTGTTTCTTCGGCTTCATCATCAGAAGGGTTTTGAAATGAGGTTCCTTCCTCATTGCCTTGATGAGAAGTACTTTCCAGATTTTTTAATCTTTGATCAAGGAAATTGTGATCAACTCTAAGGATGGTTAGCTCTTGCTTAAGGGTTCTAACCTCAGACTTGGTTTCCTTGATTTCCTTTTGAAGGTCGTTAACTGTAACTTTCTTCTTGGATTTGGTAAATCTCTTGTAGATCTGTTCCAAATCGACTTTGGGTTCTTGAAGCTTAGGTTCAGGTTTACTGGTTTCCCTAACTAAGGTTCTCTTGAATTCAGTAAGCTTGTGAGCTTTGATGACTGGTTCTTCGATCTGTTCTATGAGATCTAAGAGGAGCTATTCTTGCTTAGAAAGAACATTAAGAGTTTTGTTTTTGCAACAAATATCCATTAATGTATGGGTTCATCTGGGCCACTAGAGGTGCTAGAAGAAACTCTAGAGGGTTCAGAGGATGACTGCTAGATTTGACAAATCTCACTACTAGAGGACTCACTTTCTGAGTGATTAAGTTCTAGGAGTTTAAAGATTTCATCTTTACCGGCTTGGTCATTGACAAGGGTATTGATAAGGGATTTGGCCTTAGCTTTACACTCTTTCCTTAAATGACCTCTCTTTCCACAGTTGAAGCATTTTCCTGGTGTTTTGGGTATAAACTTGCCTGTGGATTTGGATTTACCTTTCTTATAGAAATCATCCTTGCTATACTTCTGTTTTCTATAATACTTGACTGAAGTTTTCTTCCTATGAGGATATTCAGAGGATTCCTTGCCTCTGTAATTGGATTTTCTCTTGGGAAGGATGGAGGGTAAGCCATACTACGTACAAAAGTTTCCTACTTTGTACTTGGCTTTTCCTTTGTTGGCTTTGCTATGGATTTTGAGATCTCTGCACATCTTCATTCCTTCACTTCGAATGGTGCTAGAGATGTCTCCATAGGTTAGGTTATCATAATCTATGACACTTAAGGGGTTACACAGGGTTTCCTTAACCTTTTCTCCAAAAAGGGTAGGCAAACCATTGATGAACTTCTCCTTCCAAAATGGCGAGTTACAATCACTTCTGTGCATGACTCTGGTAGTAAACACATCTTTGTACCACCTAAAGTTACCAAGGGTTTTATATATAAGGTTACTCAACTAATCGTAAATCCTAGATGTGATGTTGCTGGGTTTTCCTACGAAGTGTTTCATGATCGTATAGACCAGGGTATTAACTCTGTCGGGGATTCCTCTACCTAAGTCGGTATCAAAGATGGGGAGTCCTTCCTCATCTTTTTGGACAGCATGCTTGATGTCTTCCTTAGATTCTTCTGTAAAGCAATTGTTCCACCATTGGAGGAGTTTACCTGTGAATCCTAACGATATGAGTTCTATGACCTCAGTATGGGGATGTCCTTCACTGATGTAGTTGTTGGTTACCATGGTCATATGTTGAAGTTTATTCAGGATTTCCTGTTCACACAAACCATCTACGTTCCATTCATAGAGTTTACTTGAAGAGACTGAGAATTGGTTACTAACGTTTCTTTCCTCGTACTGGAGGTCTGGGGGTGTAGGTCTGGGATACCAATTCCTAGTTAGGCTAGTAGGGGTTACCTTTTGATTGGTAAGCCTTTTTAACTCTAAATTCCTGAACTGGTTTTCTAGATGTTCTATCTCCTTTTCATTTTCTAAGGAGGTTCTGCTAGAACTGCTAGAAGCTGTATGGACGTCTAAAACTTGTAATCTAGTTTCTAAACGGGGATCAACACTGGTTGAAGTACTAACTGGTGGAGGGGTGACTAGTTCCTTCAAGCTTTTGGTTGACTATTTCCAAGGCTGTTTTATCCTTAGATCTAAGATTGGGTTGCTTAGTTGTGGGGAGCTTGACTAGAGGTTTCTCTAGTGTCTTGATAGGTTTGCTAGGGCTTCTTGGTTAGGGAATGGCCTTGCTATCTATTCTGTCTTCTATCCTATCAAGTTGTTTGCCTATGACACCTAAACACTGGTTGGTGTAGTTGTTTTGCTCTATGACCTTCTTTATTACCGTTTCTTCCTGAGTGGTAGGGGTTTTGAAGGGTGAGGCAATAAGATCACTTCCACGGTGGTTGAAGACTATGGCTTCCTGAGGTGGATGGTGAGATCTAACAACTTTTGGGGGTTTGGGTTTTCCACTAGCGTCCTTGCTAGGGGATTTTGTCCAATTGGTTTGGGTGAGAACACAAGACTTCTTGTGCCACTCAAAATGGTTCTCAAAGTATTCAAAGAAAAGGACATTACTGGATATCTCTTTCATGAATGTTGTCCAATTTTTTAGAACTTCTTTCTTTTGTTCAAGGGTATGGTTGGCTCTATAGGCTTCTCTTTTGAGTCTGTTTTCTTCTGACTCAAACTCCTTGCCTAGGGCATTCATATCAGGAGTGAATTCTTTCCTGATAACCTTGAGTTCATAATCTATTTCAAGTTCTGGTTGAAAAGGATCTTGGGGTTCATGTTGATATGGATTCATCATATCACTACCTGATGGTGATGGAGGTTTCTGACATTTTTTACTTCTGTTGTCTTCTTCCTCATCAACAACTAAATCTTGCTTGGCTGTGTAACAGGGTGTGCTAACCTGGGATCTAGTCTGGACACTTTAGAGTTCTAGATCTAAGTCTTTCCTAGACTTGGGAAAGGGTGCTAGAGGTCTGGATGTGCTACTCTAGGATGCAGGTCTATCTCCTAAGAGATTAGTTGGCTGCCTAAAGGGTTGGTGTAGATCTACCGGGGATCTAAACTTAAGTTCATCATATCCTGATGGGGAATAGTATGGTGAACCTATAGGTGGTCTAAATCTAGAATGGTCAAAACTAAGTCTAACCTTACCGTCGGCTAGCTGTTGAACAAAATCTAGATCTGGATTCTGGGCTGGGTTTTGGATCTGATGAGTGAAATTCTCATTCTCAATAGTCCAATTTCTAGGGAAAGTAACCTCTGACCATTTCAGGGTTTTGGGTACCTGAATGTTGGATCTGGTATCTGTGGTCTGGATGAGGGTAGTTTCACCTTTAACTCTCTTGTCAAGTGCTTGAATATTAAAGTTCATTCTCATGTACTTATAATAAACTCTGTATATCAAGGCCAACTGCTTAACTCCGGGTAGCATGAAGGTGCCATGGGTCTTGATATTGAGGGTGAGAGTTTTCATAACATGTGGGTCATTAAGAGCCACTGAAAAATTGGGAAAACAGTCAAAATAGACAAGTCCATTACTAAGACTGGTTTCTATGGTTCCTAAGAGGCTGTCATTAAACCTTATATGACGGGTGTCTCTAAGGGCCATAAGGACAGAAGCATTCAATCCTTCTCTGATCAAAGGTTTAACTCCGACCTGGACTAAACCTATGTGGATGAAATTATGTCCTTCATTCATATGTCCTAACAAGGCTGCTTCAGGTAACAAGTAGCACGTCTTGTACTCATTGTTGATATTGTAGACTTGTTCTATGGTTCGGACATGGTAACTGGTCTTAAAGGCATTCTTAAGGGTCCATGAGGATTTGTAAATCCTGTTTGTGAGAACCTTAGGGATGTTCCAATCTCCTAGTTTTAGATCTGTATCTGATAGCTCATATGACTCTGAATTTAGAATTCCATCTGATTGAGGTATCTCTGGGCGGTTTGTACTGGATGATCTAATGCTGGTAGAAGAGTTACTTCTAAACAACCTATTCATTGTTCTGGATTAAAAGCCTAGTTAAACAATCACAACCTAATTATCTTTAACCTCAAACTTCTGGATCTATCCTTAGATCTGAAACAGGGGTACAACAAGACTATAGCCTGATCTAGTGCAAACTCAATCTCCTACTGCCACGATCCTTACTCTGAGATAACTCCCTTCCGCTCACGCCCTACCATCGGGACTTATTGTTTAGTACGGGACACACATTCAGCCTGGGATTTACTGGTCTTACTGGATTGATAACAGCACAGATCTGGTCTTACGTGTCCCAACAATATACATCTGCAACAAATGGGACAGATAAACACAGAAACAAGAAGAAGCAGATAATTGGGATATAACTGAGCAACAAGAACAAAGAGTCACAGAATAATAAACAGATAGATAGGAGGCTCAGCCTTCCAACGAAAGAATAGTATTAAACAAAGGAAAGATAACACAAATGGAAAATAATGGAAGAGTTATCAAAATAAAACTGTCAGGAGATAACATATTCAAAATAATGATAATAATGCAGAAAATAATGGATAACTATGGCGGCAGTGCCGGCCAACTTGATTAATTCAAAATAAAATGTAACTTACAACACTACAATCGGCCAAAACTTGGCTTTGATACCAAAAGGGGGTAAGTTACATTTTATTTTGAATTAATCAAGTTGGCTGGCACTGCCTAATTGTTTAAATTTTACATTTTACAACATTAACTTTTGCATCTCCATTTCAATGCCTAATTGGAGGGAATGGACAAAGTTCAACTACAAACTTTGTCGTAGCTTAAGATTACAACTTTACTCAATATCTTTTTGTTGGAGGTGAATGTTGACAAATCCACAATTGGATTACATTTTCTTATTATATCCTCTATGCTTTCAAAATTTTTAGAAAATTAAAAATCAATAGCAATGTCATCAATAAATTGTTTAAATTACAAGTTTTTGTAGTTTAAAATTATGCATAAAATATAATCTAATCAATCATATAATAAAAAAAATTTATGATTGGCACAAAATTTGACATGTGTATTAAGAGCGTAAAGAACGTGCAATCCAACAGTTAGATTTTCAAAATATATGGTAATGTTAATGATATTGAGTAATGTTGTAACCTTATACTACAATCAATTTTGTAGCTAAACTTTATTAAAAAATAAGATTCTTGTCAACCATTTAACCCTAATATCCAACTATAAACAGTCACAACTATAATATCCAACCACTTGAGTCAGTGAGGGACCTATTCCAATTTAATCATCCTTGAATTTTGTATACATGTAATAATCAATTAAATTTCCATCTAAAATAAGTTGGACTTTTTTGGCATGGAAGAAAATTGATGTCTAGATAAATCAAGCTCATTGAGGCCGACCAAAAATGGACTATATGCTTATCTTGATTTGTTCCATTCCATGTACAAGACTCATTGTTAATGCTTGGTGTATAAGAGTTGAACATCTTACCTAAAGCCCATGCTCTGAAAGCTTCCAAAAAAAATAATAATAATAAATAAAAATAATCCATTTAAGCCAACACAAAATAAGAAGTTATAATGGAATTTTAAAAATAAATAAATAAATAAAATACTTGTCAAAAATAACGAAAATGTAATCTATGCTTCAATTCTTATAAGGATGAACACAATAGCAATACCCGTTCTTTTTTTTCTTTTTCTTTTTCTTTTAAAAAAAAAAAAAAAAAAAACCTATGCTTATTTTGTTTGTATGATAAAGTAGCCTGTTCCAATTTTACTTATCTTACTATTACTGGTAGAGCCCCAAAAGGAATATATTAGAAAACATGTTACTAATATCTTTTGGTATGGATTATTGTTGATACCCATTTTTGATAATATCGATCCAAAGGCTGAAGAAGGAAAGAATATGGCAAAAGCCCAATGGGCCTGCTCAATAGAAATTGATAAGAAATAAGAAGGAATGAGGTAAAGAACTAATAGGCTCGGGCCAGTAGAGTGAAATGTGGTCTATGTTGATCCCATATCGTGAACTCAAATCAGAAGTTCCAGATGCCACGAGAATGAAAAAAAAAATGACACAAAACCAAGCAACAGCAGTAGAAATCACATGGTGAAAGAAAAGACGAATCATGAAGAAGAAGACAATAGTGTAATGGCCGGAGCACCACCAACATGTAGTCCAGCCAATGCAGGGAAAGTGGGCCCACGACTGAAGGGGGTTCAAAGGGTGTGGTTTGGTAAAGGGGGGAAAAGAGCCTAGTTTCGATATTCTATCAAGACCTCTTTTGGGAGATGCCCTACTATGAAGGCACTTTACCCATAATAGGTAGTAGACCAGCTAGGACCACTTGATGCATGCTAGAGGGAATTGATAAAAAGAGACCTAAGGTTTTACCATTTAGAGAGAGAGAGAGAGAGAGAGAGAGAGAGAGAGAGAGAGAGAGAGAGAGAGAGAGAGAGAGAGAGAGAGAGAGAGGTACACATTGCAGAACTTGTAGGAGAGAGTTTGTCGTGAAGTAGGAAGTGAAAGAGATAGAAAGTCCTATCCACAGTCAGGGATTAGTTGAGGTTAAACCCATACGGTTAAAGGGCAATGGGCACTCCTGAAGAGTGTCAGTAGTAGACAAAAATGGTGGGTGAACAACAAGGCTAAAAAGGAGAAATTACATGAGTTTGATTTGGCATATAAATAGGAATAGTAACATAGGCAATTTGAATAAGAAATTGAAAGTGAAATAAGTAGGGCTATAAATGAACCAAACCATTCATGAACAACTTGAGCTCGCCTCGATAAAAAGTTTGTTCATGTTTGTTTGTTTATAAATAAGTCAATCTTGAGCCTTAGTTTTAGGCTTGTTTAAAAAACAAGCTGAGTCCAAGCAAAAAAAATTTGTTCATGAACAAGCTCGTGAGCTATAAGGCTTGATACAAAACAATTCAAGTATATAGACTCATTTATAATTTATATGTGTTTGCTAAATAAACTTATTACACATATCTTAATAATGATATGGCCAACATGAGATTACTACCCATTACCTTAATTTTCCTTCCCTTTAAATTGACCAAACACTACTTTAGACTTTAGTTACATTTAAAAAAATAAAAAACAAAAAAATTTAAGTGAGCCAAGTATGATCCTTCCCCATCAACGATCTAATGTAAAATTATGAAACATGTTAATCTTTTCCCATTTATAATAATTACAAATAAGTATTTTTCTAATTTTTCACCATCTAATGTGAATGTAAAAATTCTGTTTTGAACAATTGTTGAAATTGTAGACAATGAAGGATGAATGAATGGATTTAATTATGTAAAATTTAAATTTGAATAATGGCTAATCATAAATTTTGTAGGGTACCATCAT
Source organism: Quercus cerris (assembly GCA_963669245.1). Classification (NCBI taxonomy): domain Eukaryota; kingdom Viridiplantae; phylum Streptophyta; class Magnoliopsida; order Fagales; family Fagaceae; genus Quercus; species Quercus cerris. The sequence continues at coordinate 6,683,643 of OY770009.1, read as the reverse complement.
GTCGTCCAATGCAATAAATTTGTCTAGTGATTTGAGAGTGGAATCGACAAATTCAGCACAAAAAATAATTAATGATAATTCACATTTTGAGATTTAGAATTAGTTCTATTTGGCTAGGTTTTTGTAATTCCAATAACTAAAAATGTTATCTGGTTGTCTTAAAATAAATAAAAATGTTAAAACTAAAAGTTCAATATGCCATAGAATTTTTATATTTAAAAAATAAATCATTTTTATTGAAAGTGGTGTTACAAGTAGTGATATCACTTTTTTCAATATGCTAAAATTATTGTTACTCTTATTATATAATTTTAGGACACTATATGTTCAATAACCCTCCAAGTAGTGATATCACCTTTATCCATCCTCTTTCGGATTGCACCAACCAAACAGGCTCTTAGTAATGAATGGGCAACTACTTAAGTCGAGGTAGGACATCTTTCACAATATTTTTACAGTAAATTTTATGTAGTAAGGTATTCCTAATTTTCATTTAAACCCATCATTGAAATTATTTTATTATCCACCAATAAAAGCAAGTAACATCTTGCATCCTAAAAATGGTTATAAGAGTATTATGAAAATGTTATACACATAACTTTTCTCTTAAAAGATGATTGAATTTTGAATGATTAATCAAATTCCTATTTGAAATAAGTTGCACTTTCACAAGTTATAGAAAATTCTCTCAAAAAAAAAAAAAGTTATAGAAAATTGATATATGGATCAATTTGGATACAACTTATTTTACTGAAAACTAAAAACAGTGAAACAAAATAATTTTTAAATATATAAATAGTGCTATTTGACTCATTTTTAATATTTTTTTTTAATAGAGTAGCTGACTCATTTTTAATATTTTTTTTAATAGAGTGGCTGTGGTCTTATAAATAGTATTTTGTCCCATAAAGCTGAAACCCTGAAAAAAAAAATAAAAAAATAAAAAAATAAAAAGAAAAAGAAAAAGAAAAAGAAAAAGAAGAAGAAGAAGAAGAAGGAGGAAAACGCTGAAAACGCAGATGCGCAGGACATAATTTATATCCAAACCCAGCTATGATCAAACGAACCTAAGGGTCCACAAAAGGAGGGTCCCATCTACAACATACGGTAGAAATTTGTAAGCACAGTACAACAAGACGGTCTCTCTCCTATAAATAAGCATGCCATTGCCATTAGTACCATTCATACAAAATAGGGGTGGCAAAATCAACCCAAACCCATTTGCCCACCCAAACCCACCCACTTAAAATAAACCCAAACCCACCCAATTATTAATTGGGTTAAATGGGTATTAACCCAATTAAACCCAATTAACACTAATGTTTATTGGGTTTTAATTGGGTACCCAATTACCCAACCCCAAAACTACTAAAATTATCAAAATACCCCCTCAACCTAAAAAATGACCAAAATAACACCTAAACCCAAAAAATGACCAAAATACCCCAAAACCCAAAAAAAGACCAAAATATTCTCGAAAATCAAAAAAAGACCAAAATACCCCCGAAACCTAAAAATGACCAAAATACTCCTAAAAACCCAAAAAATGACGAAAATACCCCTAAAACCCAAAAAAATGACTAAAATACCCCCAAAACCTGAAAATGACCAAAATACCCCTGAAATCCAAAAAACGACCAAAATACCCCCGAAACCCAGAAAAAGACCAAAATACCCCCGAAACTTGAAAATGACCAAAATTCCCCTGAAATCCAAAAAATGACCAAAATACCCCCGAAACCCAAAAATGACCAAAATACCCTCGAAACCTAAAAATGACCAAAAAACCTCCAAAACCCAAAAATAACCAAAATACCCCCGAAACCCAAAAAATAACCAAAATACCCATAAAACCCAAAAAATGACCAAAATACCCCCGAACCCTAAAAATGACCAAAATACCCCTAAAACCCAAAAAATTACCAAAATATCGCCGAAACCTAAAAATGACCAAAATACCCCTGAAATCCAAAAAATGACCAAAATACCCTAGAAACCTAAAAATTACCAAAATACCTCTGAAACCTAAAAAATAGCGAAAATAACCCCGAAGTCTAAAAAATAACCAAAATAACCCTAAAACCTAAAAAATGACCAAAATACCTCGAAACCTTAAAAATGATTAAAATACCCTCGGAACCTAAAAATTAGCCAAAATAACCCTGAAGCCTAAAAATTGATCAAAATAACCTAGAAACCTAAAAATGATCAAAATAACCCTAGAACCAAAAAATGACCAAAATAACCCCGAAGTCTAAAAATTGTCAAAAATAACCCCGAAACCTAAAAATGACCAAAATACCCCCTAAACCTAAAAAGTGACCAAAATACCCCTTAAACCTAAAAAATGACCAAAATACCCTCAAACCTCTAAAGTGACGAAAATACCCCTAAACCTTTGAAATGACCCAAATAAACCCAAAACCGCTAAAATGGCCATAAACAACGTGAAACCTCTAAAATTTCCAAAAATACCCTGAAACGTCTAAAACGACCAAAATACCTCTAAACCTATAAAACAACCAAAATACCCCTCAAAATATCTAAAATGACCAACATACAACTAATCCTATAAGATGAACAAAATACACTCGAAGCCTCTAAAATTACCAAAATAGGGGTTTGGGGTATCTTAGTCATTTTTTAAGTTTATGGGTATTTTGGTCATTTTTTATGTTTAGGGAGTATTTTGGTCATTTTTTAGTTTTATAGGGGATTTTGATAATTTTTTAGGTTTAGGGTGTATTTTTATCAACTTACAGATTTAAGGGGCCTTTTTGTCATTTTATAGGTTTCGGGGAATTTTGGTCATTTTAAGGTTTAGGGGTTATTTTGGTTGTATTTAGGTTTCAGAGGTATTTTGATCATTTTTTAGGTTTCAAGGGGTATTTCAGTTAATTTTTAGGTTTCGAAGGTACATCGATTATTTTTTAGGTTTAGGGGGTATTTTGGTCATTTTTAGGTTTAGAGGCTATTTTGGTCATTTTTAGGTTTCTAGGTTATTTTGGTCAATTTTTAGACTTCGTGGTTATTTTGGCCATTTTTGAAGTTTCGGGAGTATTTTGGTCATTTTTAGTTTTCAAGGTTATTTTGGCCAATTTTTAGGCTTCGAGGTTATTTTGGCCATTTTTTAGGTTTCAAAGGTATTTTAGTAATTTTTAAGGTTTTGTAGGTATTTTGGACATTTTCTGGGTTTAGGGGGTATTTTGGTCATTTTTAGGTTTAGAGGCTATTTTGGTCATTTTTAGGTTTCTAGGTTATTTTTGTCAATTTTTAGACTTCGTGGTTATTTTGGCCATTTTTGAAGTTTCGGAAGTATTTTGGTCATTTTTAGTTTTCAAGGTTATTTTGGCCAATTTTTAGGCTTCGAGGTTATTTTGGCTATTTTTTAGGTTTCAAAGGTATTTTAGTAATTTTTAAGGTTTTGTAGGTATTTTGGACATTTTTTGGGTTTAGGGGGTATTTTGGTCATTTTTTGGTTTAGAGGCTATTTTGGTCATTTTTTGGTTTAGAGGCTATTTTGGTCATTTTTAGGTTTCTAGGTTATTTTTGTCAATTTTTAGACTTCGTGGTTCTTTTGGCCATTTTTGAAGTTTCGGGAGTATTTTGGTCATTTTTAGTTTTCAGGGTTATTTTGGTCAATTTTTAGGCTTTGAGGTTAGTTTGGCAATTTTTTAGGTTTCAGAGGTATTTTAGTAATTTTTTAGGTTTTGGAGGTATTTTGGACATTTTTTGGGTTTATGGGGTATTTTGGTCATTTTCAGGTTTCTAGGTTATTTTGGTCAATTTTTAGACTTCATGGTTATTTTGGCCATTTTTGAAGTTTCGGGAGTATTTTGGTCATTTTTAGTTTTTAGGGTTATTTTGGTCAATTTGTAGGCTTCGAGGTTATTTTGGCCATTTTTTAGGTTTCAGAGGTATTTTAGTAATTTTTTAGGTTTCGAAGGTATTTTTGACATTTTTTGGGTTTATGGGGTATTTTGGTCATTTTTAGGTTTAGGGGCTATTTTGGTCATTTTCAGGTTTCTAGGTTATTTTGGTCAATTTTTAGACTTCATGGTTATTTTGGCCATTTTTGAAGTTTCGGGAGTATTTTGGTCATTTTTAGTTTTCAGGGTTATTTTGGTCAATTTTTAGGCTTCGAGGTTATTTTGGCCATTTTTTAGGTTCCAGAGGTATTTTAGTAATATTTTAGGTTTTGGAGGTATTTTGGACATTTTTTGGGTTTATGGGGTATTTTGGTCATTTTTAGGTTTTGAGGGTATTTTGGTCATTTTTAGGTTTCTAGGTTATTTTGGTCAATTTTTAGACTTCGTGGTTATTTTGGCCATTTTTGAAGTTTCGGGAGTATTTTGGTCATTTTTAGTTTTCAGGGTTATTTTGGTCAATTTTTAGGCTTCGAGGTTATTTTGGCCATTTTTTAGGTTTCAGAGGTATTTTAGTAATTTTTTAGGTTTTGGAGGTATTTTGGACATTTTTTTGGGTTTATGGGGTATTTTGGTCATTTTTGGGGTTTCATGGGTATTTTGGTCATTTTATGGGTTTTGGGGGGGTATTTTGATCATTTTTAGGTTTCAGGGGTATTTTGGTCATTTTTTTGGGTTCTAGGGATATTTTGGTAATTTTTAGGTTTTGGGGGTATTTTCGTCATTTTTTGGTTTCAAGAGTATTTTGGTCATTTTTTGGGTTCTAGGGGTATTTTGGTCATTTTTTAGGTTCTCGAGGGTATTTTGGTCATTTTTTGGGTTGTTGGGGTATTTTGGTCATTTTCTAGGTTTCAGGGGTATTTTAGTCATTTTTTATGTTTTGGAGGGTATTTTGGTAATTTTAAGGTTTTGGGGATATTTTGGTCATTTTTTAGGTTCTAGGGGGTATTTTGGTAATTTTTGGCTTTCAGGGTTATTTTGGTCATTTTTTAGGTTTTTGGGGTATTTTGGTCATTTTCTGGATTTTGGAAGTATTTTGGTCTTTTTTTTTTTGGGTTTTGGGGGTATTTTGGTAATTTTCAGGTTTTTGGGGCATTTTGGTCATTTTTGAAGATTTAAGAGTACTTTGGTCATTTTCACTTTAGTGACATTTTGGTAATTTTGATAATTGGGTAATTGGGTGGGTTGGGGTTTACCCATAATAATTGGGTTGGGTTGGATTTGGGTTATAAGGAATTAGTTAAATGAGTTTTAAATGGGTAAATGAGTTTTATATACCCAACCCAATTATGTCTACCCCAAACCCACCCAAACCCGCCCATTTGCCACCCCTAATACAAAATCATAAATCAGTTTTATTATTTTTATAAAGCATGAGGAGGGAGGGTTCCTTGAGATTCATAGCTGTTACTTTAACCCTTTTCCTTTGTTTGCTCACTATTCATCATAATTTCTGCACTGCGGACTCTGATGTTGGTTGCATTGAAAGCGAGCGATACGCCCTTCTCAACTTCAAGCAAGACCTTACAGATCCTTCAGACAGGCTTGCCTCTTGGGCTACTGCTGCATCTGACGAGGATTGTTGTCACTAGGTCGGTGTTGTCTGCCACAACCGCACCGGTCATGTCCTCCAACTCTGTCTCAGAAGCTTTCCTCCTCTGTATGACGAGTTTGCAATTGATGATGGCCAAATTGACGCTTATGAGAGGTCAGTGTTCGGTGGTAAGATAAATCCTTCTCTGCTTGATTTGAAGCATTTGATTTACTTAGACCTCACATTCCTAAATTCCTCGGTTCAATGGGGAGCTTAAGATATCTTAATCTCTCCAATGCGAGATTTGGGGGATTGATTCCTCATCAACTTGGGAATCTCTCTAATTTGCAATAACTCAATCTTGGAGATTCTAATTATTATAATGATTTATATGTCGAGAAACCTTAATGGCTCTCTGGTCTTCCTTAACTACAACACCTTGATTTAAGTTCTGCAAACCTTAGCCAAGTCCCTGATTGGCTACATGATATAAACAAACTCCCTTCCTTGTTAGAGTTGCGATTCTCATATTGCCGCCTCTCTGGTTTCATCTCGCCTATACCCAGTATTAACTTTTCATCTCTCACCACCCTTAATCTTTCATACAACTCTTTTGAAAATAGTTCGATTCTGTTTTGGGTCTTTGGTCTTCATAATCTGGTTTCTCTTGATCTATCTTACAATCAGTTTCAAGGTCCAATCCCTGTTCATCTCCAGAACTTGACTTCACTTCGGCACCTCGATCTATCTAGCAACACTTTCAACTCTTCAATTCCTAATTGGCTGTACAGTTTTAGTCATCTTGAGTTTCTCAACCTTGAGGAAAATAATTTGCAGGGTACAATCTCTAGTTCCATTGGAAACCTAACATCTGCCATTAGCTTAGAATTGTCAACCAATGAACATGAAGGAAAGATACCAAGATCTTTAGGTAATCTCTGCAAGTTAAGGTTAATTAGATTGTCAGACAACAAATGGAGTCAAGAGATATCTGAAATCTTTGAAAGTCTATCAGGATGTGTTTCAAATGGACTAGAGATCTTAGAAATGGACAGTGCTCAACTGTCTGGGCATTTGACTGATGATCTTGGGCAATTTAAAAAACTTGTCATCCTTTCTTTGGGGTATAATTCAATTTCAAGTCCAATTCCATCGTCTATAGGAAATCTTTCATCTTTGAGATTCTTGAGCCTTGAAACTAATCAAATTAATGGAACTCTCCCTCAAAGCTTTGGACAGCTCTCCAAATTAGAGTCTCTATATATTTATTCAAATATGTTGGAGGGTGTAGTATCTGAAGTTCATTTTACCAATTTAATGAGATTAACAAAACTTGTTGCTTCTCAAAACCGACTAAATTTAGAAGTAAGTGACAATTGGGCTCCTCCTTTTCAACTCAACACTTTAATTTTGGGATCGTGGAATTTAGGGTTGAAATTTCCTTCATGGCTCTGTTCACAAGAGCAACTTTCGAGTTTCGATCTTGGACATATCCAATACAGGGATTTTAGATGCAGTTCCTCCTTCATTTTGGAACCTGTCTTCTCAGTTTATGTATCTAAAACTCTCTCACAATCAGATCTATGGAGAGATTCCAAATATCTCAATGATTTTGTCATATTCTTCAATAATTGATCTGAGTTCAAATCACTTCACTGGTGTGTTGCCTTGTATATACTCTAATGTGGGCGTCTTAGATCTCTCTAACAATTTATTGTTTGGATCTATTTCACACTTTTTGTGTTACAAGATGAATGAGTCCAAACGAATGTCATATCTCAATCTTGGTAGAAACTTATTATCAAGGGAAATAACTGATTGTTGGATGAAATGGCAAAATTTGTTTGCCTTAAATTTGAGAAACAACAATTTGTCCGGTTCAATTCCAACGTCCATTGGATCTTTGATTTATCTTGGGTCTTTGCATCTATACAACAACAAATTCTCTGGAAAATTACCATCCTCATTGAAAAATTGTAAAAACTTGGTTGCAATTTTTTTTTTTTTTTTTTTTTTTTTTTTTTTTTTTTTTTTTATACGTGGTTGCTATTGATATTGGCAAAAATGAGTTTGTTGGGAGCATACCTTCATGGATAGGACATAGATTTTCAAGCTTGGTGATTCTCAGCCTTCACTCAAATAATTTCTATGGTTACATCCCGGAAAAACTCTGCTCTCTAACTTCACTCCAAATCTTGAACCTCTCAAATAATAAGCTATTTGGAAGCATTCCTAGATGTATTGACAATTTCAATGCCATGGCCACAAATAACAATTCAAATGGTCCCCTTTTTTTAGTCGAACGGTCAATTGGCTATGGTACTTCTATGCTTTTTGAAAGTGCATTGCTTGTGATTAAAGGGAAAGTTCTTGAGTATTCCACCACTCTTCAATTTGTAAAAAATATAGACCTATCTAAGAACAATTTATCGGGCAAGATCCCCAAAGAAGTGACTAGTCTTCAAAGATTACAATCATTAAATTTGTCATTTAATATCTTGACAGGAAGGATTCCTGCCAATATAGGTGTTATGAGATCATTGGAATCTATCGATTTTTCTGTAAATCAACTTTCAGGTCAAATTCCTCAAAGTATGTCAAGTTTGACATTTTTGAGTCAGTTGAACTTGTCAAACAACAATTTAAGTGGGAAAATCCCTTCAAGCACTCAACTACAGAGCCTCAATGCCTCATGTTTTATTGGAAACAAACTTTGTGAAGCTCCACTAATTGAGAATTGTTCTATAATTGATGTAAAAGCTAACGTTAAAAACAACAGGAGCAAGGATTTTGGTGGACCTAAAGTGGATTGGTTTTACGTTAGTACGGCATTTGGATTTGTGGTTGGTTTTTGGGTTGTATTGGGTCCTTTACTATTGAATAAGCAAGGGAGAATCATGTACTTTCAATTCCTAGATCACCTAGGGTACAAACTCTGGGGTGTAGTGGCACAAACTTGGTTGTGTTGTAAGTAAATGTTGTAAGATTCTTAATATTAAGTGCAAATGTCATTTAATCATAGTAATCAATATTTTTTTTTTCAAGCTGATTAATACTTGTATTATTAGTTATATTCATTCCATTGACATATATGAATATGATGTTTCTTTTTCTAAATATCAAATGCAATCCAAGTTGTAGTTTTATTGTCTCTATATATTACAATGTAAAATCACTTTTCAATTAATACAGGAAATTGATCAATTAAAAGCAGTATACAAAACCTTAATATGATGCCCAATTTCTCAATCTCCTATTGATCACTTTGTAAAGTCTCAACGAAAAAAGGTTTATGCATATCTCAGCAAACTAAATGGGCTCTTCGTAACAATGCACACTTGTACAGGCATGCTATAGTTTTGCTTCAAAATAATTTACAATATTTTTTCTATGTAGTTCCAAATTTTGTGGCTGCATCTGTTGATTGGAATTGTGTATGTCTACTTGGGTGGGTATACATAATTAAACTATTGATTCAATAAGTATGTTTGGGTTTCATGGTTTTACCGAGTTATTGTAACTGGAGATTTATTTTTGATGATGTCCAAGTCTCTCTTATATTCCCTCTGGACATTGACACTCTTAGTTTAGATGAAAGGTATGGAGCTGAACTATTGGCCTCCGTACTTATGCTGCATTTATTTTGATTTTAGCAACATATTGGTGACACACTGCACTACAAGTAACAGGCTTGATTAGGAGCTTGTATGTAATTTGGAGAAATCATCTTTTTTGAATCCTAACTCTTTAATGTGAGTTTCTTTTACATGTAAAAGAGAGCTTCCAACAAACTGGATTTTGTGATTGCCAGAGTTTATAATTTATGATATTTCGAAATAACATTCCCAACTCTTTCCATTTTTTGCTTCGACATCCATATTCCTTTCTTGAAATTCCTTCATTGTATATTAGAAAAATCTGAAATATATATTCCTTACATGTATATTCATAAAATGTGGTTTTGGTGAAGAGGGATTTTACTATTTTAGTCTAGGTGAAATGGGGTTTTGTTGAATTAATGATTTTCTGAATTGTGTTATGGATTTTTTTTTGAGTTACTGGTTCTTACAAGTGAAGGTCATTGAGTTGAGAGAGAGTTTATTGGGGTTGTAATGTTGTTTGCAAAGAATTATCAATGCTTCTTTTTTACACTTGTTTGGCATGGTAGAAAAATGAAATCCAAAAGGCTGTGGTTGACAAGACAACATTGGAATTAAGTTGAGTTGTGTGTGTTTGCAGTAGGATAGTAGTCGACACAATATTGCACTTTATGCAATAGGACAGTGTATATAAACACTTAAACTCAAAAAAAAAATAAAAAAATAAAAAAATAAAAATAGTAAAGCCGCCCAAGATTATATTTCTATTATCTGTAGGTCTCTTTTTTGGGTGAAGGTGAAGTATACTTGCTTCAATACAGTTGTCTTTGGTTTCCTATGTAAAATTCATTTATATCCTCATCCTACGTAATTTTTCTTTTCCACTAGTAATGGAAAATGTTGCTGCCTTTAGTTTTTCCAATAAAACTCAACTACGCTCTATCACAACCATATGCCTTGGTTACATTAAGCTCATACAATTTTAAACAATACACAATATTTATTGTAGTATGGCCACATTTCTTTTGCTAATCATTAGACCTTGTGTTATTTCTGACTATCTCATCCATTCTTGGTGTAATTTTGGCAACTGCTAGTGTTACTGTGGTAGGTTTTGGTAACTTTATATGATTCTCCTTTAACAAGAATTGTCATTTCTTTTCCACCACTTAAATTTGTAAAACTGGACTCTATTTAGATTTAAGTTTAAATTTGTGTCATTGTATTCCAAATACAACAAGGTTCTCCATTATTTACTAAGTACCTATCCAATTGAAATTTAAGTTTTTATTTTCTATGTAAGCAATGAGAGTTTATTTTGTCTCTTGTAGTATAATAGTTTTGGATTTTTTTAGCACATGGATCACGACTTTCTAGAATCTAGTGAATATGGTTGAATACCTGAACCTTATCCAAACCATTCCAAACTCTTAAGGATAAAGTAATTAAGTGGTGGCATTTAGAGTATTGGTAATTAAAGAGTTTCTAGTGAGTTTGAGTTTAATCCTAATGTTTTGTTCAGATCACGATTTGATAAACATGATGATCAGTAATATATCTCTAGCATTATGTGTATTTGATGATGAGTTTAAATATATATTGTAGTTTTAGATATTTGGTCCATAGAAATGCTCTTATAGTTGTGATATTTGAAAATTAGAAGGATATTTAACTGGGGTTCTTAATTCTTATTACTATCTAATATGCACAACTTAGCATTATCATCCTGAGGCAAGATTTTTTTTTTCCCCTTTTGTTTAGCGTGTTCTCTGTTACTCTACCCTTAACTTTTCCAAGAATATCTGTGCAATAAATTAGCCGGTGTAGTAATTATACAGAGTTGAACTTGGCCTAGGGGCCTGTGGTGTGCATTACCATCTTCAATTTTTTGCACAGGACATTGTGAAGGCCAAGTAATTCTTGTAGTAGGGAGGAGTTGACTTTGACTATTGAAGACTATGACACTCTCAATCATATATCGCAACTTGAGGTACAAATTGGATGATAAATTGTGTGGATTCAGTGAGATTTAATTTGCTTATAGCTATCTGAAATTTGAAATGGTATTTACAACTATGAATGCAAAATCCGTTGGATGAACAGATGTAAAACATTATGCATATGCTTTTCTTGATTATAGAGAACCTTATAGCTGACTTGATTGTCTTAACTATTTTGCTAGAGTAATATGTTGAACATGCGTAATTGGTATTAGTTGCCACCCTTCACTATGGTAGAGAATAATTTCTCATTCACCAGTGGCCAACGGTGAAAGCAAGGGACAGATTTAAATCAGGCAACGTCAATAGTTTCATTTTATGTGTCATGTTCAGGGTGGTTGTGTTGCTCCCACCAGAAACTAACCAAAAATCCTGAGCTTGGCAGTTGCTTTACCTTTTGGGTAACGCAAAATATACTATAAAGACCAACACAAAATAAGAAATTGTGAAGGGAAATATTGGAAAAGTACTGGTGAAAAATAATGTAAAAAATTAAATTTAAGTGTTTTTCAATAAGATTGGATTGTTAATTTCATCTTTCTCCAGTTCTTATAAGCAAGCTAGCATAGAGCTTTTAACAGACCAACACAAGTGCAAGTTGAGAAATAATTTGGATCCATAGCAAAATTTATCAATTTGTTAATTAACCAATTATGTAACTCGGTTATTACCTGTTAATTACCACGAGCATAGTCACAAAATATAAAATAACAAGCAGTAAAGAAAATAACACAAGATATTGAAAACCAATGGATTAAAGTTTGCAACATGAATCACACTCATGACCCTAGACTCTATGTAGCAGATACTAACATGGATCATAATCAGCTCCAAGTTGCATGGATTCTTTTATCTTGAAAACCTTCTACAAATCGTGTTGATGACTCCAAGGACTGACTCCAAAGACCACCTTGAAGATTTGATCTCAACAATAACACACTAGCAATAGCAGGCTCTTGTGGCTTCAACCTTGATCTCCAAATAACAACAGTCTTGAGATTGATCTTCTATTCTCACTAATTTTGGTGAAATTGAGGTTTTGATTTTCTTCTTCTTAGATGCACAGCAATACCTCAATTGTAGTTGTGCTATAAAGTGCCTTTTATATGTTTGTATGTATGCCATAAAAAAAGTACCAGGCAACACATACTCAATTATAAAAAGTTAGATTTCAAGTTTCTTGTATCTCAATTGAGCAAGTCACTACTGAGAAGTATTAAGAATCTTGCTTCGATCTATCGTGAATTGATTGAAGGTTTTACAAAAGCACTACCTTGATTGATTGAGACATAATCGAAGGGCAATTGAAACTCCGTACTTATTTCTTTTGAGCTGCATCTTGGACATCTGATTATGGATCCAAACAAGATTAAATGTCATAGAATCTTTCAACCTAAAAACCTAACACTAGTCTTTTAAAATCCATGTTTATTTTGTATATATGATAAAGTTGCACTACCACGAAAGTTCATGAATTTTGACATATATGCCATTTTTCCATTTCTAGACATAGTAAGGTTTGCTGACAAAACTAGCAGATACTTGAAAAACATTTTAATAATCTCTTTTGGCATGGATGTAATTTAATAACAAGTAGGTAGTGAATCCCTCAAGAGAGGACCTGCTTGACTTGTCTGTTGAATGTTTGATTACTCAACCAAAATCTATTTTGTTCTACAAATTGTTATCACAATTCGAGATGAACTTATCTAGTTATCCTGAATGAATGTTTTCCAATAGACATTTTTTTGGTATTTGGATAAACTAGTCAAATAGTTTTATTTCTATATGAAAACAAATCACTGGATATTGGTTAGACAATAGCAGACTATTGATTGTATTAGGGAAGGAAGTATACAATTAGTCTCAAATTTCTCTAAATAAAACATTCATGCAATTGGATTATATTTCTATACATACGCACCATCATTGGTATTTTGTTTGATTGCTTTCTTCCTAGTTGACCAATTGAATTAAGTTGATTATGGTATTCATATATCAAATTGGAACTTTAAAATGAATAGAATTTGAACTTTCATCAATAGTACATACTACATAGTGATTGCATGAATTTTACCCCCAAAAAAAATGAACAAAAAATTATTTAAACCTGTTTTTAACCATTTTTAACAACCTCTTCTTCTTTTTTAGAATAAATAAAGATAACAACTTTGATACTGCTTCATTACATCAATACATTTTGCACAAACTACATTGAAAATTATGATTTTTTTTTTTTTAACAATGAAAATATGATTTGTTTTGTAGTATGCATTTAATAGTAAATTTGTAAAAGTTCACATTCAATAAAACGATATAGAAATAATTTAAAGGGTTTTTCTCCAAACTTATCAGCCAACACAGTCCACGTGTATGGGTTGAACCAACACATGGGTAAGGCCAAAAATAAGCCTTACGAAACTTCAATGCCAAGGCCCAATCATATAAGCAATAGGGTCGCAAGATTACTACTGAAATCAGCTTATTGAGTCCCACAAAAAAAAATAACAGCCAATTGATCACAGCCGGAGCAATCTCAAGTTCAGATTCAGGTGTTTCCCTCCATCACTTGATCCAAGCTTACTGAAGAGGGAGGTAACCAGTGAATTCAGGAAAATAAGGAGCAGTGGTTCTTTCAACACCAAATAAGAAAATTATAAAAGAATTAAAGGAAAAAAAATGTCAAAAATAACTTAAAATTTACTTTTAGCTGGTTTTTTTTTTTTTTTGAATAAAATTTCACAGCCATACCATCGGTTCCATTTCTACTAAGCCTAAGCGTATTGCTGGCAAAAGCAGCAAATTAGTGAAAAAAACGTGTTTCTAATAAATATTGGTATGGATCATAAGCAAATTTAAAAACGAACTACCATTGTAATTTGGGAGAGGACTTACTTGATACGTGTTTGGCATATTAACTAAAATCTATTTCACGATTAGGTAAGGCGGTTTCCAATTGGTCGTAAGTTTCTCCATCAAAAATATTCATTCGTAAGATTTAGAACCACATTTCTACATATAACACCATTGGTATTTTATATTTGTTATTTTTCTTCCTAATCAACATATTCAGTCAAGTTGTTTAAGTATTAATATTAAAGAACTCTTAAAATCTGTGGAATTTGAAGTTTCTTCAGTTCATGGTGTATTATTTTTGAAGTTTCTTTAGTTTCTTCAATTCCTGATGTATATATGTAAAATAACAAGAACAGAGGAAGAGAGAGAGAAAACTCCAATTCTTATAAACCAGTAATTGATACAAATGAATCAAGTGAGTTTATAATCAACCACTAAGCTATATATATACAACTCTAAAACAGAGCATTACCCCAAGCTCTGTAACAAACTAATTAACCGTTTTATAACTAATCCACCAATTACAACTTGACAGCTGGCCTTCCCTTTAACTAATTTCTGGGCTCTCCCACACGTGCTGGCTGTGTGGCTTCATTAATCAGAACGCCCCGTTTTAGTTCTTCCTTTGTCGTTTCACACTTCAGCCTTCCTTCTTTTCTGTCGTTTTTGCTACTGCCGTTTATGACTTCAATTCTTTTGTCTTCAACACTCCCCCTCAAGTCCAGAGTTTTAGGCTCTGTGACTTGAACTGATGAAGCTACCTGCAATTGCTCAGATTTCTCCTTTGTCAATTTAGGCTGAAAAATATCTTTCAGTCCTAGCTTCTCTGATAATCTCGCAAAAGATGAAACACCCAAAGCTTTAGTGAAGATGCCTGCAATCTGTGAATTTGTATTAACATGGAAGGTTTTAATCATTCCCTCCAAAATTTTGTCTCTCACCAAGTGACAGTCAACTTCTATGTGCTTGGTTCTTTCATGGAAGACCGGATTTGTTGCTATGTATAGTGCAACTTGATTATCACAAAACATCATAGCTGGTCTGGAATGTTCAATCTTTAAGTCCTTCAACAGTTGTAAAACCCAAGTAATTTCACAGGCTACACTTGCCATAGCCCTGTATTCTGCTTCAGCCGATGACCTGGACACAACTCCTTGTTTCTTTGACCTCCAAGAAATTAAGGAGTCTCCCAAATACACTGCATAACCAGTGAGGGACCTTCTTGTATCTGGGCATCCAGCCCAATCCGCATCACAGAAGGCCTTGATGTGTAATACTGTATTGCTTGGGAAGAATATACCCTTTCCTGGTGAACCTTTAATAAATTGAAGTACTCTATGCACTGCCTTCAAGTGTGGTTCCCTTGGCTGAGATACAAACTGACTCAGCCTATGCACTGCATAAGTCAAGTCAGGCCTTGTCAAGGTAAGGTACAAAAGTCTTCCAATCAATCTTCTATACTGTCCTGGTTCCTCCAATAACTTGCCTTCATACTTTGATAACTTGAGGTTTTGTTCCATGGGAAACTTGACAGGTTTGCTACCAATGAAACCAGTGTCTTTAAGAATTTCTAAAGCATATTTTCTTTGATTGAGACTAATTCCTTCATCAGTCCTAGCCACTTCTAAGCCCAGAAAATACCTTAATGAGCCTAAGTCCTTCAAACCAAACTTAGCATCAAGAACTCTCTTCAAATTGTTGACACAATCAATGTTGTTTCCTGTCAAAAGTATATCATCAACATATACCAATAAGGCTGTGAATGAACCTCCTTGTGTGTGAATGAACAAAGAGTAGTCAGACTTGGATTGGACAAAACCCATTTGTAGAATAGTTGAAGAGAATTTCTCAAACCATTGTCTGGATGCTTGCTTGAGACCATAGACACTCTTGTTCAGTTTACAAACCAAATTATGCTCCCCCTTGCTGTGAAATCCAGGTGGTAAGCACATGTAAACATCCTCAAGTAACTCCCCATGAAGAAAGGCATTATTAACATCCAATTGATGAAGAGACCACCCTTTCACAGCAGCTAATGACAAAACAATTCTAACTGAAACTGACTTGACAACTGGAGAGAAAGTTTCTGAATAGTCCAGCCCAAGTTTTTGAGTGAAGCCCTTGGCAACAAGCCTGGCTTTATACCTCTCAATGGTGCCATCAGGGAGGTATTTAACTCTGTAGACCCATTTGCAACCAATGGCTGACTTACCAGGAGGCAAAGAGGTTAAGGTCCAAGTATCATTCACTTCTAATGCCTCAATTTCCTTGTCCATGGCAGCCCTCCACTCAGGAAAGTGCACTGCTTGCTGAAATGAGGCAGGCTCTGATGGAGGGGAAGAGGCAGCCATGACAAAAGAATGAAAAGTAGGTCTAAGATGTGAGTAACTCACATGATCCGAAAGGTCATAGGGCAGACCAGAACTGGGTTTGGTACTGACAGAATTGCAAGAGTAATCAGATAGGTATGAAAGAGGTTTGTGGGACCTAGTGGACCTTCTAATAGGAACAATGGAACCACAAGGCTGAGGAAGGGTAGGAATAGTAGGAATGGCAGATTCTGCAGAAACAAGGTCTGCAGAATTGGGTTCAGTGGAAACAGGATTAGGACTAGAAGTGGAATTAGAGTTAGGGATAGGTGAAGGAAGATGAGGAAGGGAGGAAGAGCAGGGAACAAAAACTGAATCAGCAGGATCTAAAGTGGAATGAGGAAAAACAAAATCATCCAAATAAGAAGCAGAAGGCTGAGAACAATCAGCATAGGGAAAAATGTTTTCATAGAAGATAATGTCTCTTGAAATATAAACTTAATTGGAATGAATATCAAGGACTTTGTAACCTTTAATGCCATGGGGATAACCAAGAAACACACATTTTCTGGCCCTAGGTGCAAACTTGTGCCTATTATGAGATAAGGTGGAAATGAAACATAAGCAGCCAAAACTTCTCAAATTGTGATAAGATGGAGGAGAATTGAATAGCATTTCATAAGGGCTCTTATTACCTAAAGTTTTTGAAGGAATTCTGTTGATAAGATGAACTGCAGTTAGGATGCAGTCACCCCAAAAACATAAAGGAATGTGAGACTGAAATTTTAAGGCTCTTGCAACATTGAGGATGTGTTGATGCTTCCTTTCAGCAATACCATTTTGCTGAGGAGTATGAACACGGGAAAGTTGATGCAAAATGCCATTGGAATGAAAAAAATCTTTCAAGAAAAACTCAGTCCCATTATCACTTCTAATAGTTTTAATCTTGCTATCAAATTGAGTGGAAACCATTTATGCAAATTTAGGAAACAAAAATTGAGTTTTAGATTTCTGTTTAAGTAAGTAAACCCATGTGCACCTAGTAAAGTCATCCACAATAGTCAAAAAATATTTGTAACCATCAATTGTATTGACAGAGAAAGGACCCCATAGGTCACAATGGATCAATTCAAAAGGCTTAGTGGTTACATGAGAACTAGAAGGGAAAGTAAGCTTCTTTTGTTTTGAAAAATGACAAACATCACAGCAAGCTGTCTTATTTTGAACATCAATATCTACAAAATGCTTCAACAATTGAAGTTTTGACAAAGAAATGTGTCCTAATCTAGAATGCCACAAGTCTGAAGAAGAAATGTGACTGACATTACTGGCAAGAGCTGCTGATCTTGATGATGGAACAGAAGCTTGAAGTAGGTATAAACCAGTGCTTTGCTTACCCAGACCAATCATGCTCCATTGAGCAAGGTCCTGGATGAAACACCAATCACCAAAAAATATGAGGCAGCAAAATTTATGCTTAGTAAGTTTACTAATTGAAATGAGGTTGAAATGAAAAGATGGAACACACAATACATCTGTGAGTGTGAGATTAGGTGAAATTTGCACTGTGCCAATGTGTGTAACTAGAACCTTTTCCCCATTTGGCAAATAGACACAGGAATGAACAACAGAAGTAATTGTGGTTAATTGTGACACTGAGTGTACCATGTGATCAGTAGCACCAGTGTCAAGAATCCAAGAATTAGACTTAAAACAATGTCTATCAACAACATGGGCTGAAAAAATAGAATGAGACATATTGGGAGCAATCCAAAAGGGATTACCTGAGAAGTTAGAAGAAGATGATGAAGCAGAAGCAGCAAAGGGAGATGAAGTGGTTGTAGGAAGAGCAGGTGCCATCACTGAAGCAACCTGTGAAGCAATCTGAGTGCCAATGCCATTTGGAGCACCAAAACCAGAACTGGATGCATTATGAACCTTTAGAAAGTTGAGTAGTTGGTCACATTGAACCTGAGATATTGGACATTGAGGCTGAGTAGTCTGTTGGCAATTCTGAAGACCAAAATTACCAGGAAAACCTCCAAAATTCTGTTGTGGAATACCAAAGGAAGTCTTGTTCAAAGCTGGTTGTTGAAGACCAAAATTGAACTGATTGGTATCACAGGACTGAACATTGGAAAGGCTATCAAACCCAAAATTCCCTGTGATTTGATTAGCCATAGCCTTATTTCCACCTTTTGGCTTATACCCAGGAGGGTATCCGTGAAGTTTGTAACATTTGTCAGCTATGTGACCAGTGAAGCCACAGTAGGTGCAAACTGGTCTTTCCTTCTTGAAATTACCTCCTTTTCCTCCATTGTTCCGAGCATTACCTTGAAATTGCTTACCACCATTTACATACATGGCAATAGGATCCAATTGCTAAACCACATTAACAATGTTTCCTAAGTTTCTCCTTTTCTCTTCTTGTAAAACCAACGAGCACACCTTGCTGAGAGGAGGAAAAGGCTCAATAAGCAAGATTTGCCCAATTAAGGTTCCATAACAGTCATTCAAGCCCATCAGAAAACGGAAGACATGCTCTTTATGCTGTGCACCCAGCTGTGATGACCTAGAACCACAGACACAAGCACAATTGCACACTGTGAAGGGTTGATTATTCACCAACTCATCCCATAGAGTCTTGAATTTGGTGAAGTAAGAGCTCACTGACAACGATCCTTGAACTAAATGTGCTATTTCCTTTTGAAGCTCAAATAGCCTTGGAGTGTTGTCCTGAGAGAACCGATTCTTGAGATCAATCCACAAATTCCTTGCTGAATTAATGTACATTACACTAGCCTTAAGATCAGGACTGAGTGAATTGGTCAGCCATGATAAGATCGTAGTGTTGCACCTATTCTAGGAATTGAATAATGACGAGGTTGGATCTGGTTCTGAAATTGAACCATTGACAAAACCAAACTTATTTCTGGAGCTTAGAGCCAGAAACACAGATCTCGCCCAGGTCATATAGTTCTCAAGACCATTGAGAGGCTGAGAAGTAAGAACTAAACCAGGATTTTCATTCGCTGGTAAGAAAAAAGGGTTATTGGCATACTCATCTGCCATAGCTGCACTTCCAGTGGGTGTAGTAGAAGAAGCAGGTGCACTTGATGAGTTTGAAGCCATGAAAGAACAAGAAAATAACGAAAATCAAGAGTAAATTTATGTTTGGCAAGAAAGAAAATGAAGGAAAACACGCTCTGATACCATGTAAAATAACAAGAACAGAGGAAGAGAGGAAGAGAGAGAGAAAACTCCAATTCTTATAAACCAGTAATTGATACAAATGAATCAAGTGAGTTTATAATCAACCACTAAGCTATATATATACAACTCTAAAACAGAGCATTACCCCAAGCTCTGTAACAAACTAATTAACCGTTTTATAACTAATCCACCAATTACAACTTGACAGCTGGCCTTCCCTTTAACTAATTTCTGGGCTCTCCCACACGTGCTGGCTGTGTGGCTTCATTAATCAGAACGCCCCGTTTTAGTTCTTCCTTTGTCGTTTCACACTTCAGCCTTCCTTCTTTTCTGTCGTTTTTGCTACTACCGTTTATGACTTCAATTCTTTTGTCTTCAACAATATACCTGTGGTTTGAAATTTGACATTTTACTCACTTGAAGTTAGTTAAGTTAAATTTTCTAAACCCACATCTGTTAAAAACATAGCTAAATATGTGATTTTGCTTCAATTTTATGTTTCTCTCCTCCAAAAAACATAAAAATACAAGATCAAATAGAATCCAACAAAATACTTGCATCATGAGATTTCAAACTATAAATTTTGGTCAAACCTTAGGTGGGTAAAGTCTCAAATTTTAAACAATAAGTAGTAGGGCCGGCCTAACCTAATTTGGGGCCTAAGGGGAAAGATTTATGTGAGGCCTTTTATATGTATATATTAATTAAATAAAATTATTTAATATTAATCAAATTGAGGTTAATTTGATGTATTAAATACATAATTTAATGAATAATACTAACTAAAACTATGATTAATTTCATATAGAGAATTGAATATCATAGTTGAAACATAAATTTAACAAAAAGAAAAAATATATTATTTTTAAAAAAGAAAATTAATTTATCTTGGATATATGACGATACATAGTTAATTACATTTATAATCTAATGTATAATCTATGATATTAATTGATGAGTGGCTTTGTAGGAGATTAGTTTACAAATATGAAAGTTTCAAACTATTAAAGGCGATTAATCATCATTGATGATCTAACACATTTGTAATTTTTTTTAAAGCCTTGTTAGAAATAAAAAAAAAAGGAAAATGCTAAAGGTACTACAAAATGTTCACAATATAATATGACAATAACAATGGTTAATGAGCTTCAATAATGTAATTGATAAATTTTTAAAATACTTTTTTGTAACTGGTAACATGTCAATTTATAAATCTATGGTAAAATTTGTGATATCCCTAACATCACTAATAATTAAAAGTGCTCAACTATTTGAAAAAAAAAAATCATATCTTTTATAAAATTTTGGGCCTTTTACAATGGGATGGGCGCCTTTTTTTGTAAAGGGTAAATATTTTTTGTGGTGGGGGGCTTAGGCCTAGGCCTTGGGCTGGCCCTGATAAATAGGTAGCTTAAATTTAAGCCAAACCACGGGTGAGTAAATTGTAATTTTTTCTTAATTAATTGATCTGATATTATTATGTTAGCCACATATGCGCCAACAAGGAAAGCTGTTTGCCACATAAACATTTTCCGTTAGTGAGTTAATAATAAGGACTAAATTGACTGTAAGTTGAAAATAATAGTGACCAAATCAAACGTTACCAAAATGTAGAGACCAAAATAATATTTTTGCTTTTCTATTTTTAATATGAATTAGATCACAAAGTATAGCTAATAACTCTCTCTCTCTCCATCCATCATTATTATTATTAATATGATAGAATTTAAAACCCTAAATTTCTTGCTTGACAAAAAAAGATTTTACTAATTGAACTAACTGAAACCCACTATTTTTATATAATTTTAACATATTATATATGTTCTATCATTCTCAATAGAACCTTCAATTAAAAATAAAAAATAAAAACTATAATAATAGCCGGCGACTTAAAGTCAAACTCGGACCTATTCTATTTCAATGATTCTTTGAATTCTCTTTTTTAATTTTGATAGATGTAATAAATGATGAATGATGATGACCAATTAAAGTTCAGTCCAAAATACAATGCACTTTTGGTCAAATTAGAAAATAGAAAATTGAAATGCATCCAAGATTTACTACCATGCAATTTGGTAGCATTTACGTAACAAAACCACAATCATTTTTTTAAAGTACGATCGTGGACGGCTTCTTGAGACTTGAGATTAAAAAACATTGATCCTTTTCCTTTGTGTTGCTTACTATACCAAGTTACCAACTATTGATCCTTAGTTCTATATTGGAAAAACTGAAGTTCGTTGCATGGAAAGTGAGCAACAAACACTTCTCAGGTTCAAGCAAGTGTCCAGTGACTTAAAAACAAAAGCAGAGTTGGACCTATTCCATTTTAAAGATTCTTGATTTTTTTATAGTTGATACACGTAATGAATGACAATGACTAATGAAAGTTCGGTGTAAAATACATTGCACTTTCAGTCAACTTTATCCACCAAAAAAAAAAAAAAATTGTCTTTCAGTTAAAAAAATTCAAAATTGATATGTGTCCAAATGAAACTAAGAACCCACAAAATGCAAGTCAAATCTACTAGACTCACTACCATTTACATGGAAAAATCACAATAATTTTTTAAAGAATGTTTAAGAATTAAAGGCATATACAAGGTAGATACTAGAACATAAATAATCAATAAATCTATAAGGTTTAGAGCATTCACAGCTGGATTGTTAAAAGAAAACTTATTTCACCATCTAAAAAGTTATTTTATCTGTTTTACAATATCATTTTACAATTCACCTAACATCTCAATCCTTATCTTTCACATAAACACAACACAATAAAAATTAAAAAAAGAAAATTTAATCTTGTTCCCTTCCTTTGACTTTACCTATTAAAAAAAATTGGTTAGAAGTAGGAAAAAATGAAATTTATCCCAGCTAACTTTGTTCAAAAATCATTTTAGTCGTTTAAGTTTGAAATTGGGGTCATTTTAGTTTAGAAACTTTACCCAAAAAATTATTGTAATCTATGTCCTTATTTTTTCCAAATTGCAAAAGTAAAATAATACATGCCATTTGTAATTTATTTGTTTCCTTAGGGACAATAAGTGCAGTTCTTTTTTTAAAAAAAATATATATGTTTTCTTGGAAAATTCATGAACAAACAATTTCTAGGAATGATTTCCAATTTTTCCCCCCAACAACAAATGGGAAATAGAATTTTTGATCCAGGTATCTAGATAGTGCAACTAAACTTAACAATTTGAGATTTTAATTGAACAATTTGAAGTAAATTAAGTCAAACAATCACCACCAAGTTGGGTGAACTGGTAACTCCTCAAGCCGTATGTGCATGGGAGAGCAAGGGCGAGTGGGTTCGAACTATTAAAAAGTGTCAAGGTCAAAACAAAAATATATATATATATATATATATATATATTGTAAGTTTTCTAAGGCAAAGTTAATGGTTGTAGTATTTTATTTTTGCAATTTGGAAAAATCATGACGTAGATTTCAACAATTCTTTTTTACTTTATATATGACATGATTACATCATATGTCTTTATTATATGGTCGATAAAACAACAAGCCAAAACAAGAAGAAAAATCAATCTTTTCCATCTTATTTTTTGTGTATTCAAACTTCAAACTGTGATGTACAATATAAAACCATCCCCAATTAAACACTCCCCATATTCAGTCATGATCTAATCCTCCTTTCAAAAGAGAAAGAAAAATGAAAATGATTTTTAAAACAAAGAGCCAACCTCTCCAAGTCCCTCCAAAGTCCTCATAAACATTTAAAAACACTTGCATTAAAAAAAGAACGACAACATTAAAATTAAGGACACACTTTACGGTATCAAAATCAAATGCAATAGGGTCTTGCCCTATTAAAAAGCAAGGGCGAGTGAGTTTGAACTATTAAAAAGTGTCAAGGTCAATATATATTTACATGGAAAAATCACAATAATTTTTTAAAGAATGTTTAAGAACTAAAGGCTTATACAAGGTAGATACTAGAACATAAATAATCAATAAATCTATAAGGTTTAGAGCATTCACAGCCGGATTGCTAAAAGAAAACTTATTTGACCATCTAAAAAGTTATTTTATCTGTTTTACAATATCATTTTACAATTCACCTAACATCTCAATCCTTATCTTTCACATAGACAAAACACAATAAAAATTAAAAAAAGAAAATTTAATCTTGTTCCCTTCCTTTGACTTCACCTATTAAAAAAAATTGGTTAGAAGTAGGAAAAAATGAAATTTATCCCAGCTAACTTTGTTCAAAAATCATTTTAGTCGTTTAAGTTTGAAATTGGGGTCATTTTAGTTTAGAAACTTTACCCAAAAAATTATTGTAATCTATGTCCTTATTTTTTCCAAATTGCAAAAGTAAACTAATACATGCCATTTGTAATTTATTTGTTTCCTTAGGGACAAGTGCAGTTCTTTTTTAAAAAAAAAAAATACGTTTTCTTGGAAAATTCATGAACAAACAGTTTCTAGGAATGATTTCCAATTTTTCCCCCCAACAACAAATGGGAAATAGAATTTTTGATCTAGGTATCTAGATAGTGCAACTAAACTTAACAATTTGAGATTTTAATTGAACAATTTGAAGTAAATTAAGTCAAACAATCACCACCAAGTTGGGTGAACTGGCACTACAAAAATCTGGGTCTATAGCCGCGTTTGAAAAACGCGGCTATAGACCCCAAAAACGCGGCTACAGGCTGGAGCCGCGTTTCCTGTAGCCGCGTTTGTGAACGCGGCCTAAGTACCGCAGCTCCAGACCTGTAGCCGCGTTTCTGGAAAACGCGGCTACAGGTCAACCTATAGCCACGTTTTACGAAAACGCGGCTACAAGTTTGACCTGTAGCCGCGTTTTCCGGTCTGGACAGGGGAACCGGCTCCGCAGGCCTATGGCCGCGTTTTATAAAAAACGCGGCTACAGGATTAGCTGGAGCCGCGTTTCAAAACGCGGCTACGGTATCAGACCTGTAGCCGCGTTTTACGGAACGCGGATACAGCTCGCACTTGAGCCGCGTTGTAACGCGCGGCTACGGCAGCGGACCTATAGCCGCGTTTTTAAAAACGCGGCTATAGGTTTTTTTTTTTTTTTTTTCCCACCCCCCCTCTTAAACAGCTGCTTCCTCCCATACACATACAAATTCCAGTTACATATCTGAACATCACAGGTACCTGCCCAGTTTCCCAACAGCAAATCAAGCAAAATATACAAGTTCCCAACACTGAGGAAACCTTTCCCACTTAGTACTAGAATTTAATTTAACTTTTATTATCAGTAGAATCCTAGAGATAACAAGTTTTGTTATTTTGTATTTTATAATAGTTTCACTAGAGTAATGAGCATTTCTAATAAGATATGATCTAAAATTATGGCACTTGCTCAATAATTATTATTCTTTATCATCATGGAAAATATCAATTAGTTTATTGTATATATTCACATAACACACCTATTTAATCCAATCTAGTAAAAGCTACACAATTTCACTTATCAATAAATGAGTTAATTATATGTGAGTTTTAGTCAATTCAACTAGTTAGTAAAGGCTTACACCAAAAATCATGTCTTAGCACGATGATAAAGAAAAATTATCTAAGAACTGATGATATTAATTCAAATTTATTGTTCTATAAAACTAAAAAATAAATGAGTTACTCTAACATTGTTATTAAAGTTACAATTAAGACCCCTAACAATAACTTTTCTAATCAATATTTATCTAATAAGCACCTAATATAGAACACAACACATGCTCTAACAACAATATTCATATAATCCAATTAAATAAAGTCCATAAAATTTAAAAATCACCCAATAGCAAAGAGCTTCAATAGTACATCAAATTAATGGCAAACATATTAATAATTCAGAACAGAAAAAATTACCACGTCTTGCATCTAGTATTCTCAAAAGAAACTCAGCAAATATCTTGCAAAAAGGGATTCTGCACACAAAGAAGAAACAATTAATAAAAAATTCAGCATCATGAGCCAGTAATAAATTACTTGAATATTGAATACAAATCTTATTAAAAATGAACTTTACAAATGTTAGTTGCTAACAATAGTTTACTTGCATCATCTTGGCAGAAATGGCAGTGTCACAACTTTTCAGCATAACTTTTAACTAAGGAAATATCAACTTATAATAACCGAGAAGTTTTCTTGGTCCAAAAATCGGTCATTGTATTTAATTAGGCCATTAATATATATATATATATATATATATATATATATATGTGTGTGTGTGTGTGTGTGTGAAATTTCTTTATGTTTCTAAAGTTAGAGGAATTTCGTAATAATGTAATTTTTGGTTAGGGCCATATTTGTGGCCATGGATTTTATTTTATTAGTAGGTGATTTTAGCTTTATTAATGGCAATCCCATCCAAAGGATGATTTCCATCAAACAAATTTTGGGAAAATGATACTTTATGAACTTTGGTGAATATGTGGCCAAAGAACATGCATACACCAATATTGCAAAATTGCTTGGGTTTCTAATTGCTTTTATCATATATTAAAGTAGGTTACAATAGTAATTGCATCAATAAACATATTAAAAGGGAGCAATAATCCAGTATTTTTAATTCAAGAGTGTCAAGTGTCCATATCCAAAATTTGAAATAGTAGACCCTTAATCCTAATCATAGATATACGAAGTTATGAGACTTAAATGAATTAATTAATAACAAATAAGGTGTGTTTTTTTGGAGAAGCCTCAAATAAGGTGTGTTGGAAACCCATCTTGGCTTGCAACCACGTACATAACATACTTTATTAGTAGAAGCTCCATAATCCTTCTTTAGTGGATTGAAATAAGGGCCTAACAGGAAGTTAATTTAAGAGATTTTCTTACAAACAGAAAAATAAAGTTAGAAAAATTTCCAAGGTGTCTTCGACTTCTTCTTTACTGTATTTAAGTTTTATTCTTAATTTTTAGATTACCTTTTTGGGTCTTATAAGTTTTATATTTCATTTGGTTTTGTGAGTATTGGTTTTTTCAAGAAAGTAAAATGTAGAAGGGTGGTTGGGTAAATACTCCCATGCATTCTCCTGAAAACACCAAAAACAGCCATCCTATATAAACCCCTCAACACTTGTTCTCTCTTCTCTCCCTCAGATTTTACACTTTTTGTGGGGAAAAAAAAAAAAACTTTGATGTAAAATGAGGAAAGTAGTGCTAGCTAGGCTCTTTTTCTAGCTTTTTAAATTGTACAATTGTATATAGCTTCTGAGAGATAGAAATACCTTTTGATATGGTTATGGTGATGATTGAGACTAATACTTAATTGTAGAAAAACAATGAAGGCTTTTTGAGATGAAAGAGCATTTAAAGTGGGGTTCTTTGTGAATATGGCCAGCTATTCTTTTAGGAATCTTACCCACTCTACCAGACAAAATCAACCAATCAAAAAGATGAATAAACAATGCACCAACATCCAAATTTGAAGAATTTTCTTTTTGGAAGCTATTCATTTTTAGGTGATATTTTGCAAGTGGCTTGATTGGTACATGGCACACTTGCATTAGGAAAGAGGTAGAAGTTTGATTGGGATCCACCTAAGCAACCTCTTCCGTTCCTTGAGAATTAAAATGAGTTATTAAGACTGAGTGATTTCTCAATAAATTGTATAGATCTTTTATTCAATGACAAAAAATTTTATTAGATGGACTAATTGGAACTTACATACAAGAAAGTTGTTTTTTTGAAAAGAAAAATTATTAGAACTATTAAAAATTATTAGAATTATTAGAACCATGGTAACTCCTCAAGCCGTATGTGCATGGGAGAGCAAGGGCGAGTGGGTTCGAACTATTAAAAAGTGTCAAGGTCAAAACAAAAATATATATATATATTATATATATATATATATATATTGTAAGTTTTCTAAGGCAAAGTTAATGGTTGTAGTATTTTATTTTTGCAATTTGGAAAAATCATGACATAGATTGCAACAATTCTTTTTTACTTTATACATGACATGATTACATCATATGTTCTTATTATATGGTCGATAAAACAATAAGCCAAAACAAGAAGAAAAATCAATCTTTTCCATCTTATTTTTTGTGTATTCAAACTTCAAACTGTGATGTACAATATAAAACCATCCCCAGTTAAACACTCCCCATATTCAGTCATTATCTAATCCTCCGTTCAAAAGAGAAAGAAAAATGAAAATGATTTTTAAAACAAAGAGCCAACCTCTCCATGTCCCTCCAAAGTCCTCATAAACATTTAAAAACACTTGCATTAAAAAAAGAACGACAACATTAAAATTAAGGACACACTTTACGGTATCAAAATCAAATGCAATAGGGTCTTGCCCTATTAAAAAGCAAGGGCGAGTGGGTTCGAACTATTAAAAAGTGTCAAGGTCAATATATATATATATATATATTTTTTTTTTTTTTGTAAGTTTTCTAAGGCAAAGTTAATGGTTGTAGTATTTTATTTTTGCAATTTGGAAAAATCATGACATAGATTGCAACAATTCTTTTTTACTTTATACATGACATGATTACATCATATGTTTTTATTATATGGTCGATAAAACAATAAGCCAAAACAAGAAGAAAAATCAATCTTTTCCATCTTATTTTTTGTGTATTCAAACTTCAAACTGTAATGTACAATATAAAACCATCCCCAATTAAACACTCCCCATATTCAGTCATTAGCTAATCCTCCTTTCAAAAGAGAAAGAAAAATGAAAATGATTTTTAAAACAAAGAGGCAACATCTCCATGTCCCTCCAAAGTCCTCATAAACATTTTAAAAGACTTGCATTAAAAAAAGAACGACAACATTAAAATTAAGGACACACTTTACGGTATCAAAATCAAATGCAATAGGGTCTTGCCCTTGGTTGAGGAAGGAACTTCTCAATGAAAGACCTCACCTTCAAACCGTAACCTTCTCAAGTCCTGAGGGCTCACCATCGTGGACACTTTCTTGTATATTTTGTAAAAACATAGTCACACTAACTATAGGGAATTTCCACAAAGACACTTTCTCAATCATGAACATTCCAAACAATTATATAACCACCATTTTCATGCAATCCTTCTCATAAAGCTCTATTGCCATTGCTGAATGACTCTTCTCGACTATTTTCACCAAACTCAAATCAACAATCTTTACCAATATCAAAAAAGCCAAGAAAAAAAAATGTACCACAAAATTAAACTTCAATTTAACATAATTAGTCAAATCAAAACCAACTCTTTCTTAAAAAATTTAAAAGCTACCGCTTAGAGGGCGGCGTAGAGGATTTTCGTCAAGTTCTTCAGTTTTCTCTTCGATAACACATGCCGATGTTATCTTGTGTTTGCTTATCTCTATCCCTTATTCTTTGCTTTTAATTACAGCTGAGTTATGATTAAAATATGGCTTAGAGTAGTTTGCATATATGGGTATTGCTTATATTTCATATTCCGCACTTATATTGTTTGAATATTATCTTGCTTTGGATAATTTGTATTTAAAGGTCTAAACATTCACAAGTGTTTTACACACTAAGTGAGCTTTTCACATCTCATATTTAAAATATCAAAGGTAATCATGAGGGGATTCACCTATGATTTTTGCATTTTTAGAAAAAACAATAAAAATAAAAGAGAATAGTTTTTCTTATATAAAAAAAAAAAAAAAATTTAAAATGGAAATAGCCATTACAAATTATGTAAACAAGTAATCTAGTGGGATTTAACAAAAATGATGAATCAAAATCCCATCTAAACAAATAAACATTGTGGGATTTATCACAAATGATGAATCAAAATCCCGTCTAAAATACGTTATATTTTTTGTGTTAAGTTTAGAAAATTGACATAAATCCAAGATGACCAATTTCACTCATGACTCAATTAAGTAAGTAAAACTATCTTATTATCATTATTACTAAATATTTTCGTGCGTAAGCACAAATTACAAGCTAGTACATTATAAATTTTGAGCACTGTATCATTATAATGTCCAATGTAATAAATTTGTTTTGCGATTTGAGGGTGAAATTGACAAACTCAACCCATTAATCAATTTATGATAATTCACCTTTTAAGCCTTAGAATATTTCAATTTGGCCTAGTTTTTGTAATTCCAATGAGGAGTATTTGCCTATGATAACATAAAACTTTTGTCCCCTTTTTCTTTGCAACATTTAAATGTAAGATCTAGGTAAAGTCTACACAATATCCTAGAGTTTTTCTGTGGCAATTTCTTGATAAGTTTATATAAGAAATTTTTATTACTATTTTGGGAAGTCTTAAAATGCTATAGTTCCATTCAATAAATTAGCTCAACTGGTAAAATCTCTGATAGTTGAATAAGATATCTGGGGTTTAATATCCGCCTACGTAAAAAACTAACTGGTATTTTGGTCTAATAATAAAAGAGTTATCATTAGAAGCGGACGTCATAGGTTGAAACTTTCTCCAAAAAAAAAAAAAAAAGTTGTAATGTATAATTTATGTGTAGCTTATTTTGATTAGTAGTTGGTGAATAATAATAGGCATTTGTTGTGTTAATTCATCCATTAGTTTAATGTATGGCACTTTGAGATCCCCTTCCCTACCTACAAATTATCCAATGATATCAACTTAAAAATGAACATTGGCTTGATTTTTTGTTTCATCTCATGTTTGAAATATCAAAGGTAGTCATGATGGTATTCACCTATTATTTTTGCGATTATTAGAGAAGACAATAAAAATAAAAATAAAATGTTTTAAATACACCATTAAAATGATGAATCAAAATCCTGTCTAAAATACAGTGCAATTTTTGTGTTGAGTTTAGAAAATTGATATGAATTCAAATGAACCCAAATATGGGCCCAAAAATATATGGCAAGTCCTCATCTACAAGACTTATTACAGTCAATGCTTGTCGCCAAAATGTGTGGTAATTACATCAACAAACAAACCCACATCATCTATATGATATCAAATTCCAATCTCCTATTGCATCAATTTAATGTTTAATGTGCATAGGAAGACGTTTCGTCCCAGTATTGATCTTTTCTAAAAAAATTGTTCCCAGCACTAGGAAGACTTCCAGGATACAGACCCTAACTAGAAAATCATGGTTTCATTTTTTCTTTTCTTTTCTTTTCTTTTTTTTTAATTTTTTTTCATCCAGTTTTTGATACATTCAAATTTATAAACTATAGAATTTCTTAATAATAAAATTAACACTTTGCTCCACTGCTCTTGCATTTCAAGAGTCTGTTTGGGCCGGTAAAAATGCAAATTTTTTATGCTTTATGCTTTTTGCGTCAATTTTTTTTTTTCAAATAATCTAACTTAATTTTTTTTCTCAAATAAACTACTTTTTAGTTTTTTAATTTTTTGTCACACATTTAATATAAAAATTACCAAAAAAATATATCTTTTGATAAACAATATAAAAATAAGCTACTACAAATAAACATTGTCCAAACAAACACTAAAGCTTAACGCAATATGCTTGACTCATGCAAAATAAATATTGATACCTTTATCCATACACCATTATATAAGATAGAATCCATCCAATGTAACAAATTTTTTTTGCAACTCCACCATAAATAAATAAATAAAAATATTCGACATTGGGAGCTCTAACTTTAGCAAGGAAAAGTTAACGGATCAAACAAACACCTCAACACAATACAATTAGGGCTGTAAATGAATCAAGCGGTTTATGAACATCTCAAGTTCGATTCGAGAAAAAGTTTGTTTATATTTGGTTACTTAGAAAACAAGCCAAGCTCAAGCCTTAAGTTTTGGCTCAATTATTAAACAAGCCAAGTTAAAATATCAATACATTATGCAGTCCCTGTAAAATCTCTCCTTTTTTTTTTTTTTTTGGTTGAGAAAGATGACTTTGATTTTGAGGGAAAGTCAAAATTGGTTAAACCACCAATAGTGTTTTATTCAACAATGAATTCAGGACCAGAGGACAATACTAATTGAAATTCTTGTGCTGCGAGTATAGTTTGTGTCTAATCTTAGTAAAGTTTCTGTTCAAATGACAAAAATTTTAATTTTTCCCTTGGAAATTAAAAAAAAAAAGTATTAACGCCCAAAAATTTTAAGGTTTTTGAACTTAATTTCTTGATTACAGAAATGTTATTTAGAATTTGAATAACTTCTCAAGTTCAAGCAAGCATCCAGCAACTTAAAAACAAAATCAGAGTTGGACCTATTCCGTTTTAAAGATTTTTGAGTTTTTAAAAATTGATACACGTAATGAATGACGACGACCAATGAAAGTTCGGTCTAAAATACGTTGCACTTTTAGTCAAGTTTATCCACATAGAAAAATAAATAAATAAATGTGTAAAGTTAAAAAATTCAAAGTTGATGCGTATCCAAATGGACCAAATAATGAAAAGTAAAAAATTTTAAGTAATGAGTATTTTTTTTTTGGTATGATAAAGTCGCATGTTCCATTTTTACTTATCTTATTAGAATACAGTTTCTCTCTAAACTAGTTTGGAAAGAAACCCTACAAACTCATCATATATCTTTATATTGAGTGTGAATTTTAAAAATCTAACCGTTAGATTGTATGTTCTTATTACATTCTTAATGCTTACGAAATTTCAAGAAAATCAAAGATCAATTGCTATGTCATTAAATAAATGTTATAATATCAAGTTTTTATAATCTAAAGTTGTATATAAAAAAATAGGTTAATTGATCAAATAGTAAATAACATCCGATTTTAACGAAATTTGATATGCAAGTTAAGAACATAAGGAACATGAAATTCAATGGTTAGATTTTCAATATTCACACCCAAAAAAAAGAAATATATGAGAAGTTTGAAGAGTTTCTCTCCAAACTAGTTTGGAGGGAAACTTTGTTCATCTTATTATTGCTGGTAGAGTCACAAAAGGAACAAATTAGAAAACATGTTACTATTATCTTTTGGTATGGATCATAAAAATAAGCAAATTTAATGACAAATTGCCATTGTGAGAGGAATTACTAGTAAAGTGTTTGACATCTAGCGGGATTGTTTTAGATAAGATATTTTCCAATTAGTCTTAAATCTTATCTAAAAGATTCATGCATAACGACTTTTTTGTTTTTGATAGTTTCATCGTTACAAGATGGGAAATGTGTCCTCAATCCTCATAATTCATAAAAAATACCAAACAATGTCATTAAACTATAAGACTCTTAATTATATTTCCATTTCCATTCCTGTTGGTATTTTATTTTCATTATTTTTTTCTAAATGACAATTCAATCCAGTTAATTAAGCTATTAATATATGAAAAATGCAATAAGAACTTTAAAATCGGTGGAAATAGAAGTTTCATCAAACATATTGGTGCCGTGAATTTAAAAATAAAAGAACAAAACAATATAGTCAATTGTGAAAAAGACCACTAAAATAGAAAATAAAACATAACAACTTCATTTGGTCTAACATCAAATACATTATGCACTCCCAGCAAAAAAAAAAATTATTCCTTTTTTTTTTTAGAAAGTCGAAATTTGGTTAAACCACCAACAGTGTCCTATTCCACAATGAATTCAGGGCAGGAGGACACTACTATTTGCCATAAAAAAATTTGTTCACATCCATGACACATTCATAAAATGCATTATTAATAATCACATTTTTATTACTAATCATTTCACTTCTTCACTTATAAAGCACATGATTTTTGGAACCAATCATACTAGACTTTTCAATAGCTAATTAATGCAATTTCACAACATCAAACAAACCCAATGTATACGATAGCGAATTCCAATATCACCTATTCCATCAAAGGAATGTTCAATTGTTCACACTAGTATTGATTAGAAAATATTCTGGGCTAGGACATCACATATTTTCAATTAAGTTGGATAACAAGTTTCTTGACTAGGTTTTACACTTGCACATTCATAAACTTTTGATTTTTGATGATAAAATGAACCTTGTGCTCTGCAATTTCAAAGCTCATGCCGTGCGTAAGTTCCAACTTTCAAGTAGTGATATCACCTTAAACATTCTTGCAAAACAATCACAAATTCACTTCTATAATACCCAGAGAAAAAGTCAATGTGGGACATATTTTGTTTTAAAAATTGTTGAATTTCGATACAAGTAATGAATGTCCATTGACCAATCAAATTCCCATCTAAAATACATTACATTTTTCATAAAGATGGAAAATTGATATGTATTCAAATGAACCCAAGGCCCACAAAGGGAGGGTCCTTATCTACAAGACTTAAGAGCATTAGCATTCCGAAATGCAAAAAAAGTGTCTATTATAAATTATATCAATAAATAATATAAACTCATTTTAAAACTTACCCAACATTCTAGTTTTTATTTTTACATACAACTCATTAAAATAATATAAATAATACCAACAAATAATATAAACAAATCAATTTTCTGTCTTCTCTCCCAGCTCTCTCTTCCCTCTTTGCCTCTCTTTCTCTCTCACTTAATTAAAATATGTGTTTTATTTTTATAACCCATGAACAGTAGGATTGTATATATACAACATTTTAGAGCATTAGCATTGAGATGTAAAAACCCTCAGTTGCTATTTTACCAATTCAAGTATGAATAGTGAGTTCTCAAATATACGACCTATTATTTATGGGCTGTAAACATAAAAAAATATATATTATTGGAGAGAGAGACAAAAAGGAAGAGAAATAGTAGAGAAGAGAGAGAGAGAGAGAGAGAGAGAGAGATATATATATATATTATTTGATTGTGTCATTTATAATATTTTATTGGGTTGTATATAAAAATAAAAATTGAAATGTTAGATGTATTGTTAAATAAGTTAGTAAAATCATTTCAAAAAAAAAAGTTAGTAAAATAAGTAAAGTAATGTTTGGGCATGTAAAATAATTAGAAATTTAAAGTATAAAAAAAGTTATAGACTTATCCAAAAAAAAAAAAAAGTTATTGGGCTTTTTTTTTTTTTTTTTTTTTAATGGGTATTATCTATCATGCCAAGGAGTTTGTTCCAGCTTAAGCGGTTTTTGATTTCTCCCAAAAAGCACAATACGATAAGACGGACAGTTCCCTATAAATAAGCGTGCCATTGGTACCGTTGATCACATGAACAAAATCATATATCAGTTTTATTATTTTTTATAAAAGCATAATGATGATGGGGGTTTGCTTGAGAATAATAGCTGTTACTTTAATCCTTTTTCTTTTGTTCCTTACCATTCATCTTAACTTGTGCACTGCGGAGTCTGACGTTCGCTGCATCGAAAGCGAGCGACATGCCCTTCTCAGCTTCAAGAAAGATCTTGAAGATCCTTCTAACCGACTTTCCTCTTGGGCTGCTGCAGCTGACGAGGACTGTTGTGACTGGGTCGGTGTTGTCTGCCACAACGTTACCGGCCATGTCCTCCAACTCCATCTCAGAAGCTTTCCACCTGTGTATGACCAGTTTACAACTGATGAATACCAATATGAAGCTCAATATGAAGCTTATTGGCGGTCAAGGTTCGGTGGTAAGATAAATCCTTCTCTGCTTGATTTGAAGCATTTGACTTACTTCGATCTCAGTGGCAATAATTTCTCTGGGACTCAAATTCCCAAATTCCTCGGCTCAATGGGGAGTTTAAGATATCTTAATCTCTCCAATGCGAGATTTGGGGGATTGATTCCTCATCAACTTGGGAATCTCTCTAATTTGCAATATCTCAATCTTGGAGGTGATTATTTATATGTGAAGAACCTTCAATGGCTCTCTGGTCTTCCTTTACTACAACACCTTGATTTGAGTTTTGCAAACCTTTGCAAAGCCTCTGATTGGCTACAGGAGATAAACAGACTCCCTTCCTTGTTAGAGTTGCGATTGTCAGATTGCCAACTTTCTAGTTTCATCCCACCACCGATACCCAGTATTAACTTTTCATCTCTCACCACCCTTGATCTTTCAGTCAACTATTTTCAAAACACTTCGATTCTGTTTTGGGTCTTTGGTCTTCATAATCTGGTTTCTCTTGATCTATCTTTCAGTTGGTTTCCAGGTCCAATCCCTGTTCATCTCCAGAACTTGACTTCACTTAGGCACCTCGATCTATCTGTCAATGATTTCAACTCTTCAATTCCCAATTGGCTCTATAGTTTTAGTCATCTTGAGTTCCTCAGCCTAATGACCAATAATTTGCAAGGTACAATCTCTAGTGCCATTGGAAACCTAACATCTGCCACTAGCATAAACTTGTCACACAATAAACTTGAAGGAAAGGTGCCAAGATCTTTGGGTAATCTCTGCAAGTTAAGGGAAATTAGATTGTCAGGCTACAAATGTAGTCAAGAGATATCTGAAATCTTTGAAAGTCTATCAGGATGTGCTTCAAATGGACTAGAGATCTTAGATTTGTCTAATGCTCAACTGTATGGGCAGTTGACCGATGAACTTGGGCAATTTAAAAATCTAGTCATGCTTTCTTTGCGGTATAATTCAATTTCAGGTCCAATTCCATTGTCTATAGGGAATCTTTCCTCTTTGAGATCCTTGGACCTTGAGAGCAATCAAATTAATGGAACTGCAACTCAAAATTTTGGACAACTGTCAAAATTACGGTATCTGAATATTGGTTTAAATATGCTAGAGGGTGTGGTGTTAGAAGTTCATTTTGCCAATTTTATGAGATTAAAAACACTTCTTGCATCTCAAAACCAACTGACTTTAGAAGTAAGTGACAATTGGACCCCTCCTTTTCAACTCAACCATTTAGATTTGGGATCATGGAATTTAGGGCCAAAATTTCCTTTGTGGCTCTGTTCACAAAAGCAACTTTTGACCTTGGGCATATCCAACACAAGGATTTTAGATGCAGTTCCTCCTTCCTTTTGGAACTTGACTTCTCAGCTTGCTTATCTAAATATCTCTCATAATCAGATATATGGAGAGATTCCACATATCCCAATGATTTTGTTATATTTTTCAATAGATATTGATATGAGTTCAAATAACTTCACAGGTTTGTTACCTTGTATATCCTCTAATGTGACCTTTCTTGATCTTTCTAACAATTCACTATCCGGATCTATTTCTCACTTTTTGTGTTACAAGATGAATGAGCCCAAAAAGATGGAGTTCCTCAATCTTGGAAAAAATCTTTTATCAGGGAAATTAAATAATTGTTGGATGATGTGGAAACACTTGTATGCCTTAAATTTGGGAAAAAACAATTTCATTGGTAGTATTCCAACCTCCATTGGATCTTTGGTTGGTCTTTCGTATTTGCACCTAGACAACAACAGATTCTCTAGAAAATTACCATCCTCTTTGAAAAATTGTAAACAGTTGATGAGCCTTGATGTTGCTGAGAATGATTTTGTTGGAAGCATACCTTCATGGATAGGAAATAGACTTTCAAGCTTGGTGATTCTTCAACTTCACTCAAATAATTTTCAAGGTTACATCCCGGAAGAACTTTGTTCTCTAACTTCACTCCAAATCTTGGACCTTTCACATAATAAGCTATCTGGACGCATACCTAGATGTGTCCACAATTTTAGTGCCATGGCCACAAGTGAAAATTCAGATTATCCCTTTCTTTTATATCCCATGTCAACAGGATATAATTCTATGCCTTTTGAAAGTGAATTGGTTGTGATTAAGGGAAAAGATCTTGAGTATTCCACCACTCTTCAACTGGTAAAAATTATAGACCTTTCCAACAACAATTTATCAGGTGAGATCCCTAAAGAAGTGACTTGTCTCAAGGAATTACAATCATTGAATTTGTCATTTAATATCTTGACTGGAAGAATTCCTGAGAGAATAGGTGATTTGGGATCAATGGAGTCTATTGATTTCTCAAGCAACCAACTTTCTGGTCAAATTCCTCAAAGTATGTCAAGTTTGACATTTTTAAGTCAATTGAACTTGTCAAACAACAATTTGATTAGGAGAATCCCGTCAAGTACTCAGCTACAAAGCCTCAGCGCCTCTAGTTTTTCTGGAAACAAACTTTGTGGACCTCCTCTTATTGATAATTGTTCTATAGATGATGTAAAACCCAACACTGAGAACAAAGGGAGCAGCGGTGGGCGGGAAGTGGATTGGTTCTATGTGAGCATGACACTTGGATTTGTGGTTGGGTTTTGGGTTGTATGGGGTCCTTTACTAATGAACAAGCAATGGAGAATCATGTACTTTCAATTCCTAGATCGCATGGGGTACAAGCCTGGGATGTTTTGGCACAAACTTGATAGCTTTTACTTAAATGTTGTGAGATTCTTATCTTGTTACTAGCCAATGTTTCCTGTGGTGCATGGATATGTTGTAGTTTCATTTTGAAATAATTTGTATCTTTTGTTAGCTCAGTCATTTTGAAATAATTTGTAATCAATTTTTTTTTCTTACATGTGTATTATACTCATGTTGTGGTATTATATTTAGAGAATTAATTACAATTATATTATGGATTCAAGTGATAGCCTATTGGTACTGGTATCCCCTTGGATTCCCGATATTTAGAGTTCAAACCCCAACTTTCGTCCCACCATTCGCATAACAAAAAAAAAATCATCAATATACGTACAGAAAGACCTTTAACAGCATCAAATTATGAAATTTAGCAACAATAGAGCAATAATTTGGCTTTTTTTTTTTTTTTTTGATAAGTAATAAAAATTTATATTCAAAAATACTACCTCATGTAGAAAGTCATAAGGCAGAGATAAAAATTATAGAAAAAGAAGATAAAAAACAGAAAGAAAAGATACTAATTACAAAGAAGGGAGCTAAGGAACATAGGGAGAGAATCACTAAAGGTAAGTCCCCAAGCTCTAGACCAATAAAAAGGGAGCCATTGAAAGAAGCCAATAATTGGTCATCGGAACTTTCCATGTCCTCAAACATCCTCCAATTTTGCTTCCTCCATAGACACCAGATTAAGCATAGTGGAACTAAATTCCAAATGCTAGACGAATGCTTTCTAGGCCAATTCCACCAACCAAAGAGAGTATCTGCAACTGATCTTGGCAAGACCCACGAAATCCCAAAAGATCTAAACACCAAACTCCACAACCAGTAAGCCTTACCACAATGCAATAGCAAATGATCCACCGTCTCCCCATTACAATGACACATAATGTACCAGTCAACAAAGTCCATCCCTCTACCCCTCAAATTGTCACCTGTAAGGATTTTTGGTTCATAATTTAGCAACAATAGTAAGCATCAGGGGGTATTTCCTACTTCTAGTTCATATGCATATAATTTGGCATTGTTGGTTAGCGTACCTGATGTGGTCTTATGGTGTGACTTGCAATTAACAGAGAATGGAGTTAGGATTTGCACACCAGATGTCCTGCTTAATAACTTTTCTGATATTTTGGGTATTTTCAAAAACAGGAATAAGGTTATCTGCTTAATGGGGTCCCTACCAAAGGATGGCTTTCTATGAATTTCACCTTCAAGGAGCTAAACAGTTGCCTGTAAGTAGGAGTTGTTTCAAATTCTTTGTATTTACTTTTGGCAACTTGGGTGTCTTGTGAACCAGATATGATGATTTGGTAGCACATTTTTCTTTAAATATGGTTGGACATCGTAATTTTCCAAAGCTATTCTTATGGAAGCAAGGAAATATGAGAATAAAAGTGCGTTTTCAACATTAAAATATTGTTTCCAATGACTGTTACAGTGGCTATTTGGCTATATCGTTGTTTATTTGATATAATTTTTTGCATTAACAATTAATGACAATTTCTGTATTTCTAACCACTAATTCTGGGAGTCTTCTTTCGAACTAATAAATTTGATGGCAATGCATTCCAAATTCTCACTGTTCAAGATTTGGCTTCAATGTTCAAGCCACCAGGTTTATGGTTGAACATTCAGGATAATAAAAAAACATAATTCTGTTAAATATTTTATTGGTGTCTTCTTTCTTCTTCTTCTATTTGGTAAGATGTTTCTCTAAACATGTAGGATCTGGTTGCACAGCTATCATTTTGACCAACCCTTTTGTTCTAATACTTGTGTAGCAACACCATTTGAGTATGAGAAGCTTTGTACTTTCTGTACCTAAAAGTGTCAATTGTCAATTATATTTCATCACCAGAGGTTGCTTTCCTTAGAAGAATTACAGCACGATTTAATCCAAATATGACAAAACTGGTGTTTCAGTTTCTAGGACAAGATGAGATTAAGCCTTAAACTAACCAGAATTATGGTTCTCTCTTACAGAATCTTACATTTGTCTAGGCATTTGCCTCTGGAATTCTTGTTCCAAAGGCTTACATATGGCCTGTAGATGCAACTAATCTACCTCATACGTGGATGCTTATAAAGAAGGGCTAGAAGTTTTTGCATCAGCATTTGCGAATGGTGTTCCATTTAGCTTCAGTTATAGTTTATGATCCAGTAACTGAGTTCTTGAATTACATTGACAATTGAAACTTCTCTGTTACCGGTGCGCTGGCTAACTTCCCCATTCCTCCAAAGGAGGAGTAATTCTTAGGTACTATTGGAGCACATTGAATGGTGCTCCCTCGTCTCACATTCATGGTGGTGTCCACCATGAATGTGAGAGGAGGGAGCACCATTTCACTATACTCTGAGAGTACCTAAGAAGTTTCCCCTTTGGAGAGTATTGGTTCAGTATAAAGTTTTTCTAGTGGTTTTGATTTCTGTACATTCTCATAAAAACTTAAATTGTACTGCCTACCTGAATCCCTTTACAGATGCATTGGATAATGATCAAATCAATAAAGCTTCTAATTCCGTGCATTGGTTCAGGACGCCTTGATGAATTTCTCCTTTGCCCATTTCTTGACCCTATACCACATTCAATGTGAAGTGATTTGCTCTTTGTCAGTGCAATCACGTGGATATTGTGTGCATTTCTAGATATCCTTGAACAACTTTCCTGTATTTTGTTCTAAACTGGTTCTATTTCTAGCTTCATATGGATGCATTTGTGATTCATCCTACCCTTCAAGAGAAGTTAAAGTTTATTCAAATGTTTTTTTTTTTTTTTTTTTTTAATACTAAAACTCACAATGATTTTTGGAGACTTTTCAATTTCATTTTCAGTCCTGGGACTACCTTTAATGCAGAGCTCCTTGATCAGGTTACTATAGACTTTAAAAGGAATTTTGTTGTATTAGTAATTGCAAATGTGTTTGTACATCACATGCCACAATTGCACTTTCAGAACTGAAGGATTAGAATACCATTGCTTGTTGTTGCATTTCATTTTCAGTAATAGCTGTTGATAATTCTGACATAATTAGTTATTTTTCTTGATAAGATTATTGCCTGCTCATTTCAATAATATTTTCTTCAAGATGCTGATTTCTCTACTCACATTGCAGATTGCTTTCCTCATCTCGGTCAGAATGCTTCAGCACAATGATTCTTTTCTACTCATAACTGATTGATAAGGTTGTCTACCTGTATGTTTTTTTGAAATATATTATGATTTTTAGAATATTATTGTTGGCCTTTGTCTTTCACCTTCCTCACTCTCCAGCAAATCCTTTGGTCATCTCTAAATATGGAGCAAGTGGAGATTTCCCTGGTTGTATGGATTTATCATATAGGAAAGCGATTGATGATCATAAAGATGTACTCGACTGTCTTGTACAATTGGCAAAGGATGGGACTCTGTTTTGCTTTACCATTAATTTTTTGTAAGCATACCTGTGCTAATATAATTAGGTGGAATGGTAATTATATTGGCCAAACTTTGTCTAGGGGGCTCTGGTGTGCAGAACCATCTTCAAACTCTTCTGCACTGGACATTGCAGAGGCCAAGGAACTCTTGAAGCAGAGGAGGTGACATTGGCTGCCGAAGACTTCTTTTATGACTTTTTTGAAGATCCAGATTAATTTTAAGACAGTTTCAAAATGCATCACAACTTGAGGTACAAATTGGATGCTAAATTGTGTGGATTTGAGGATATACAATTTACTTACTGCTATCTAATATTTTGATTGTTATTTGAAACTAATGATGCAAGATCTGTTGGATAAACATATGTAGAAAGGAATATAGTCTGGATATGCAGTTCTTTTTTTTTTGCTAAACGGATATGCAGTTCTTAATTAAAGAGAACCTTTTAACTAATTTAATTGACTTGAATTATTTGGTAGAGTAAAATGATGAACATATGTAATTGGTATTAGTTGTAAAAAAGAGAAGAAAAATACTACTTGTAAAAAATAACTTAACAATTATTTTTAATTGTTTTTTTAATAAGACAAGACTTGTTAATTTCCTCTTTCTCTAAATCTTATATGCATGCTAGCATAGAACCAACATAGAAGCAAGTCTTTGTAATCCATCTTTATTTTTGAATGTATGATAAAGTTTCACTATCACAGAAGTTCATGAATTTCGACACTTATACCATCTGCTTCATTTTCAGTCAAGATTTGCTGACAAAAGCAGAAGATCAGTGAAAAGCTAGTTACTAATATATATTGACATGGATCATAGGATGAACAAATATAGTAACAAAAATTAGTGAATCTCCCAAGAGAGGACCTGCTTATTAAGTTTTGAACTTATTAACGAACACTTATTTTGTTCACAAACGAGTTGTGTATAGCTGGAGTCTAAACTTTGTTTCTAGCAATTATCAACTAGGCCTCTGAACTCAATGTTTCATTGATCTCAACCACAAACTCATGCTCATAGCTGTGCCCATTCGATTGTATCGAAGTTTGTGAACGAGTTTCAAAACAGTTGCAGAGTTAATTACTAATTTGTTGCAGCCCTTTGAGTTAGTTGCCAATATGTTGTGATGCTTAATTGGGCATTTACAATAGTTGTTAATGTATTTCCGCATGACTTCGTGGAAAAAAACATTATCTCCTTTGTGTATATATCAGTGTATATCAGAATGTGAATATTTGAATGAACGGTGGTTCAACTTATTGAGCTCCAAGTTCTTATTTTTTATGCATTTCTGCGTTGTCTGCATAAGAAGTCAATAAACTTTAATTAATAACAAACAGCTGGTGAATCCCCGAAGAGTGGACCTGCTTGTTAAGTGTTAAACTTCTCTACCAAAATCTACTTTTGTTCTACAAATTGTTATCACAATTCTAATCGTTCATTTTTTGAATGAATTTTTTTTTTCCAGCAGGATATTGATTGTATTAGGGAAGGTAGTGTATGATTAGTCCTAAGTTTCTCCAAATAAAAAATTCATGCAGTTGGATCATATTTCCACATACACCACCATTGGTACTTTGTTTGATATTTTTCCTGTAGTCGACCAATTGAAATTGGTTGATTATGCTATTAATATATCCAATTGCAACTTTAAAATGATAGGCATCGGATGTTTCAACAATTGTACATATTTGAGGGATGAATCTTACCCAAAAAAATAAAATTAACGTCAACTGTTTTGACCATTTTTTGAATAACCAAATCTAAAATTACTAACAAGCATAACAACCTATTAGGCACTGCTTCATGTGACCTTACATCAAATTCTGTTTCATATTCTTAAGTCATTTTTAGTGACCTCATTTTTGATTCAATAATCGCTTAACCTCCTTAAACCTAAAGCACATAACTTGTATACAAATCATATTCAATTATACTGTATCCAAAACCCAGACATGCCTAGCCAAAATGAATTTGATTCATACTCCTTAAAATGTATAACCTCTTTCATGGCATATTCTTTTTG
This sequence comes from Quercus cerris, assembly GCA_963669245.1. Lineage (NCBI taxonomy): Eukaryota > Viridiplantae > Streptophyta > Magnoliopsida > Fagales > Fagaceae > Quercus > Quercus cerris. The sequence goes on along the minus strand of OY770009.1, from coordinate 6,640,578 downwards.
GTAAGCATAACTTGTACATTATAAATGCTACAAGAATTGACAAAGTCTGATGCTTTTCCGCAACCAATTTCTTCGCCATTAACCTTTGCTACACACCAATAGCCGCTCTGCAAAATCTACAAAGACTGTTTGTTTGTGAAGCTCATCATGATCTCTATGTTGAAACTACAAAGAAAGGTCAGTTTTTGGTCAATAGGTGTTGCTTGTGTTGTTGTGATGGGGAATCAGTGGACCACCTTCTTCTTCATTGTAAGTTCTCTCACGCCTTATGGTGTGAAGTTTTTGCAGTGTTTGGGATTCAATGGGTCATGCCAAGGTCAGTGAAATCTTTTTTCTTTATTTGGAGAAACTGGTTTGGAAAACATCTTTCAATCATTTGGAACATGGTCCCGACATGTTTAATGTGGTTAGCCTGGCAAGAACGTAATGCTCACATTTTTGAAGACAAGGCGAGAACTTTGGAACATATAAAATGTTTACTTTTTCGTACGTTGTTTCTTTGGGCTCGTATTTGGGGGTGTACGAATTGTACTGCTGTAGCTGATTTTTTAGTTTCTATTTCTTTTAGCTCTTGATCTTCTTGTATTTGTTTCATTATTCAAAGTGTTCACCATCGTGAACATGATGTTCAATTTTTCAATAAAAGTCTTATTACCTATCAAAAAATATATATATAAACAGAACACGCCTAGAATGCATTCAACCCTTTCACTTCATTTTTTTAGTCTTTTGACTCTACTTCAAATAATACAATTCAAATCTCAAATTGAAAATGTTCAATCAATATTTAAAATATATATATATATATATATATGTATGTTATCTCTTATTACAATTGTCCCAAAAATAGTAGGGAAACATGTTTGAAATCCATTTTTGAATTGTTAGTACATTCTTGTGAATCAATAGATTTCATGAAATGAAGCAAAGATTCTTTTTTTTTTTTTTTTTTTTTTTTGAGAAAGTTTAAGCAAAGATTCAGATTCAGATGACTGAAGTGACCTGCCATAGACACCGTTATTAATGTAGGAAGGACAGCGTGCATGCCACCCTCTTCAAAAGCAGATTAAAATCCCTCTTGCTCTGCATATTTTTTGAATTCTTTTTTTTTTTCAATTCTCAACCTTCTTTCTTTCTCAATTTATTTTCCTAGAAAAATTAGGTTTTGATTGAAATTCTTTTGTTGTGGACATGGTTTGGGTTTAATTTTAAAGAGTATATGGGCTTGCTAGTTTTTGTTCAAATGACAAATATCTTAATTATAAGGAGTATATGCCTTTTCTCCAATATATCTTAACATTGGTTTCTCTGGCTTTTACAGTTCTATAAATATGATAAGACTGTTAGATTTCAAGATTTGATCTAAGTAAGTGACAATTGGACCCCTCCTTTTCAACTCAACCATTTAGATTTGGGATCATGGAATTTAGGGCCAAAACTTCCTTTGTGGCTCTGTTCACAAAAGCAACTTTTGACCTTATGGAGAGATTCCACATAAGCCAATGATTTTGTCCTATTCTGCAATAGTAACTGATATGAGTTCAAATAACTTCACAAATCTATTACCTTGTATATCCTCTAATGTGAGCTTTGTTGATCTTTCTAGCAATTTACTATCCAGATCTATTTCTCACTTTTTGTGTTACAAGATGAATAAGCCCAAAAAGATGGAGTTTCTCAATCTTGGAAAAAATCTTTTATCAGGGAAATTAAGTAATTGTTGGATGATGTGGCAAAGCTTGTATGCCTTAAATTTGGGGAAAAACAATTTCACTCGTAGTATTCCAACATCCATTGGATCTTTGGTTCATCTTTTGTATTTGCGCCTAGACAACAACAGATTCTCTAGAAAATTACCATCATCTTTGATAAATTGTAAAGAGTTGGTGACCATTGATATTGCTAAGAATGATTTTGTTGGAAGCATACCTTCTTGGATAGGACATAGACTTTCAAGCTTGGTGATTCTTAACCTTCACTCAAATAATTTTCACGGTTACATCCTAGAAGAACTCTGTTCTCTAACATCACTCCAAATTTTGGACCTTTCACATAATAAGCTATTTGGAAGCATACCTAGATGTGTCCACAATTTTAGTGCCATGGCCACATGTACCAATTCAGATTATCCCTTTTTTTTATATCACACATCAACAGGATATAATTCGATGCCTTTTGAAAGTCAATTGGTTGTGATTAAGGGAAAAGATCTTGAGTATTCCACCACTCTTCAACTGGTAAAAATTATAGACCTTTCCAACAACAATTTCTCAAGTGAGATCCCTGCAAAAGTGACTCGTCTCAAAGGATTACAATCATTGAATTTGTCATTTAATATCTTGACTGGAAGAATTCCTGAGAAAATAGGTGATTTGGGATCAGTGGAGTCCATTGATTTCTCAAGCAACCAACTTTCTAGTCAAATTCCTCAAAGTATGTCAAGTTTGACATTTTTAAGTCAATTGAACTTGTCAAACACCAATTTGATTGGGAAAATCCCGTCAAACACTTAACTACAAAGTCTCAATGCATCCAATTTTTTTGGAAACAAACTTTGTGGACCTCCAATTACTGATAACTGTACTATAAAGGATGTACAACCAAACACTGAAAATAAAGAACACAAAGTTTTTAGTGGACTTGAGGTAGATTGGTTGTATGTGTTCATGGCACTTGGGTTTGTTGTTGGATTTGGTTTGTATTGGGTCCTTTACTATTGAACAGGCGATGGAGGGTTTGTACTTTCAATTCCTGGATCACCAAGGGTACAAGCTTAGGGGTGTAGTGACACAAACTTGGCAGTGTTGTAAGTAATTGTTGTAAGATTCTTAATATTTAGTGCAAATGTCACGTAATCATATTAATCAATAGTTTCATGATTTCTTTATGATCTTGAAACTCATAACTTCTTGTATTACTTGCTATATTTGCTCCGTTAACATTTATGAATATGATGTTTCTTCTTATGAACATCAATGTCAGTCCAATTTGTAGTTTTATTATTTCTGTAGATTAATGGTGTAAAATTACATTTAAGTTCTTAAAAGTAATTGATATGTTAAAAGTAAATATTCAATACCCTGCAATGACGCCCATTTTCTCTTTAGAATCTCTTAGTGATCACTTTGTAAAGTCTCAATGAAAAAGACAACATATTTCTGCATATCTGGGCAAACTATTTAGTGGATTCCTTGCAACTAGTATCTAAGAAGGAAGTGTAGGCTCCACCATAGAGGAGTGCGTCTCAAAAGTCTACTTTGTCCCTGGTGAAAAATTCAACCTTCAATGTTTATTGCGAAATAGGTGATGACCTACATGGGGTGCTAGTATGCTATAGGTTTTTTGCTTCAGAATTTTTTTTTTAAGAATCAGAAATTTCTATTTTAGTTTGATGTCTTGTAGCTACACCTTTAAGATCATGGTCAAGGAAGGCAAAGAGTCCAATCAGAGAGAACTATTTGCAATCAAAGAAAATTGGAGAAAGAGGGGTTCGATGAGGTGAGGTTCATGGTGGATGTGAATCTTATGGGGATTTATTTTTGAAGATATCCAAGTCCCAAGTCTCTCTTATATTGCCTCTGGACATTGACACTCTTGGTTTAGTTGAAAGGTATGGAAACTGAACTATCGGCCTCCTTAACTATGCTGCATTTATTTTGATCTTAGCAACATATTGGTGATGTGACACACTTCACTGCAAGTAACAGGCTCGATTAGGAGCTTGTATGTAATTTGGAGAAATAATCTTTTATGATTCCTAACTCTCTAATGTGAGTTTCTTTTACATGTAAAAGAGAGCTTCCAAGAAACTGGATTTTTTGACTGCAGAGTTTATAATTTGTGATATTTTGAAATAACATTCCCAACTCGTTCTATTTTTTTCTTCGAAGAGGGATTTTACCATTTTAGTCTAGGTGGAATGGGGTTTTGTTGAGTTAATGATTTTTTGAATTGCGGTATGGATTTTTTTAGTTAATGGTTCTGACAAGTGAAGGTCAATGAGTTCAGAGAGGGTTTGTGGGGTGAAGTTAATTGTCTGTGGTGTTTTGTTGGGGTTGTAATGTTGTTTGCAAAGATTTTTCAACGCTTCTTTTTTACACTTGTTTGGCATGGTAGAAAAATGAAATCCAAAAGGCTGTGGTTGACAAGACAACATTGGAATTAAGTTGAGTTGTGTGTGTTTGCAGTAGGATATCAGGCAACACAATATTGCACTTTATACAGGATATAATGAATATAACCACTTACACAACCTCTAAATTAGTTTTTAGTAAAGCACCCCAAGATTATATTTCTATTATTTGTAGCTCTCTTTTTTGGGTGAAAGTGAAGTATACTTGCTTCAATACATTTGTCTTTGGTTTCCTATGTAAAATTCATTAATATCCGCATTAATTCTTCTTTTCCACTAGTAATGGAAAATGTTGTTGCTGCCTTTAGTTTTTCCAATAAAACTCTACTACGCTTTATTGCAATATACCTTGGTTACATTAAGCTCATACAATTTTAAACAATACACAATATATATTGTAGTATGGCCACATTTCTTTTGCTAATCGTTAGACATTGAGTTATTTCTGACTACCTCATCCATTCTTGGTGTAATTTTGGCAACTACTGGTGTTCTTGTGGTAGGTTTTGGTAACTGTATATGATTCTCCTTTAACAAGAACTATCATTTCTCATTCCAACACTCAAATTTGTATAGCAGGACTCTATCATGGATTTACAAATATCATTGTATTCCAAATACAACAAGGTTCTCCAGTAATTACCAAGTACCTATGCAATTGAAATTAGGTTTTCATTTTCTATGTTATCAACAAGCATTTATTTTATCTCTTGTAGTATAATAGTTTTGGATTTTTTAGCACATGGATCGTGATTTTGCAGTGAATATGGTTGAATACTTGAACCTTATCCAAACCATTCCAAACTCTAAGGATAATGTAATTAAGTGGTGGCATTTAGAGTATTGGTGATTAGAGTGTCTCCAGTAAGTTTGAGTTTAATACTAATGTTTGTTCATATCACAATTTGATAAACATGACGATCAGTAATATATCTCTAATATTATGTATATTTGATGATAAAGTGTTTCCAGTGTAGTTTTAGATATTTGGTCCATAGAAATGCTCTTATAATTGTGATATATGAAAATTAGAAGGATATGCAACTGGAAAGGGTTCTTATTACTATCCAATACGCACAACTTAGCATTTTCACCTTGAGGCAAGATTTTTTTCCCCCTTTTGTTTAGTGTGTTCTCTGTTAATCTACCCTTAACTTTTTCCAAGCATATCTGTGCAATATATTAGCTGGAATAGTAATTATATAGTGTTGAATTTGGCCTAGGGGGAGTCTTAACTATTTTTGCTAGAGTAATATGTTGAACATGTGTAATTGGTATTAGTTGCCACCCTCCACTATGGTACAGAATTTCTCACTCACAAGTAGCCAACGGTGAAAGCAAAGGACATATTTAAATCAGGGTGGTTGTGTTGCTTCCACAAGAAACTAACCAAAAATCCTAAGCTTGGCAGTTGCTTTACTTTTTGGGTAAAGGAAAAGGTAAAGCAAAATATACCATAAAGACCAATACAAAATAAGAAACTGTGAAAGAAAATATTGAAAAAGGACTCGTTGAAAATAACGTAAAAAATTAAATTTAACTGTTTTTCAATAAGATTGGACTAGTTAATTTCATCTTTCTTTAGTTCTTATAAGCAAGCTAGCATAGAGGTTTTACCATACCAACACAAGTGCAAGTTTAATAGTAATTTGGACCCACAGCAAAATTTATCAATTTCTTAATTAGCCAATTATGAACTCAGTTATTACCTGTTAGTTACCATGAGCAGTAAAGAAAATAACTCTATGGGTTTTCCTAACCCTAAGAAGCAATTCACTACATGAATTGAAGTTTGCAATATGAATCATACTCATGACCCTAGATTCTATACAGTAGATACTTACTAACATGAGCTCATAATTAGCTCCAAGTGGATTCTTTTATCTTGAAAACCTTCTACAAACCGTGTCAATGACTCCAAGGACCTACTCCAAAGACCACCATGAAGACTTATCTCCACAATAACACGCTAGCAATAGGCTCTTGTGACTTCAACCTTGATCACCACACAACAACAGAGTCTTGATATTGATTTTCTATTCTCACTAGTCTTGATGAAATTGAGGTTTTGATTTTCTTCTTCTTAGATGCACAGCAATACCTCAATTGTAGTTGCGCTATAAAGTGCCTTTTATATGTTTGTATGTATGCCACAAAAAAGTACATAGCAACACACAATTAAAACAAGTTAGATTTCAGGTTTCTTGTATCTCAATTGAGCAAGTCACTACTGAGAAGTATTAAGAAACTTGCTTCGATCAATCAAGACTCGATTGAAGGTCTTACAAAAGCACTTCCTTGATTGATCGAGACTCAATCGAATTGAAACTCCGTACTTTTTTCTTTTGAGCTACATCTTAGACATCTGATTATGGATCCAAACAAGATTATATGCCATAGAATCTTTCAACCTAAAACCTAACACCAATCTTATAAATCCATATTTATTTTGTATGTATGATAAAGTTGCATTGCCGCGAAAGTTTATGAATTTTGACACTTATGCCATCTTTCCATTTCTAGTCATGGTAAGGTTTGTTGACAAAACCAGCATATACTTTTTTTGACTGAAAACCAACATATACTTGAAAGGACAAAACTTATGTACAATACCCTAAGTACTGTTCCTTAGGTTCTCTTTTTAAGATTTTGACATGTGGCTACTCAGTTTAAAAAATACACTTCTATCCATGAGAAAAAAGCCATATTGCAACATCTTAAAAGAAGAACTTAAAAAACAACACCTAAGTACTATACTTTAAGTCTTGCTCTATTTGAAAAACTTGTTAATAATATCTTTTGGAATGGATGTAATTTAATAACAAGCAGGTGGTGAATCCCCCAAAGAGAGAACCTGCTTGACTTCTATATTGAATGTTTGATTCCTCAACCAAAATCTATTTTGTTCTACAAATTGTAATCACAATTCGAGATGAACATTTCTTGAATGAATGTTTTCTAGTAGACTTTTTTATATTTGGATAAACTAGTCAGATAGTTTTATTACTATATGAAAACAAATCACAGTATATTGTTTAGACAATAGTAGACTATTGATTGTATTAGGGAAGGAAGTATACAATTAGTCTTAAATTTCTCTAAATAAAACATTCATGCAATTGGATCATATTTCCATATATATGCGCACCACCATTGGTATTTTGTTTGATTACTTTCTTCCTAGTCAACCAATTGAATTAAGTTGATTACGCTATTAATATATCAAATTGGAAGTTTAAAATGAGTAGAATTGGAACTTTCATCAATAGTACATGGTGATTGCATGAATTTTACCCCCAAAAAAAATGAACAAATTTTATTTTTTAACTTGTTTCTAACCATTTTTTAAACAGTCCCACTAAAATTACAAACAACCGTAACAACCTCTTCTTCTTTTTTAAAATAAAAAATATATAACAACTTTGATACTACTTCATTACATCAATGCATTTTGCAAAAACTGGATTCATTTTTTTTTTTTTTCACAACAAAAATATGATTTGTTTTGTAGTACGCAGTTCTTGCAATACCTTCTCCCCCCAACCCTTTTTTTCCCCTTTTTGTAAAAGATTAATTGACTTGAGTTTTTTGAGGGAATTTCAAACTTAAGTTCAACCATCACTAATGACCTTTTCTTGTATGAATTCTTAAATCATCACAGTTTGACATCAAATTCGTAAGACATTCTGATCATACTTTTTTTTTTTTTTTAGTAATCACTTCACGTCTTCACCCCTCCATTGTAACTATCTAATTATCCAAAAAACAAAAACGCACAGCCTATTTCAAAGCATATTCTTTTTGGTAAGAACAAGTTGTGTATTATAAAAGCTTTCAACATTGACAAAGTTTTGGTGCTTAATTCTACAACTTTGTCTTTTTTTAATTATCTATTTATTTAATTACCCCAAAAAAATTATCTATTTATTTATTTGGGTGTGACAGCAAGACCATAAGACCTTTGAGCCAACCCAACTTCGCCCTCAATATCAACCATTACTGTTTGCATGTGAAGGCCATCCTTCATGATCTCTTCATTGGCACTTTAAACAGAACACGTATAGAATATATATATATATATATATATAAACCCTTTGACTTCACTTTTTTATCTTTTTTAATCTTGTTCCCTCATCTCCTTTGACTTTACTTCAAATTATACGATCCAAATCTCAAAATTTAAATTACTTCACTGCTTTTTTTTTTTTTTTTTGGTTTTTCAACGATTGAAAATTATATAATATAACTTATTCGATTTTGACATGTACACACCACTACACCGGTGATTGTATTGTATCAAATGCAAGGGTAGATTTTGGTTAACTTTATTGGTTAAGGAATTTTGATTTGAATCTTACCTAGACTAAAAAGAAATGTAGTAATGTCTTGATGGGAAGGTAAAGATTAAAAAGTATTAAGACTAATCATCTTTAACGGATTTTGCAGATTTTAAATCTTGTCCTAACTAAAATTGCAAGGATTATGCCCATATGGTTGATTTGGAATTGCTACAGTTAAAACTAAAATTAAACAAGAATTGTGCAATTTAAAGGAAAATTTTTGAATCAATGTTGTTCTCTCTTTAATTGTACTAATTAAAATTGAATAACCTTTTCAATTTTATCTTCCTTTATTATTGTATAACCTTTTCAAATAGCCATTTTTTTTTATTTCTTTTTTCTTCTATCTTTTTTCTTTTTTATAGAATAACCCTATTTTTATAAAAAAGGAAAAATCTTCCAGACGGAAACTTAATTAATTTGTAATCCTGAAATATTTGGAATGTTATAAAATTGCGCTGGAAGGCCCATACAAGGCGATATTGCGCTTCCTATATTGTTGATTTTTTTTTTTTTTTTGGAGAATCAGAAATTTCTATTTTTGTTCCATAACTAGTAACTACACCTTTAAGAACATGGTCAAGGAAGGCAAAGAGTCCAATCAGAGAGAACCATTTGCAATCAAAGAAATTGGGGAAAGAGGGGTTGGATGAGGTGAGGTTCATGGTAGATGTGAATCTTATGGGGATTTCTAATATGCTCAAAGAAGCTTTTCCCACTATGAAGAATTGGAGGGATTATGGGTCATGTCCTCCCAGGCCAGTCAGGTAGGACATCCCAAAATCTAACTCAATTCTAAAAAGTGAATTAATAAATACATATTATTCTTTTGTAATTTTGAATCTATATCTTTTTCAGTGTGTATCCTTGGGCTTCGTGGTTTGATAGAGGCGTTGCAATAGGAGGTTTATTTTCTTTGACGTTCAAGTCTCTTAAATTCCCTCCAGACATTGATACCCCTGGTTTAGTAGAAAGGTATGGAAATTGAGTTGTCTATGTCCTTATTTACGCTGCATTTTTTTAATTTATTCTTAGCAACATATTGGTGACACATTGTGTTGTAACTTGCAAGTAACAGGCTTGATTAGGAGCTTGTGTTTAGTTGTGACAAATATATTTTTATGACTCCCAACTCTTTACTGTGAGTTTGCTTTGAGATTTGTTTCCCTTTCATGATGTCCCTTCATTGCATATTAGAAAAATCTGAATCCTAATCTTCAATATTTGGGTTGGTACCTAGATGTGTATGTGTATGTTTATAAAATTAGGTTTTGCTGAAGTGGGATTTGTGTCTAGTTAAAATGGGATTTTGTTGAATTAGTGATTAACCTAATTGGGGTATGAAGAAGTTATGGGGTAAAGTTAATTCTTTGTGGTGTTTTGTGTATGTTCTAAAGCTGTTTGCAATGATTTATCAATTGCAATTACAGGTAGCACACTCTCTCACTCTCTCTCTCAACATTAGGGTCAATAACACATACTTTTATATGCTCAAAACTCAAAGTGGCAATTAGATCTACACACATACCAAAAAAAAAAAAAAAAAAGGTGGCAATTAGCAGCCTAGAAGTTGAATGAAGGTTTTGAGGAAGAGGGCTAGTGGGGTACAAACCCAGTGTTCAGGCACTACTAGAGGGGTTTTTGTTGTTTTGAGATTTTCATCAATTTAATGTGCTCATGTTTATTAATAATCTCATCATGTAAGCTATGGTTTTGTTTGGATTGCTCTTGATACCTTTTAAGTGTGATTTTATTATTATCTGAAGATATGTATATTGTGGCAATATATTTGTACAATCTTTTTATTTCAAAAACATAAACAATGAAAATGATGCTGAGATTGTATTTGCATTTGGTAGAGTGATTTTGGAAAATCCTTCCTTCAACTTTTCTTGAATCAAACTTTTAGACCACTTTCATTGAACTTTTAGTAGGTCTTTTTTTTGCACACATTACTTAACCCAATAGCTAAAGGAAATGGGTTTGGGCAATTGGACCCAATAATGTTGTATCAATTTTTTCTTTGTTTCTTGTCCATGTGGGACTTCCACTCACATTTGTATCGGCAACAATTTTTGTTGCTTCATCTTCTGTGAGCTAACTGATCATATATTTTGGCGTTGCTGGTTAGAGTATCCAATGTGGTCTTACGGTGAGACATGCAATTAACAAAGGATGGAATTGGGATTTGCGCACCAGATGTCCGGCTGAACAACTCTACTGATATTGCAGGTATTTTGAAAACAGGAAAAAGGTTACCTAGTTAATGGGGTCCCTACCAAAGAATGAATTTTTGTGGATATAACCTTCAAGGAGCAAACAACTGTTGCCTGTAAGTAAAAGTTGTTTCAAACATTGTTTCTTTGTATTTGCTATTGGCAACTTTGATGTCTAGTGAACCAGATATGATGACTTGATAGGGCACTTTCTTTACTTAAGGTTAAAGATTATAATTATCCAATGCTATTCTTAAGGAAGCAAGGAAATATGAGACTGAATGTGCCTTTTCAACATTAAAACGTTATTTCCAATGACTTACAGTGGCTATCATGCTGTGTGCTACATATTTCATATAATATTTTGCATTAACAATTAATGATAATTTCTGTATTTCTTCCAGTAAGGAGCTTTCTCTCGAACTAATAAGTTTGATGGCAATGCGTTCCAAATTCTCACTATTAAAATGTGGCTTCAGTGTTCACGCCACAATGCTTCTGGTTGAACATTCAGGTAAATAAAAGATCACAATTCCTTCTTAAATTTTTAATTGGATCTTCGTTCTTCTTATCTTTGGTAAGATGTTTCTCTAAACATGTAGGATCTATTTGCACAGTTATCATTTGACCCACCCCACCCTGTTGTTCTAATGCTTGTGCAGAATGATCAATTTTTCGCTCAACACAATTTGAGTATGAGAAGCTTTATACTTTCTGTATCTAAAAGTGTAATTGTTAATTATATTTAACCACCAAAGGTTGCTTTCCTAAGAAGAATTACTGCACAATTTAATTCAAAATGGCAAAACTGGTCTTTCAGTTCATAGGACAAGATGAGATTGAGCCTTCAACCAACCAGACTTATGGTCTCTCTTAAAGAATCTTAAATTTGTCAAGACATTTGCCTCTGTAAATCTTTTTCTCAAGGCTTACTTATGGCATGTAGATGAACTGATTATTTACTAGGTCATGAAGAAGAGCTAGAAGTTTTTGCATCAGATTTTGCAAATGATGTTCCACTTAGCGTCAATTACAGTTATGATCCAATAACTCAGTTCTCGAATTACATTGACAATGGAAACTTCTCTGTTAATGGTGTGCTTGCCAACGTCCCACTTATACTCCATCAGAGGCTATAGGTAAATTTTTGTATTTTTTTTCCCCTGTTAAGAAAAGTGTTCACCTAAAATTATTCATACCTAAAAACTTTATTGTATCAGTTCATTCTAAATTTCTAGCTGTTTTGATTTCTGTACATTCTCTTTTAAAGTTAAATTGTTCTGCCTACCTGAATCCCCTGACAGATGTATTGGATTTCTAACTATCAAATCAATAAAGCTTGTAATTGCGATTTCCTGGGTTTGGCTAAAAGGTCTCCTTGATAGATTTCTCCTTTACCCATTTCTTGACCTTTTAGCACGTTCAATGTGATATGATTTACTCTCTGTCAGTGGAATCATGTGGATATCAGTGTGCATTTCCAGATAACCTTAACAACATTCCTGCATTTTGTTCTTTAGTGGTGCTATTTCTAACTTCGTATAGATGCGTTCATGATTCATCCTGCTCTTCATGAGAAGTTAAATGTTTAATAAATTTGAACCAAAAAAAAAAAATACTAAAACTAGAACTCATTGTTGTTTGGAGACATTTCAATTTCATTCTCAATCCTGGGACTATCTGTAATGCAGAGCTCCTTGATCAGGTTACTACAGAACCGAAAATGGATTTTGTTCTATTAGTACTTGCATATGATTTTGTATATCACATGCCACAATTGCATTCTAGGAACTGAAGGATTAAAATATCATTTCTTATAGCTGCATTTTATTTAACATTAATGGCATGATAAATCTGACATAATCAGTTAAGTTTTCTCTATGATAGATTATTGCTTTCTCATTTTAATAATATTTTCTTCAAGAAGCTGATCACTCTTCTCACATTGCAGATTTCTTTGCTCATCTAGGCCAAAATGCTTCAGCACAAGGTATATCACTATTGCATATTGCTTCGAATAAAAGCTCATTCTTTTCTCCTCATAACTGATCGATAAGGTTGTCTAAATGTATGTTTTAATGTAAATTTTACTTTTTTAGAATATTATTGTTTACCTTTCTCTTTCACCTTCCTCAATCTCCAGTGAATCCTTTGGTTATCTCTAAATATGGAGCAAGTGAAGATTACCCTGGTTGTACGGATTTAGCACATACAAAAGCTATTTAAATCATGTAGGTATACTTGATTGTCTTGTTCGATTGGCAAAGGATGGGACTTAGTCTGCTTTACTTAATCTTTTTGTAAGCATTCTTGTGCAATATAATTAGGTGGAATGGTAATTATATTGGTCAAATTTGGTCTAGGGGGCTCTGGTGTGCAGAATCATATTCAGCTCTTTTGCACAGTACATTGCAGAGATCAAGGAACTCTTGAAGCATAAAGGAGGTGACATTGGCTGTTGAAGAGATTTTCTATGATGTTTTTGAAGAGCCAGAGTTATTTTAAGACAGTTTTAATATATATTAAAATTTAAGGTACGAATTTGATGATCAATTGTGTGGATTTGAGGTGATAAAATTTGCTTACTGCTGTCTAAAATTTTTATTCTTATCTGAAACTAAGGATGCAAGATTTGTTGGATGAACATATGTAGAAAGGAATATAACCTGGATATGCAGTTCTTAATTAAAGAGAATCTTATGACTGATTTAATTGACTTGAATTATTTGGTAGAGTAGAATGATGAACATATGTAATTGGTATTAGTTGCCAACCACCTCTATGGTCATCATCAAAGGAGCTGCCTGTGTTCACTAGCAGTCAGTAGTAAAAGCAGAGTACAGATTTCAATCAGGCAACCTCGATGGTTCATCTTATTTGTTTTTTCTTCTACAAGATACCTAGGGTACATCTTATCCTAATGCCTTGCTTTCAAAACCTAAAAAACCAAAAATGAAAAATACATGAAGACCAACACAAAATAAGAAGTTGCAAAAGAATGTAAGGAAAAAAAAAAAAAAAAAGGGGACTCCCTGTCAACAACAACTTAACAATTATTTTAGTTTTTTTTTTTTAATAAGTAATACTTGTTAATTTCATCTTTCTCACATTCCTAAATGCATGCTAGCATAGAACCAACATAGTTGCAAGTCTTTTTTATCCATCTTTATTTTGAATGTGTGATAGAATTTCATTGTCACAAAAGTTTATGAATTTTGACACTTAACACCATCTATTCCATTTCTGGTCAAGCTTTGCTTGTTAAGTTTTTAACTTGTCAACAAATTTTTTTTATTTTGTTTGGGAACGAGTTGTGTGTAAAGATCTGGAGTATAAATTAGTTTGTAGCAATGATCAACTCGTTGGCATATTTGATAAAGGCCTCTCATTTCAATGTTTCATTGATTTCAACCACAAAGGCGCAAACTCATGCTCACTGCTGTGCCCATTCATGTGCCAAGACAGTTGCGGAGTTAATTACCCATCTGTTGCAGTCCGTTGCTTTGAGTCAGTTACCAATATGTTGTGATGTTTGATTGAGCAGTAACAATAGTTGTTAATGTATTTCCACACGACTTAGTGGCAAAAAGCATTACCTTCTCTGTGTAAATATAGTGGACGTCAGTATGTGAATGTACCGAATCAAAGGTGCTTCAACTCCACTTCATTAAAAAAAACAAAACAAAAAACAAAAACCTCCATTGAGCTTCATTTTGTTTTTATTTATTTATAAGTTTTAGTATAATTTTTTGGGTATAATTTTGCATTTCTTCATCGCGTGCATCACAAGTCAATAAGCTTTAAAACAGTTAGCGAATACCCCAAGAGAGTTGATTGTATTAGAAAAGGCGGTGTACAATTAGTCCTAAGTTTCTCCAAGTAAAAAATACAAGCACCACCATTAGTATCTTGTCTAATATTTTCTTCCTAATTGACCAAATGAATTTAGTTAATTACGCTATTGATATATATCCAATTTGAACTTTAAAATGAGTGGCATTAGAAGTTTCATCAACACTACATATTGGTGGGATGAATTTTATTATTATTATTATTATTATTATTATTAGCGTAAACTGTTTTTCACCATTTTTTTGAATAACCTCACTAAAATTAATAACAAGCACAACGACTTAGACACTACTTCTTTGACCAATACCTTCTCTCAACTTTGGGTCACTTTCAGGCAAACTTTGGCAGTTCCAATTTGATGTTATTTTACTCAACTGGATTAATGAAATTTTCAACAAGAAAAGATAAAGAAAAAAACCTCTATAGAGCTCCATTTTGTTTGTGTGCATGGTTTGTGTTTAATTATAGGTATATGGCCTGATAGTTTCCGTTCAAATGACACATATTTTAATTTTTCTTCAGAAATTATCAAAAGAAAATATTATGCTCGCACAAGAATTTAAAGGTTTTTAGCTTTTCTTGAATTTAAAAATGTTATATGTAGTAGTAATAATCAATGACGAAGATTTTTAGATTTATTGGTATATTAATTTATTTTTCTTTTCCAATCTTTTCTACAACTTATAATGAAGATTTTAAATTAAAAAAATCAGTATCTTTTACTTTTCTTTATTCCCTTGGCATCTTGACTGATCTAAATCGTTTTCATACAAATCTGTTTTGCTGTAGGAAAATTACCAGCAAGCCAAGAGTACAAATTGTTGGCTTGAGTTTACCAAAAAAATTGTTAGCTTAAAAAAGAACAAAAAATATTGTCAAATGTTTTAACCATGTTTTATGTGAGTAAACTATGACAAAATGCAAAAGACCCTCCAACAAAAAAAAAAATTAAGTAAAATATAAAATAGATATATATATATATATATTTTTTTTTTTTTCATCTTCTTCCTTTCTCTATCTTGTCTCCTTCTTCCCTCTCATGAAACACACAAAATAGTAAAAGGCATTCTTGATAATTGCTTCACCTCTTCACACATGGAGTACATGACTTTCTAGTAACCAACTAGAGGGATTTCACAAGGTCAAAAAACAAATCCAATGTATACGGTAAGAATTTCCAATGTCTCTTTTCATCAAATGAATGTTGAAATCTTTGCACAAATTTTGATTAGCACAGATCGTGCCCAGGGCCTAACACCTTTTTTTTTTTTTTTTTTTTTTGGGTTATCGACCTGACATTTTTTGACTTGACATGGATTGCACTTTCCACAACATATTGATATATGGAGAAAAAAGCTATATATTTTGTGAATTTAACATCAGTGCGCAAGGGAAGAAATTTTGTTAAGAGTAAAAAACAACTTTAGCAGAATAGAGAACAAAACAGTATAGTCATATGTTTTGTCTATACTTGGGATGGTAAGTCACACTTAGGAAAATTGGACCCTTTCTATAAATAGGGGGGTCCCAATGGGATGAGAGGCTAGCAATTTTCTCTCCAAAACATTGTGGGAACATAAAAGTTTTCCCTTCTAGACTTTTCATGCTTAAAGAACATGACTTTCCAACTAATCATACTAGAGTCTTTACGTTTTATTATCTATAGCGATTTCACCACTGTTTTAAAAACCGGATCGGACCGGCCGGTCCGACCGGTTCAACCGGGAACCGGATGCCAATCCGGTCCGGTTAAAAGTCCCATAACCGGTCAATAACCGGTCAAAAACCGGAAAACCGGCCAAAAACCGGTCAAAAATCGGGGTTGAACCGGAAATTGGAAAAAAAACGGTTTGATGTCCGGTTCGGTTTTTAAAACCATGGATTTCACAACATTAAGAACAAACCCTAGTATATACAGTATCAAATTCCATTGTCTCCTATTACATCAAATGAGTGTTTAATTTTTCACACAAAAGTATATTGAATAGTAAAGATTGTGAGCCATGGTCTCAACTACAACTCTCAACTCTCAAGCATGTTGGACTTGGATGATACTTTCCACAATATATCATTATGAAATGTAGAAAAAATTTGGAGTGTACATAACAAAAATTTCATCCTAGTAATACATTTATAGTTTAATACCCAGCCACTTTGTTGGGTTAGTGAGGGACATATTCCAATTCAATGATTCTTGAATTTTGTATACAAGTAATAATCAATGAAATTTCCATCTAAAATAAGTCGAACTTTTGGTAGGGAAGAAAATTGATATCTAGACAAATCAAGCTACAAGGCCAACCAAAATGGACTATATTCTTAATTTCTTATCTTGATTTGTTCCATGTACAAGACTTAAAGTCAATGCTTGGCATTTAAGAGTTGAACATCTTATCTAAAGTCCATGCTCTAAAGCTTGAGAAAAAATCCATTTAAATTTTCAACCAACACAAAAGAAGAAATTATAAAGGAATTAAAGAAAAAAAGAATTGTAAAAAATAACAAAAATTTAATCTATGCTTAAATTCCTATAAGGATGAACACAATAGCAATAGCCTTTTTTTAATCTATACTTGTACCTAATGTACAATAGTTATATCTCTTTGTTAGTGATTAATGCAGCTAGACCGAAGTGGACTAAATTGAATTTTTTTTTTTTTGGATAACTATGTCTACAGGTTTTTCTTTTTAAATTTGGGTGTTGTAATGTTTTTCATTGGAAAATTAAAATCCTCTTGCTGCGTATAATTTATGAAAAATTTTATTCAATTCTCAACCTTCTTTCTTTTTCTCTCTTTCTATATATATATATATATATTTTCTTTCTTTTTTTGAGGAATTGTAGGCTATGATTGAAATTCTTGTTCTGTGAGCATGGTTTGTGTTTAATTTTAAGTATATTTTTTGTTCAAATGACAACTATTTTAATTCTCCCTTGGAATTAATATATATATATATATATATATTTATTTATTTATTTATTTATTATTGATGCAGAAGAATGTTAAGGTTTTTGAGCTTTCGAATGAAATTTTTGAATTCTTTAATTTAGAAATATTATTTGGAATTCGAATGAAATTTTTGAATTTTTAGTTACTTTACAGATGAACAATTGGGAGAACGTAATCGTAATTCTCATTGATTCTATGAAATGATACATCTCTCTTTTATATACAAGAAAACAGGGTAGGAAATTAGCTAACTAATATAACGGCTACAACAGAAAGAATAACAGAAAATTCTGCCAACTCTAACAGCCTATCAGTAAAAACCATGTGGTAACGCTTAGTTTATAGTGAAATTATTTAGACGACAAGTAGCATAACAATAGCTTAGAACTAAGCAATAAAAGCACACTGAGATGTTTAATTGCTTCAATCTTTAATATATACTTTGTTGTGGATCAAATTTCAGTTAATTTTATATACAGTAAACAAATCATATTCAATTATATTTTATCCAAAACCAAGACATGTCTAGCTCTAGCCAAAATGAATTTGATTCATACACCTTAAAATGCAGCGGGGGAAGGACACTGGGCGGGATCTATCAGTAGCGAATGCGTACGTAGCCTCTTTCATTGCATATTCTTTTTGCTAAGCATAACTTGTACATTATAAACGCTACCAGCATTTGACAAAGTTTGATGCTTAATTCCGCAGCCCCTTTTTTTCATCATTAACCTTTGCAAAATCTACAAAGACCGTTTGTTTGTGATGCTCATCATGATCTCCATGTTGGCACTTTAAACAGAACACCTCTAGAATGCATTCAACCCTTTCACTTCACTTTTTTAGTATTTTTCCTTGTTTCTTTTGACACTACTTCAAATAATACAATTCAATTAGCATTTGTTTCTTTTGGTAGTTAGCATTTGTCCAAATTTTATTTTAACTCACGTAAATTTATTTTTTCTACTTTGATATAGCATTTGAAAATACACTTCACATCAATTATTTTTATTTTCATATGCCATTATTTTTTAATCCCTCTGTGTGATGCATCAAACTCATCAACAGTCAAACACCATTCTCCACTAGCAAACCCACCACTACTCCCACAACTCACCACCACCTCAAAGGCTTAAACCCACCACCATTCTTGCACAAACCACCACCACCTCAGAGGCTTAAACCCACCATCATTCTCACAACCCATCACCACCTTTGCCTCCAAGGGTCAAACCCACAACTCATAACCACCACCTCCATCAAAACCATCAACAAAGACACCAAATCCAACAAAACCCACTGTAATCTTCACCAACCAACCCCCATTGATCTCCTCTAACAAACCAACAAACAGGAGAGAGAGAGAGAGAGAGAGAGAGAGAGAAGGAGCGAGAGGCAGGTGGCTTGGCGAGATTAGTTGTGGGCGGAGATCACTGTGTGTGTGTGAGAGAGAGAGAGAGGTATGTGAGAGGAGAGAGATAAAAATAGAATAAAATAATGAGAGGAGAGAGACAAAGAAAAAGAAATTAAATTTTCTTTTTAGCAATGGTGTCCGTACCATTCCAAATTTGGAACGGTAAAAGCATTCACATTAGGTATTGTTATGCTGGTAATATTTAGCATCAGTGTCTTAAAACCCTCCATTACCCAGTCTTGCAAAGTATTGTAATTGCAAAAAAATTCATAATTGTGCTACAACGTCATCCTATTTTTATGATGGCACTGTAGCAACTTGTATAAATTTTTATATTGTTTTTTCCCTAGTGATGGTGGGTGGGTATTTTTTTTTTTAATTTTTTTTTTTTATGAAGAGGATGAGAGAGAAAGAGTTGGTGAAATTAATATTTTAATGAAGAGATGAGACAAATAAGAAATTGGATGTTGGGTGTATTGTAAAATAGTATGGTATAATTGTTAAAGTAGTTTTTGAGATGGTAAAATAGAATTGTTCGAAGATTCCAGATGTGAATGCTCTAATGATCATCCATGTCAATTTTTTTGGGCATTTAGAACATCTCATGTAAGTGGTTTTATCATGTTTGGTGTGCCAAATGTCAAATATTTGGCATTTGGCACACCTCATACTAGTGCTATTATAATTTTTTTTCCCCACATTTTCTTTTTTTCCAAACTTAAGTGTATGTAAGAGTTTGAGCATTGTATATCTACACTCCAACTAATCCATGTTTGATTAAAATTTAAATACAATAAAACAATGACTATGCTAGCCCACAACACAAAATTCCATCATTAAAATTCTAAGGCATGGTTTCATTCAACAAATTAACTAAGTTGTTACATATAAGTTATGTGTATAGGGGCGTAGTCAAGATTTTTTTTAATTTGGCGGCCGAATTACATATTTATACATTAGTCATAACTCATAAATATATTATATACAAAATAGAAGTGCTACATCCACTATGTTTTCACAATAAATCCTGAGCGGTAAGTTGTTACTAGTTCTAATTTGAAACCACTACTAAAGTTACTTATTTGTCCATTAGTTGAAATTTAAAAGTTCAAAGGATCATTAAAATGGAACTGGAATTTAGTTAGCTTTAGTTTTAAATGTCACAAAGAAAAAAAAAAAGGATAAAAGACTTAATGATATAGTGCTCAAATACTACGGGTATATTTAGGATCTACTTATTTTGCTGAAACTGAAAATTTTTTGTTGAAAATATTATAAATAAATGTAAAAGTTAGCTAAAATAATTTAGTGGGACCCATGAATAGAACTAAAAGCTCACTTAGTGTGCAAAACACTAATGAATGTTTAGATCCCCAATTTCAAATTAACCAACACAAGTTTATACTCAAACAATAAATGTGCGGAATGATAAGTATAAGTAATACCCAAATAAACAAACTACTCTAAACCATAATTAATCATAACACAGCAGCAATTAATAGGAGAGAGTAAGGGTTAGAAAAATGCAAACACAAAGATAACACTGGCACGTGTCATCGAAGAGGAAACTGAAGAACTCGGTGAAAAACCTCTCTGCCGCACTCCAAGCGGTGAAATGATCCACTAAAGAATAAAATTGGGATACACGAATAGCAATATACCCTTCAAGCCTAATTTACCCAATGCACCTAAGCCCTCTAAGCTTCTTGCTCCAACAAGGTTAAGTCTAATCGTGTTTTCTTTAACTTTTCGAATCCTACAATAAGCCCATTGCATCAACCAAGTGAATTGGTCATCTCTGAACTGCTTCCCAAGCACCAAAATACCTCCTCACTGATTTAGGTATGGTGAGATATGGATTTGGCTAATGAACCTCTCAAGGGTATGTCAATGGAGAGGGTGAGAGTAGAGGAATTTAGAGAATCAAATGTCTAAAATTGTGGATAAGTCAATCTTGATTTTCTCTAGAGCTTTTCTCTCAAAATTTTATTTAGAAGTTTTTTACATTTCGTGGGTATAAGGTATTTATAGTGGGGTACGTGAGGAATATGAAAAGTCATTTTTTTGCAAAACAAGG
Organism: Quercus cerris; assembly: GCA_963669245.1. Classification (NCBI taxonomy): domain Eukaryota; kingdom Viridiplantae; phylum Streptophyta; class Magnoliopsida; order Fagales; family Fagaceae; genus Quercus; species Quercus cerris. Next base: position 6,619,596 of record OY770009.1, on the reverse strand, counting down.
CATTCTGGCGACTCACTCACGACTGAGATGAGTTGCAAGTTTGAGTTGCGAGATAACTACCAGAGTGTCTATTTTTGTCCTGTAGTGCTCTAGTTGTCGTAACCCTTCAACTTCTTGCATGCTTCACACGTGTGGCATTTTGGCGAGTTGTCAGTCACAAGTTACTCGCGAGAATCACTCTGAATGCTCACACACTTGAATTCTTCACTTTCTCACACACAACCATTACATAATTCTCACATAAATACAGGGTATCTAATTACTGAAATACAAGCAAATTTGGTACGAAATAAAGCCAACACATGATTGAATAAATTCAACCTTACAAATACCAAAAAGTGCAGTAGGACCCATAAATAGTACAAAAAATAAGCTAAATAGTAAAATAAGTTAGCAAAAATAATCTTTACCAAACGAACACTATAGTTACGTTTGGATAGCGCTTAAAATGGCCTGCGTTTGGAGTTTGGCATTTTAAACAGTGGGACCCACGGCAACTGGGCATACAGAAAATTAGGCAATTTTTTGGGTCCCACACGGCACTATTTATATTTAAAAACTATTTTGCTATAGTATTTTCAGCAATAAGTTTTCAGTTTTCAGTAATAAGCAGTATCCAAACACACCCTACTTATTGGAAATTTGGAATTACAAAATTTTGGTTGGGTATTAGGGTTGAAGCGTAATAAGCTACAGGTGAAGCGTAATTTTGTTGTGCATGGGTGAAGCGTAATGAACTGAGATTTAAAATTCAAAGCACAACATCATGAATCTTTTTCTTTTTTTTTTTGATAGGACAAAATCATGAATCTTATCATCTGAGAAAAGTCAAAAGTTTATGAACGTGAGTACCGAAATCTAAGAAAAAAGGGTAGAGAGTAGAAACATTAATTTTCTTCTGAGCGTTGGCTTTCTTGTGTTAACGTTAGGCACATCTTTCTTCGAGAATATATATTTTCTTACTTGAACGAAATTTCTTCACCTGCGCACTTGTGTTAAACAAACTCAACAGTTTTTATTTTCTTCATAATATAATTATACAATAATATGTTGTAGAAAGTGCCATCCACGTCAAGTCAAAACGTGTTTTAGGAGATTTGCAAATCAAAATTTCCTTGATTCAGTTCAAAATTCTTTTGATTAGATAGGAGATATTGGAATTTCTTACCTTTTTGTTGGGTTTGTTTGTTGACGTTGTGAAATATATATATATATATATAGCTTTAGCTTTTTTTTTTCTTTTTTTTTTTGAGAAGGTATATAGCTTTAGCTGGTTACTAGAAACTAAAAAGTCACGTGCTTTACTTGTGAAGAGGTAAAGTGATAATATTATTATAAACCAAAAATTGTGATTATTAAGAACACCCTCTAAGAAAGTGCATGGATGTGACCCAAAATTTTGACGGCAAACAGTAATGATTTCCAAAAAATTTCTAAATAGGTAACTAGCGCCTAGTGGTGGTTTATTCTAATTTTTACATTTGATCTCTGCCTCATTTTATGAAAGTTGTTATGCTTATTAGTTCTTTGAAAAAAATAAAAAAGAACCCTTCAAATTAGGTTAAATCATCCTTTTGTCTCACTTTTATTAGGTGGACTGAAAGATGTCCTACCCCTATAATATTGATCTATTTCTACATGGTGTCAAAATTTTATTGTGCATGGAAAGCTTAATGAACTGATGAGCTCATTCGCACAATATTGTTAATTTTATCATCTAAAACTACAAGTAAAACAAAAATTTATGAATGTCATAACTTTTAAAAGTGTCAAAAAAGAAACGGAGACATTGATTTTCTTGTCAGTCAATGTTTGTGGCTTGGAAATTCTTTCTAGTGCTGGCCAACTTTCTTCAAAATATTGTTTCTTTGCTCGAACTAAATTTCTTCCCATTCAACCTAACGTTAAATACACTCAATAGTTTTGTGGAAAATGCCATCCGCGTCAAGTCAAAAAGAGTGGGGCCCTGGCGCAGGATTTGCTAATCTTTTGACAAAGTAGGAGGCATTGTAATTTCTTACTGAGCGTATACACTGGGCTAATAGAAAGTCGTGTGTGTGAAAAGGTAGATCCATTATTACCCAAAATTGTGATTATTGAGAATGCCTTTTTTTAGAAGTTTCATGAAAGTGAACCAAACTTTTGACATTAAACAGTAATGATTTGCAGGAATTCATTGCAAAATGGATAACTAGCGGTGGTTTATCCTAAATTTGACATTCTCATCACCACCTCATTTTATGATAGTTGTTTTGCTTATTACTTCTTTTTTCATAAATTGAAGGAGTCCTTTTGCTTTTTGTTCAAAGAACTAATAAGGCTGAAGTTGCCATCTTAAAAGTTAAAAAGAAAGTTGTTATGCTTATTAGGACAAAATAGGTAAAAATCTAGAATCATGTGTAGAAATGTGCTGGGGTGCAAATGAGTGATTTTAAAAAAAAAAATATTTAGGCTCTATCTAGTTGGAAAGATGGAAAAGTGAGAGATTGAAGAACATTGGGAGCATAGAAAAACTTTTAATTTTTTGACATTTTTAATTAGTAGGATGGATAGATTTAAATGCTTTGTGTAGTCTTAGCTTTTTGGTCCTTATAATAATGCTCTCATAATTTGACAATGTCAAATTTAGTTACCCATTTTGCAACAAAATCTTCCAAAACATTACTGTTTAATGTCAAAATTTTGGTTCACATTCATGAAACTTTAATATAACTATATAAGGCACTCTTTTTTTTTTTTTTTTTTTTTTTTTAGAATCAATAAAAGGCATCCTTAATAATCACAATTTTAGTTAATAATCGCTTCAACTCTTCACACGTAAACACATGACTTTCTAGTAAGAGCATTTACATTAGGAGTCGTAAAACCATTCAAAAGTTATTTTACCACCTAAGTAATTAAAATCATGCAACATTAAAGGGGCTAAAGCAATTTCACAATATCAAAAAAAAAAAAAAAAAGCCTTTTAATCAAATGAACGTAGCATCATACAAATCTTGATTAAGTAAAGAAAAGATCCAGGCAAAGTCCCTTTATCCATTTTGACTTGACTTGGATGGCACTTTCCACAACACATATTATATTATGGAGAATATAACCATATATGGAGAACATAAAAGATATTGAATGATTTAATGTTAGTGTGCACTGTGAAGGACCACCGCCACTTCTAGGTGAGTTGGTACCCAATTTGTAAGTGACCTATTGCTCGGGGCTCAATCCCCCGCATTTAACTAGCAAAAAAAAAAAAAAAAGTGTGCACTGTGAAGGAAGAAATTTTGTGAGAGTAAAGAAGCATTTTTTTTGGAAGAAAGTTGTGCCGGCAGTCACAATATATAAAGCAAACACCGAATATAAAAGCTATTGAATGATTTAACTCGACGTGGATGGCACTTTTCACAACACATATATTATATTATGGAGAATATAAAAGCTATTGAATGATTTAATGTTAGTATGCACTGTGCAGAAGAGAGGAAATTTCGTTAGAGTAGAGAAACATTTTTTCGAAGAAAGTTGTGCCCAGCACAATAAAGCAAACACAGAGAAGAAAAGCAATATATCTTTTCTTTTTCTTTTTTTTATTTTATTACTCACACACTCATAAAGTTTTGATATAGTCAGATGATAAAATTCATATTAATCTGCTTTGCATTCCAAAGCTCAGTTCATTGCGCTTCACCCCTGCACGATAAAATTGACACCTCGTAGAAATGCACCTACACTTTTGGAAGGATTTTTTCCGGTACACCTGACTATTTGATTGTTCAGCCTTAGCATACAGTTTTTTGTAGAATTGTAACATTTAATAGTAAAACTAACTAAACTCCATTTCCATTTTAATGATCCTTCAACTTTTAAATTTCTTTACAAATAATAACGAATAAAAAAAATTAGAAAATTGATTTCCATCCAAATTAGCAGTCTGTTTAATAATAATAATAAAGTTTATGGGCCCACGAAATGGAGGGTCCCTTCTCAGAAGACTTCAGTCAATGCTTGTTTTCTGATAACCACTTCACTTGAGTCAATGCTTGACCCCGAGTCTTCGTATAATAATGTACTTTACAATTGTAAGCATTAACCCCCGAAAGATCGTAAAAAGGCCCCGAAAGCTCAAAGAAACTCTTATTTCAACTTTTTTTTTAAACTTTAACTTTTTTCTTCTTTTTATTTTTTATTTTTTATTTTTTATTTAACATTTGAGATAAAAAGTTTTTTTTTTTTTTTTTTTTTTAACTCTCAATCTCAACCCTTCATTGCATCAGTGCAATACTTAACTAATCTCAACCCCTCGAATTGCTAATTTGCTATAAATAACCAAGTGATTAGTAGCATTTATATCACAGTCAAATCACAATCAAATTTTTTCTTTAAAAGCATGATCATGTACGGTTCTCTCAAATTAATAGCCATTACGTTAACCATTTTCCTTTGGTTGCTTACTGCAGACTCTGAGGTTCGTTGCATCGAACCTAAAAACTCAAATTTGAAAACTTAAATCTGAAAATCTGAAAACTCAAATTTGAAAACTCAAACCTCAAAGCTGGAACCTTGATCCCTGCCGCCCCACCGCCTCACCGAGTTTGAACCCTCCATCAACAAGACCCACCAAATCAAGCCATCAAGACAAAACAAGACCCACATGAAACCCACGAAACCATCGGAGCACAACCATGAAACCACTGGGGCACAACTACAAGGCACAGGAGAGAGACAACCACAAGGCACAAGAGAGAGAGAGAGAACAAACTTGAGGATAAAAGAATCGTTGGGAGGGAATCAAAATGTGATTTTTATCTTTACTTTCACTATAGCATGAAGGTAAAATATAGCAAAAAATTTTAGCTATAGCAACTTTGTTCTAGGGGTTTTTTTGTGTGGTTGAGGCTGTGTTTGTTTCGCGTAAAACGTTTTCCGGAAAATACATATTTTCCGGAAATGCTATTTTCCGGAAAAGGAAAATGTATTGAGGTTGTTTGGCTGTCTCGGAAATCGATTTACGGAAAATCAATTCCGGTGTTTGGTTCGGTCAAATATTTTACGGAAAATGCTTTACGGAAAATCAATTTTTATGTTTGGTGCAAGTAAACATTTTACGGAAAATAAAATCCATTTTTTCCGGAAAATCAATGTTCATGTTTGGTTTGTGAATTAATTTTACGGAAAATGCCTTACAAATTTCAACTCCTTTGTCATCTAGACAAACCTGTAATAATTAGAAACTAATCATTCACTTCAACATACACCTGCATTGCGTATACATATCTGTAACAGTACAAAAATAATCATCCACTTCAACATAAAAAATAATCATTTAAATATACCGATAATATTAATATAAAAATAGCCACATTCATCGTTCACCATTGTCATTACACCTCCATGGTGTACAAAAATGATACCTACTCGTGGTATCTGAATAGTACAAATACATAACTGTATTGTCCCAATAATACAAAGTACTACATATAATACAATAGTAGGTTAATACTAGTTCTACAACAACAGTGAATCCATAAAGCTACCATCACAGTCTACATGAAACAGGCAAGTCAAAGTTGTGAGAAAAAAAAACCATCCAACCACAGCTTTCGCAGCCTAGCATTCTTAGCCAGAAATCCCCGTGCTACCTTCTCATTTTCACACAGATGGTCAAACGCAGTTGCAAGCATTTCTTCACTATACCCATCCGCCATCATAGCCATAACCTCATTATAAAGAGATGTATAATCTATCGGGCCCCGATTGATTTCTTTAAGAGCCGTAGCTATATCCTTCAACTGATCAGACAGATCAGTCAACACGCTATCATCAGCAGTAGAATGTGCACGACCTCTTTTACGGGATTTTGAAATTCCCGACCCAGTTGTGGAGGACTCCACTACATTCTTACCTTTTTCCACCACATCTTCCTCCACATTATCAGCAACAAATTCAGCACTGTCGCCATTATCTGGCTCATTTTCATAATCTATATAGGACTTTGAAAAGCCACCTGTGGCTGTGTCCTTGCCCACAACAAGAGCTAACTCATCATACATCTCTATTTTCTTGTTTAAAAACTCCGCATGCTTTCGATGCGCCTGTAAAGGAGAAAGGAACATATACTAACAATGCAATAATTACTTCACGCATAAATTCAATATTCAATGCATTATTCATGCCAATAAACAAAAAAAACTGTTATTACATGAAAAATAAAGTGGGTGTCCATCCTTGTCAAATTAAACATAATCATGGTGTGGAATAGATGCTGCATTTAAACATCTAGCTATGGTAGTGTGACATTACTCTAGGACTAAAACTTAATAAATCATGATAAAGTTTACTTCACACCATTATATAATTTACTAAAACTTCATCTAACCTCTAACATTTATTCATAGATGTCTTCTTTGGAACTATGAATATCTTTTCAAATAAATTCTTTGCCTTCAATTTCCAAACTAAAAATTTCAATTTATGGACAAAAACATATATTAGCATTTATATCCGAAAAATATAATTGTAAGGCATACCATGACTTCTTCTTGGTACGTCTTTGCGTCGCATGTTATCATTTTGAGATTATCATCCCAACCGAAGCCACTCTTCTTTCGAAGTTTCTCAATAGTGGACCACATGGTCCTTAGAGTTCGCATCCGATTATCAACATATGATGGGTGGCACTCAACCCCAAATTGGGCAGTTATCTCCTTTGCTACAAGAGCGAAGGAGCCTGCCTTGAAGGTGCTAGAGGGCTTGTTGCCCTTTGCAGCCTCTTGTGCAAGTATCCTCAGCATCGTTTCATGCATGGGAGGCAGCCACCTGAATTGCTTATTGCTGGTTACCTTCTCTTTGCCCTTTGACATTACTACATATGAAAATTGTATAGTTAGAGTAGCATTTAAAAATGAGAGTAGCATTTAGTAATTACGCTCGGAATATGAACAACAAATCAAACACACATACAACCATACTTATAAATTTGCACAACAAAATGAAACATGCTAACCCTCAAAATGACAATGTAATACCATCAAATAACAATGTAATGCTAAAAATACTTTTCCATTACACCACCAAAAGTCTATAGTAAATACATTGTCTTAATAAAAAAAAAAAATACATATTACAATCATAGAAATCTAAATAAAGTACTACTCTCCACTCCTGATATAATCAGACCACATAGCTTGACATATCTCATCTCTCTTAGCATTCCACAATCTACTGTCTTCAATGGACTCTCGACGTGATTGTGTTTCTTGATGAGGGTCACTAGACTCTACTTCATTCATTGCAGCTTCCATAATATGGTCATGTGGTTCAACCCCCATAATGTGATTATGAACCACACAACATGCTAACACTACTTTCACTTGGGTTTCAAAAGACCAAAAAGGTTCTGCATCCAACACTCGAAAACGTTTCTTCAACACTCCAAACCCTCGCTCAATGGTAGTTCTCAATGAAGAGTGTCGCAGGTTGAACAATTCTTTCTCATTCTCAGGAGGATGATCACTAAACTCTTTTAAGTGATATCGCACACTTCGATAAGGTGACAATATCCCATTTTTATTACCATACCCAGCATCACCAAGATAATATTTACCTACATATATTAAAAAATAAAACCAAATGACTACTATGCTTAAGAAAACGCACAATATTTATTAAACTAATAAACCAAAAAGGTGAAGTAAACGTATAATACCGTTGGGAATTGAAAATCCCCCTGGCCTAGCAAATGCATCATTTAACACACGTGAATCATGTGCACTGCCTTCCCATCCAGCTAGTACATAAGTAAACTTTAAGTCAAAACTAATGGCAGCTAACACATTTTGCGTGGTTCCATCTTTGCGACCACGAAATCTTCCTTGTATTTCAAGTGGCACAGATGCACGAACATGTGTACCATCTATTGCTCCAACACAATCCTAAATTTTGACAGACATGATGGTTTAGAATTACATAAATCTTCATAATTTACAAAAATACACAAGTCGCAATATTTACCTTAAAATATGGGTAGAACCTTCTGCTATTCCTTATCTCTTGGGGTGTATCTTCGCTACGCAGTCTTATTAGAGTTCTATATAATTTTAGAACCCCCTTAAGGACAACCTTAAAGTATCTATGAACAGTCTCAGTTGATCTGTAAGTCCGACTACCCATTACACGAAACCTCACATTATGACCAATAATGTGTAAGAAAATAAACACTTGCTCCGTAACAGGCATATGAATAGTCGGGCGTACATGCTCCCCCTCAGTGAGGATGTGACATAAGCGGTGAAAAGCTATAGGCGTCATCCTAATTTGATTCACACAATATGTCTCACTTCCGTGCAGAATACTATTTATGTATTCCTCTCTCTCGGCTGCATGATTAATAAAAGGCGCCCTAGGCAGTCGTCTACGTCTACGCTGCAATTTCCTTAACAATGCAGCACCCACAAGAATGACAGATGCAACTGAAGCAAAAATTGCGGCTTTCATTTTTTTCTTCATCTAAAAAATCACAAACACTGTAGTCTAAGAGGTATGTACACAAGCATCCAACACATATAACAAGTTATATCTAACATTCCCAAGTTAATCCTTTTAAATAATTGAAAAAAAAAAAAAAAAAAAAGGTGTCCATGGCAAACAAGTGTAATGGTTTTATGTGTATATATATATATATTCTTATGTAAAATCTTTCAATAATTTTGTTTTTGATCTCTCAAAAGACCTAACAAAAGATACATAGATTTTTTTTTTCTTATTAAAAAGAGACCACACATATGTAGTTAGAGCCATGCATGCACATTGGGTATCAGCAACAAATTATTATGATTATGATGCATGCATCAAAAGAAAAGTTAGGAATTTAGAAGTTCCATATAACATAATTTGTTGGCATAATTTTTTTTTTTTAGTGTTTTTTAGCAGTTTTATTTATTTATTTATCAAACTGCAAATTTTATTTCAAAAATTGTTTTTATATTTTAAAATGTTTCACAAGTTTCTATACTTTTAAAAGTGTTCAAAAGGCATTCTATAGCTATAGGGAAAATAGTAACATAACAAACAAAATATATACTACAATATAGGCTTCATGTTATTGAAGTGGTTTCATTTTCTTTATGTCTATTTTACTTTGTCAAAATTTTCCATATATTTTATAAATAAATAAATAAAACATTTTCCATCTATTAGACGGTGGTAAGGACTTTTTAAAAATATTTTAAAGTATAAAAATGTTTCATTTGAAATAAAACTAAAAGGTTGGGATCCAAACATGTAATTTTATATAGCATCATTGCTAGTGGTGTAGGTAGAGAGTTAACAACTTCAAAATCACTGCCACCATTTTCTTAATCACATGAAACATAATTTATATTGTTCTTTACATCATTTTCTGTATCAAATAGGTAAAGGGGAACGAATCTTATCTAAAACGGATTTTTATCTTTAAAAAAATAAAAAATTAGTCCACTTTGGTCCATTTTAGTCACTTTGGTCTCTTTCGATCTATTTTGTTCCAATTATGTTTATTTGGTCATTTTCAATCCCTTTGGATTCACTTTGGTCTATTTTAGTCTAATTCGGTCCACTTCCCTCCATCTGGATCCACTTCAATCAGTTTTAGTCCACTTAAGTTTATTCGGTCTACTTTGATCCATATTGATCGGTCCAAAGAAAAGTGATTTACAAGTGAATAAATAAACTCTTGATCTAATGGAATGGACGATTATAGGTTTAATTCATCATAAATATATAGTAGCATGAGATTTGTAAAATTAGATTTTTTGTTATTTAAATATTAAAAAATACTAATGCATAGTCTGTGTGTTTATCTAAGAGTGGAGAAGAAAATGAATACCATAATATAGGGTTTTTTTTTTTTTTTTGCCGAAGAAATACCATAATATTAATTAGTTAATATATTGAACACTTTATGAAAGTTGAGAGTAATATAAACACTGAACAGCTGCAAGAACAAGGCAAGAATGCTTCTATCAAGTTTGAAGGAAATCTCTAATTCTGAAAAATTCATATTCTGCAATTATAGTAGTTACTACGGCTAGTTTTACCAATATTGCCACATTTTCAATAATTCTTAGAATGTATTAGAAAATTATGACAAGTTGATGGTATCAAATATTACAAGAGATAAAAATACTAATACGATAAACATGGAAATTTTAAGGAAATATATAAAAAGAGGAAAGATTGGTGTGGTCCACAAATCATTTTCAAGACAAAAAAGACAACCAAACAAAATAACCACTCAGATAAGGAGGCTAATTTAATTGTAACCAGCACAACATAGGAGGATATCTAAATTCTAAAATCAGATCAGAATGGTTATTTAAATAAAATTCTCCATATAAATAATTATTTCCATCATGAGTGTATTGTATAAAATATATCGTACATAACCATTTTTGGGGAATAAGCTTTGAAACAAAAACAAAAACAATACAATGCAAACAAACCACCCATGAAAATATCACAACACAGAGAGTACCATCACCAAACAAACAATTATTTACATCACTACACATGGGCATCAGAGAATATGTTTGATGAATTTGTGTAAATATAACCAGATACCCTTCCTCAGTGTGTGGATCGGAGAAATTTTCGGATCAAGGAATACTCACTGTGCGTGGAGAGGTGGTGGAGCTCGGTGTGTGGATCGGAACTTGGAGGTTGGAGCTCGCCGGAGTGGGGATCGGAGCTTGGAGGTCGTCGGTCTGGACCGGAGCTTGGAGCTTGGAGATCGGAGATCGGAGCGGAGGTCTGGACCGGAAAAGCTTGGAGCGGATCGGAGCGGAGATCTGGACCGGAAAAGCTTGGAGCGGATCGGAGCCGAGGTCTGGATCGGAAAAGCTTGGAGCGGATCGGACTTGGAGCGGATCGGAGCTGATGTCTGGACCGGATCGGAGGCCTGAACGTGGAGCTTGGGTCTGGACCGGATCGGAGAGTGAGTGTGAGAGAGAGAGCTTGGAGAGTGAGTGTGAGAGCTTGGAGAGTGAGTGTGAGAGAGAGAGCTTGGAGAGTGAGTGTGAGAGAGAGAGCTTGGAGAGTGAGTGTGAGAGAGCTTCAGAGAGCTTGGAGAGTGAGTGTGAGAGAGAGAGCTTGGAGAGTGAGTGTGATGCTGCGTGAGAGAACTTGGAGAGTGGAGAGAATTTCCGGAAATTGGTTTAAGGGAAAATAGGGGGTGAAATGAATTTCACCCAGCGGGAGGCCTTTTTTCGGTCAAAGCAGAAAATGCTTTCCATTGACCAAATTTTCCCAAGCACCCAAACGCATCAATTTTCCGGAAATTGATTTCCCGAGTCTTCGTATAATAATGTACTTTACAATTGTAAGCATTAACCCCCGAAAGATCGTAAAAAGGCCCCGAAAGCTCAAAGAAACTCTTATTTCAACTTTTTTTTTAAACTTTAACTTTTTTCTTCTTTTTATTTTTTATTTTTTATTTTTTATTTAACATTTGAGATAAAAAGTTTTTTTTTTTTTTTTTTTTTAACTCTCAATCTCAACCCTTCATTGCATCAGTGCAATACTTAACTAATCTCAACCCCTCGAATTGCTAATTTGCTATAAATAACCAAGTGATTAGTAGCATTTATATCACAGTCAAATCACAATCAAATTTTTTCTTTAAAAGCATGATCATGTACGGTTCTCTCAAATTAATAGCCATTACGTTAACCATTTTCCTTTGGTTGCTTACTGCAGACTCTGAGGTTCGTTGCATCGAACCTAAAAACTCAAATTTGAAAACTTAAATCTGAAAATCTGAAAACTCAAATTTGAAAACTCAAACCTCAAAGCTGGAACCTTGATCCCTGCCGCCCCACCGCCTCACCGAGTTTGAACCCTCCATCAACAAGACCCACCAAATCAAGCCATCAAGACAAAACAAGACCCACATGAAACCCACGAAACCATCGGAGCACAACCATGAAACCACTGGGGCACAACTACAAGGCACAGGAGAGAGACAACCACAAGGCACAAGAGAGAGAGAGAGAACAAACTTGAGGATAAAAGAATCGTTGGGAGGGAATCAAAATGTGATTTTTATCTTTACTTTCACTATAGCATGAAGGTAAAATATAGCAAAAAATTTTAGCTATAGCAACTTTGTTCTAGGGGTTTTTTTGTGTGGTTGAGATGCTAAAATAATTTTTGAGTTATTATAGCATTTTTATTGTGAATGCTCAGTGTCAATGCTTGGCGCCAAATTCTTAATGCATGGTAGAAATTGAAAACATAAGAAAACCGATTAAGCTCAAACAAATTCTTCCCTCCTTAGCAATCAGCACAATACAATAAGACGTTTTGTTTCCTATATGCAATAATGATGAAATTTCCAACGCTACTTATTCTAAAGTTCCATTTGGATATAATAACAGCGTAATCAACTAAATTCAATCAGTTGATTAGGACAATACTTCATTTTTTGAGAAACCTCACTAAAATTAGTAACAAGTCAACAAATCAACTAATTAAGTTGTTTTATATATATATATATATATATATATATAACTAATTTAAGTTGTATTGTATAACTTATGTGTCTAGCTTATTTTGATTTGTAGTTGATCAATAATAATAGGGATTTGTTGTGTTAATTCATCGGGCAAATTAATGTGTGGCACTTTGAGATCCATTCCCTGCCTACAATCTACAAAGTATCTCACAATATCAGTTAAAAATGAATATTGGCTTGATTGTTTGTTTCATCTCATGTTTGAAATATCAGAGATAATCATGAGGGGATTCACCTATGGTTTTTGCATTTTTAGAGAAAACAATAAAAATAAAATATAAAAGTTTTTCTTATTTAAAAAAAGATAAAAAAGATAAAAGTTTTAAAATGGAAATAGCTATTACAAATTATGTAAACAAGTAATCTAGTGGGATTTATAAAAAATGACGAATCAAAATCCTGTATAAACAAATAAACATTGTGGGATTTATCACAAATAATGAATCAAAATCCCATCTAAAATACGATATACTTTTTGTGTTAAGTTTAGAAAATTGATATAAATCCAAATGAACCTAAATAAGGGCCCAAAATATGAAGGGTCCTCATCTACAAGACTTACGGTCAATGCTTGTCATCAAAATGTGTGGTTACATCAACAAACAAACTCACATCGTCTGTACAGTAGCAAAATCCAATATCTCCTATTGCATCAATGCAATTAATGTTGAATATGCATGGGAAGAAATTTCATCCTAGGACTTTTTTGAAAAAGTTTTTCCCAACACAAGGAAGACTTCTAGGATACAGACATTAACTAGAAAATCAAGGTTTCTTTTTTTTCCTTCAGTTTTTGACACTTCCAAATTTATAAATTATAGATTTTCTTGATGGTAAAATTAACACTCGGCTCCATTGCTCCTGCATTTCAAGAGTCCGTTTGAGTAAAGGCAGGTTTTTTTTTTTTTCTTCTTCTTTTAATACTTTTTGCTTTTTGTCTCAATTTCTGCTTTCAAATAATCTAACTTTTTTTTTTTTTCCAAATAAACTAGTTTTTAATTTTTTTTCACACATTTAACGTTAAAATTACTAAAAACTATATTTACTTTGGTAAACACTATAAGAATAAGTACGGACACCAAAACTCAATGCAATATGCTTGACTCATGCACAATAAATATTGATACTTTTAAAAAGAAACGAATATCTAGGACAGAATCCATCTGATATAATTAATTTGTTTTGCAACTCCACAAAAATAATAATAATAATAATAAATTGTCTTTGGGAGCTCCAAAACTACTTAAATCCTGTCTAATTTTTGTAAGGAAAAAGTTGATGGGTATTCTAAGAACATTAGTTTAGAAAATATTTTAAGATAAGTCAAACTTTTATCAGGAAAGAAAATTGATGCCTAGACAAATCAAGCTAAGGCCGATCAAATGGACTATATTCTTAATTTCTTATCTCGAATTGTTCCATGTACAAGTTGTAGTCAATGCTTGGCATTTAAGAGTAGAACACCTTATCTAAAGTCCATGCTCGGAAAGCTTGAGAAAAAATCCATTTAAATCAACACATAATAAGAAATTATAAAGGAATTAAAGAAAAAAAGAATTGTAAAAAATAATGAAAATTTAATCTATGCTTAAATTCTTATAAGGATGAACACAATATAGCCTTTGTAAAAAAAAAAAAAAAAAATTAAAAAAGTCTTTGCTTATTTTCTATGTATGATAAAGTATCTTGTCACAAAGATTCATTAGTTTTCAAGGTTATGCCATCATTTTCCATCTGTACTCATCTTATTGCTAGCAAAGCAGTAAAAGCAACATATTAGAAAACATGTTACTAATATCTTTTAGTATGGATAATAGGATAAGAAAATTTAATGAAAATTCTACCATTCTACCATTCTAAGAGGAATTACTTGTTAAGTGTTTGACATCCCAACCAAAATCTATTATATGATAATTAGAATTCCAATTGATCATTCTTGAATTAAATTTTCTGGCAGGATATAAATTATTTTAGTTAAGGTAGTTTTCAATTGGTCCTAGCTATGTCTCTAATTAAAAGATTCATGCATAAGATTTTTTTTTTTTTTTGATAATTCAATCATTACAACATGGGGAGGGTGTCCTCAATCCTCATAATTCATAAAGAAGAGTCAACAATGTCATCAAAGTAAAAGACTCTTGATCATATTCTATACATGCCACTATTGGTATGTTGTTTTCATTATTTTTTCCTAATTGACGAATTCAATCCAGTTAATTATGCTATTAATATGTGCAATAGGAACATTAATATCAATGGAACTAGAAGTTTCATCATACATATTGGTGGCATGAATTTAAAAACAAAAGAACAAAACAATTTAGTCAATTGTAATAAGACCACTAAAATAGCTGATAAACATAACAACTTCATTTCGCCTAACATCAATACATTATGCACTCCCTGCAAAATCTCTCTCTCTTTTTTTTTTTTTTTTCTTTCTTTTTTTTGTTGAGAAATATAGACTTTGATTTTGAGGGAAAGTCGAAATTGGTTTAACCACCAATAGTGCCCTATTCCACAATGAATTCAGGATAGGAGGGCACCACTATTTGACATAAAAAATTCTGTTCACATCCATGACACATTCATAAAATGCATTTTTAATAATCACAATTTTGTTTAATAATCACTCGTAAAGTACATGACTTTTGGAACTAATAATACTAGACTTTTTAATAGCTAGCTTAGGCAATTTCACACCATCAAACAAACCCACTGTATATGATAGCAAATTCCTATATCACCTATTCCATCAAAGGAATGTTGAATTGTTCACACTAATATTGACTAGAAAAGATTCTAGGCCAGTGCACATAATTTTTTTCAATTAACTTGGATGACAATTTACACAGTATCTTTCAAATGGAGATAAAAATAGAGTATATTTAATGTTAGTGTGCATGTTACTCATAGCTAGGTCTTTTATGAGAAAATTGTGCAAGCACTAGGAAGACTTCCAAAATATAGATACTAATAAGAAAATCAATATGTTAGATTTTGACACTTTTTTTTCTTCTAATAATTCTATATTTACAATTGAGATGAAAGGATTTAAACTATAATTGTTTCCAACTCTCCGTTTGGAACACCATAAGGTGTTAATTGAGTAACAAACTTCTGATTTTCTTGATGATGAAATTAACCTTGTGTTTTGCGATTAAAAGTTCATGCCATCCAATATATGTATATATATATATATATATAAGTCAAAACTCAAAGAAAATCCAAGATGACCACTTCATTCATGACTCAACTAAGTAAGTAAAACTATCTTATTATCACTATTATTAAATATTTCCGTGCATAGGTACAAATTACAAGCTATTACATTATAAATTTTGAGCATTGTATCATCATACTGTCCAATGCAATAAATTTGTTTTTGCAATTTGAGGGTGGAATTGACCAACTCAACCCATTAATCAATTTATGATAATTCACCCTTTGAGTCTTAGAATATTTCAATCCAACCTAGTTTTTGTAATGCCAATGAGGAGTATTTGCCAATGATAACATAAAACTTTTGTCCCATTTTTCTTTGCAACATTTAAATGTAAGATCCAGGTAAAATTTACACAATATCCTATTATTATTATTGTTGTTGTTGTTGTTGTTATTATACAAATTTAGCATACAAGCAATGGTATTATCAATTTATCACCTTAAAAATTTGGTTGCTAAACAATCACTACCATAATCCCCAGATACTTAAGTCACAGCGAGACATATTATATTTTAAAGATTGTTGAATTTCGATACAAGTAATAAATGAGTATTGACCATTCAAATTACCGTCTAAAATGTTTCATAAAGATAAAAAATTTATATGTATCCAAATAAAGCTAAGGGCCTACAAATAGAGGATCCCATCTACAAGACTTAGTGAGTCAGTCAATCCCTAATGTGTGGTTGAAATTGAAAGTATCAAACATATTCCATTTTAAAGATTATTGAATTTTTGAATTTTTGACACAAGTAATGAATAACCAATCAAATTACGTTACACTTTTCACAAGTTAGAAAATTGGTATATAAATCCAAATGTACCAAAGGGCCCACAAATTCACTTTGCACAAGTTAGAAAATTGATATGAATCCAAATAGAACTTAAAAATGGGCCACAAATGAAGGGTCCCATTATTTGTGGAGTAGAAATTTGAAGTACCAAAAAACAAACTCGTAGCAGGTAGTCAACGCAATGCAATACAACAAAGACAGTCCATTTCCTATAAATTAGCATGCCATTATTAGCATTTCGTATCACATAACAAAATCATAAACCAGGTTTATTTTTATAAAAGCATGATGATGAAGAAGGGTTCCTTGTTGAGAATTACTTTAACCCTTCTCCTTTGTTTCGTCACTATTCATCCTCCTCCTAACTTCTGCACTGCCCACTCCCACTCTGACTCTGAGGTTGGTTGCATTGAAAGCGAGCGACACGCCCTTCTCAACTTCAAGCATGACCTTCTAGATCCTTCAAACCGCCTTGCCTCTTGGGCTGCTGCATCTAACGTGGATTGTTGTCACTGGGTCGGTGTTCTCTGCCACAACGTTACCGGTCACGTCCTCCAACTCCATCTCAGAAGCTATTATCCTTTGGGTGACGAGCTTACAATTTATGATGAAGACCAATGGGAAGCTCAATACGAAGCTTATGAGAGGTCAGTGTTCGGCGGTAAGATAAATCCTTCTCTGCTTGATTTGAAGCATTTGATTTACTTAGACCTCAGCTACAATGATTTCGGTGGTACTCACATTCCCAAATTCCTCGGTTCTATGGGGAGCTTAAGATATCTTAATCTCTCAGGTGCGGGATTTGTGGGATTGATTCCTCATCAACTTGGGAATCTCTCTAATTTGCACTATCTCGATCTTGGATATAATGATTTATATGTCAAGAACCTTCAATGGCTCTCTGGTCTTCCTTTACTACAACACCTTGATTTGAGTTCTGCAACCCTTAGCCAAGCCTCTGATTGGCTACAGGAGATAAACAAACTCCCTTCCTTGTCAGAGTTGCGATTGTCACATTGTGAACTTTCTGGTTTCATCCCACCACCGATACCCAGTAGTATTAACTTTTCATCTCTCACAACCCTTCATCTTTCATCCAACCGTTTTGAAAACACTTCGATTCTGTTTTGGGTCTTTGGTCTTCATAATCTGGTTTCTCTTGTTCTATCTTACAATCGGTTTCAAGGTCCAATCCCTGTTCATCTCCAGAACTTGACTTCACTTAGGCACCTCGATCTATCTGCCAATCGGTTTCAAGGTCCAATCCCTGTTCATCTCCAGAACTTGACTTCACTTAGGCACCTCGATCTATCTCGGAACTATTTCAACTCTTCAATTCCCAATTGGCTCTACAGTTTTAGTCATCTTGAGTTCCTCAACCTCGGCTCCAATTATTTGCAGGGTACAATCTCTAGTGCCATTGGAAACCTAACATCTGCCATTAGCATAGACTTGTCCACCAATGAACTTAAAGGAAAGGTACCAAGATCTTTGGGTAATCTCTGCAACTTAAAGGAAATTACATTGCAAGGCAACAATTGGAGTCAAGAGGTATCTGAAATCTTTCAAAGTCTGTCAGGATGTGTTTCAAATGGACTAGAGATATTAGATTTGTCTAATGCTCAACTGTCCGGGCAATTGACTGATGAGCTTGGGCAATTTAAAAATCTGGTCATTCTTTCTTTGGGGTCTAATTCAATTTCAGGTCCTATTCCATGGTTTGTAGGAAATCTTTCCTCTATGAGATCCTTGGACCTTGGGAGTAACCAAATTAATGGAACTCTCCCTCCAAGTTTTGGACTGCTCTCCAAATTAGAGCATTTAAATATCGAATCAAATATATTGGAGGGTGTAGTATCTGAAGTTCATTTTGCCAAATTGATGAAATTGACAACACTTCTTGCATCTCGAAACCAACTGACTTTAGAAGTAAGAAACAGTTGGATCCCTCCTTTTCAACTCAATTATTTAATTTTGAAATCATGGAATTTAGGGCCAAGATTTCCTTTGTGGCTTCTTTCACAAAAGCATCTTAAATATTTGGACATATCTAAGACACAGATTTCAGATGCAATTCCTCCTTTGTTTTGGAACCTGTCTTCTCAATTTGTGTATCTAAATCTCTCTCACAATCAGATCCATGGAGAGATTCCAAATATCCCGATGATTTTGTCCCCTTTATCAATGATTGATATGAGTTCAAATCACTTCAATGGTTTGTTGCCTTGTATATCCTCTAATGTGAGCTTCTTAGATCTCTCTGACAATTTATTGTCTGGATCTATTTAGCACTTTTTATGTTACAAGATGAATGAGTACAAACAAATGTCATTTCTCAATCTTGGTAAAAACTTGTTATCAGGGGAAATAATTGGTTGTTGGACAAAGTGGAAAAATTTGCATGCCTTAAATTTGGGAAACAACCATTTGTCCGGTTCTATTCCAAGATCCATTGGATCTTTGATTTATCTTCAGTCTTTGCATTTATACAACAACAAATTCTCCGGAAAATTACCATCCTCATTGAAAAATTGTAAATACTTGGTTACTATTGATATTGGCAAAAACGAGTTTGTTGGGAGCATACCTTCATGGATGGGACATAGATTTTCAAGCTTGATGATCAGCCTTCCCTCAAATGGTTTCTATGGTTACATCCCGGAAAAACTCTGCTCTCTAAGTTCACTCCAAATCTTGGACCTCTCAAATAATAAGCTATTTGGAAGCATACCTAGATGTGTTAACAATTTCAGTGCCATGGCCACAAATAACAATTCAAATCATCATCTTTTTTTATATGACCAGTCAATTAGATATGGTGAGTCTTGGGTTTTAGAAAGTGCATTGGTTGTGATTAAGGGGAAAGTTCTTGAGTATTCCACCACACTTCAACTTGTAAAAAGTATAGACCTTTCCAAAAACAATCTATCAGGCGAGATCCCTAAAGAAGTGACTAGTCTTCAAGGATTACAATCATTAAATTTGTCATTTAATATCTTGAGAGGAAGGATTCCTGACAATATAGGTGTTATGGGATCATTGGAATCTATAGATTTCTCTGTAAATAAACTTTCAGGTCAAATTCCTCAAAGTATGTCAAGTTTGACATTTCTAAGTCAGTTGAACTTGTCAAACAATAATTTAAGTGGGAAAATCCCGTTAAGCACTCAACTACAGAGCCTTAGTGCCTCCTGCTTTATTGGAAACAGACTTTGTGGAGCTCCACTTATTGAGAATTGTTCTATAAGTGATGTAAAACCCAACCTTGAAAACAAAAGGAGCAAGGATTTTGGTGGACCTGAAGTGGATTGGTTTTACGTTAGTATGGCACTTGGATTTGTGGTTGGATTTTGGGTTGTATTGGGCCCTTTACTATTGAACAAGCAAGTGAGAATCGTGTACTTTCAATTCTTTGATCATCTAGGGTTCAAACTCTGGGGTTTTGTGGCACAAACTTGGCTGCGTTGTAAGTAAATGTTGTAAGATTATTAATATTTAGTGCAAATATCATGTAATCATAATAATCAATATTTTGATGATTTTTATTTGATCTTTGATTTGGTTAATGCTTGTATTATTAGCTATATTCATTCCATTGACATATATGAATATGAAGTTCATTCTTCTGAATATCAAATGCAATCCAAGCTATAGTTTTATTATGTCTATACATTACAATGTAAAATCGCATTTCAATTAATACAAGAATTTTATCAATTAAAAGCAATATACAATACCTTTAAAGTTAAAATGATGCCCAATTTCTCAATCTCTTATTGATCACTTTGTATAGTCTCAACAAAAAAAGGTTTTTGCATATTGCAGCAAACTAAATGGGCTATTTGTAACAAACTCAAAGGCTATTTGGTGGATTCCTTGCAACAGAAATCTTAGAATCAAGCTTAGGCAAAAGAAATGTGGGTCTGCAAAGTCTTCTTCTTACTTGGGGAAAAACCCGGCCTTCGATGTTTATTAGGAACTAGGTGACGATGCACACTTTGTGCAGGCATGCTATAGTTTTGCATCAAAATATGCTATATTTTTTCTATGAAGTTCCAAATTTTCTGGCTGCATCCGTTGATTTGAATTGTGTGTGGCTACATGGGTGGGTACACATGATTAAACTGTTGATTCAACGAGTATGTTTTGGTTTCGCAGTTTTATAAATGTATTGGAACCAGAGATTTATTTTTGAAGATATCCAAATCTTTCTTATATTGCCTCTGGACATTGACACTGTTGGTTTAGTTGAAAGGTATGGAAACTGAACTATCGGCCTCCTTAACTATGCTGCATTTATTTTAATCTTAGCAACATATTGGTGACATGACACACTTCACTGCAAGTAACAGGCTCGATTAGGAGCTTGTATGTAATTTGGAGAAATCATCTTTTATGATTCCTAACTCTTTAATGTGAGTCTCTTTTACATGTAAAAGAGAGCTTCCAAGAAACTGGATTTTGTGACTGCAGAGTTTATAATTTGTGATATTTTGAAATAACATTCCCAACTCTTTCTATTTTTTGCTTCGAGATCCATTTTTCTTTAATGAAATTCCTTCATTGTACATTAGAAAAATCTGAAATAATCATGTATATGCATGTACGTATCTATTTGGGTGGGAAGTAGATAGGTATGTGTATGTTCTAAAATTAGGTTTTGGTGAAGAGGGATTTTACCATTTTAGTCTAGGTGGAATGGGGTTTTGTTGAGTTAATGATTTTCTGAATTGCGGTATGGATTTTTTTAGTTTATGGTTCTGACAAGTGAAGGTCATGAGTTGAGAGAGAGTTTGTGGGGTGAACTTAATTGTCTGTGGTGTGTTGTTGGGGTTGTAATGTTGTTTGCAAAGATTTATCAACGCTTCTTTTTTACACTTGTTTGGCATGGTAGAAAAATGAAACCCAAAAGGCTGTGGTTGACAAGACAACATTGGAATTAAGTTGAGTAGTGTGTGTTTGCAGTAGGATATCAGGCAACACAATATTGCACTTTATATAGGACATAGTGAATATAACCACTTACACAACCTCTAAATTATTTTTTAGTAAAGCACCCCAAGATTATATTTCTATTATTTGTAGCTCTCTTTTTTGGCTGAAGGTGAAGTATACTTGCTTCAATACAGTTGTCTTTGGTTTCCTATGTAAAATTCATTAATATCCTCATCCTATGTAATTTTTCTTTTCCACTAGTAATGGAAAATGTTGCTGCCTTTAGTTTCTCCAATAAAACTCTACTACGCTTTATTGCAATATACCTTGGTTACATTAAGCTCATACAATTTTAAACAATACACAATATCTAATTGTAGTATGGCCACATTTATTTTGCTAATCATTAGACATTGAGTTATTTTTGACTACCTCATCCATTCTTGGTGTAATTTTGGCAACTACTGGTGTTCCGGTGGTAGGTTTTGGTAATTGTATATGATTCTCCTTTAACAAGAACTATCATTTCTCATTCCAACACTCAAATTTGTAAAACAGGACTCTATCATGGATTTACAAATATCATTGTATTCCAAATACAACAAGGTTCTCCAATAATTACTAAGTACCTATCCAATTGAAATTAGGTTTTCATTTTCTATGTTATCAACAAGCGTTTATTTAATCTCTTGTAGTATAATAGTTTTGGATATTTTAGCACATGGATCATGACTTTGCACTGAATATGGTTGTGTACTTGAACCTTATCCAAACCGTTCCAAACTCTAAGGATAATGTAATTAAGTGGTGGCATTTAGAGTATTGGTAATTAAAGTGTTTCCAGTAAGTTTGAGTTTAATACTACTGTTTGTTCAGATCACAATTTGATAAACATGATGATCGGTAATATATCTCTAATATTATGTATATTTGATGATAAAGTGTTTCCAGTGTAGTTTTAGATATTTGGTCCATAGAAATGCTCTTATAATTGTGATATTTGAAAATTAGAAGGATATGTAACTGGAAAGGGTTCTTATTACTATACAATATGCACAACTTAGCATTTTCACCCTGAGGTAAGATTCCCCCCCCCCCCCCCCCCCCCTTTTTTGTTTAGTGTGTTCTCTGTTAATCTACCCTTAACTTTTTCCAAGCATATCCGTGCAATATATTAGTTGGAATAGTAATTATATAGTGTTGAATTTGGCCTAGGGGGATGTGGTGTGCATTACCATCTTCAATTCTTTTGCACAGGACATTGCAAAGGCCAAGGAATTCTTATAGTAGGGAGGAGTTGACATTGGCTATTGAAGACTATGACAGTCTCAATCATATATAGCAACTTGAGGTACAAATTGGATGATAAATTGTGTGGATCCAGGGAGATACAATTTGCTTATAGCTATCTGAAATTTGAAATGGTATTTAAAACTATGAATGCAGAATCCATCGGATAAACAAACGTAAAAAATTATGCATATGCTTTTCTTGATTAAAGAGAACCTTATAACTGACTTGATTGTCTTAACTTTTTTTCCTAGAGTAATACGTTGAACATGTGCAATTGGTATCAGTTGCCACCCTCCACTATCGTGCAGAATAATTTCTCATTCACAAGTAGCCAACGGTGAAAGCAAAGGACATATTTAAATCAGGGTGGTTGTGTTGCTTCCACAAGAAACTAACCAAAAATCCTGAGCTTGGCAGTTGCTTTACTTTTTGGGTAAAGCAAAATATACCATAAAGACCAACACAAAATAAGAAACTGTGAAAGAAAATATTGAAAAAGGACTCATTAAAAATAACGTAAAAAATTAAATTTAACTGTTTTTCAATAAGATTGGACTAGTTAATTTCACCTCTCTAATTCTTATAAGCAATCAAACATAGAGTTTTACTTTTTACCATACCAACACAAGTGCAAGTTGAGAAGTAATTTGGACCCACAACAAAACTTATCAATTTCTTAATTAGCCAATTTTGTAACTCAGTTATTACCTGTTAATTACCATGAGCAGTAAAGAAAATAACACAAGATATTGAAAGCCACTACGGGTTTTCCTAATCCTAAGAAGGATTTCACTATATGAATTGAAGTTTGCAATATGAATCATAATCATGACCCTAGATTCTACACAGTAGATACTTACTAACATGAGCTCATAATTAGCTCCAAGTGGATTCTTTTATCTTGAAAACCTGCTACAAACTGTCTTAATAACTCCAAGGACATACTCCAAATACCACCTTGAAGATTTGATCTCCACAATAACACACTAGCAATAGGCTCTTGTGGCTTCAAACTTGATCACCACATAACAACAGAGTCTTGATATTGATTTTCTATTCTCACTGGTTTTGGTGAAATTGAGGTTTTGATTTTCTTCTTCTTAGATGCACAGCAATAGCTCAATTGTAGTTGTGCTATAAAGTGTCTTTTATATGTTTGTATGTATGCCACAAAAAAGTACAAGAGGCAACACAAACTCAATTAAAACAGGTTAGATTTCAGGTTTCTTGTATCTCAATTGAGCAAGTCACTACTGAGATGTATTAAGAAACTTGCTTCGATCGATCAAGACTCGATTGAAGGTCTTACAAAAGCACTACCTTGATTGATCGAGACTCAATCAAAGGGCAATTGAAACTCCGTACTTCTTTCTTTTGAGCTGCATCTTGGACATCTATTTATGGATCCAAACAAGATTACATGTCATAAAATCTTTCACTTTTTTAATCTTGTTCCCTCATCTCTTTTGACTTTACTTCAAATTATACGATCCAAATCTCAAACTGTAAATGTTTAATCATTCAGAATTTATAAAACAAATTGTTCTATCAATTGTCACAAGGTCACAAATTTAGTAGGGAAAACCAGGTTGAAAATTGGAAATCATCTACAGTCTATTAGATTAGTTTCACTATCCACTTACCTAGATTAAAATCCTCTTTTCCACTTCTTGTAAGAGGAAAAAAAAAAATCTGAAATCGAATTTTAAAAACTGTTTATTGAAAAAAATTTCAAAAGAAAACATGGAGTAAAAAAAGTACTTGTCCAGTTTATCAAAAAAAAAAAAGAAAAGTACTTGTCCAGGGGAAAGAAAGAGATTAATAAAGCATGTGCTTATTTATTTTTACAATTTGGAAAAAATTAATGACATAGATTACAACAATTCTTTTTTTACTTTATACATGATTACATCATATGTTGTCATTATATAGTTGATAAAACAATAAGCCAAAACAAGAAGCAAACTCAATATATCTTTCTTACTTATTTTTTATGTATTCAAACTTCAAACCGCAATGTACAAGACAAAACCATCCCCAATCAAACACGCCCCATATTCTATCCTAACTTCAGTCATTATCCCATCTCTCTCCGAATTCCTTATAAACACTTGAAAAATTTTACATTTAAAAAAATAAAAATTAAACAACAATTATAAATTTAAGCACACTTCACAACATCATTAGTCATGAAAAAATAAATTCATCATTTTCGTCAT
Source organism: Quercus cerris (assembly GCA_963669245.1). Taxonomy (NCBI): domain Eukaryota; kingdom Viridiplantae; phylum Streptophyta; class Magnoliopsida; order Fagales; family Fagaceae; genus Quercus; species Quercus cerris. The sequence goes on along the minus strand of OY770009.1, from coordinate 6,594,588 downwards.
CATCAATTTCATCAAAGAACGGGTCATTGAGGAGCTCAGATGCAGAAGGTCTTGCCCTTGGTTGAGCAAGGCACTTCTCGATGAACGCCCTCACCTCCAAATCCTTAACCTTGCTCAAGGCCTCAGGCCTCATCCCAGTTGACACCTTCTTGTATATTTTGGCAACATTGTCACACTCACTATAAGGAATTTCCAAAGTCACCATCTCAATCATGCACATCCCAAATGAGTATATATCCACCATTTCCGTGTAATCCTCCTCGTAAAGCTCCGGTGCCATGAATTCCGGTGTCCCTAATACTGAGTGTGCTGAATGACTTTTCCCCACTATCGCTGCCAAACCCAAATCACCAATCTTTACCTAACAAAAAAACCAAGAAAAAAAATTGTTAAACTTCCATATAACATCATTAGTCAATTCAAAACCAACTTTTTTTTCTTAAATTAGAAGACTAAATTTGATTGCTTGGTTAGAAAGTAAAGCTAATGTATTTTAAAACATAAGATCCAAAATTGCCAATCAAACGACATGACCTATAAGCAACCAAATATGTATGTTAAAGCACAAAATGGTACCTGACCAATGTTCCCATTGACAAAAACATTGCTACAATTGAGATCTCTATGAATAACACAAGGCTCATGTGTATGCAAGTAGTCCAACCCTTTCAAAATCTGCTTTGACCATTTCTTCAAAGCTTTCATTGAAACATGCCTATGTTTCTTCCTATACTCTCTCAAGTTTCCACTAGTACACACCTCGGTGATAAAATTCAAGGTGTTGTTTTCCTCGTCCCTCCACACATTGTACAAGGCAATGATGTTATTGTTTGTTAAGGTTCTCAGCAGCCTGACCTCGGAGTAAAGCCTATCAATCATGTAGGGATCATTAGTGAAGTTTCGTAGTTTGACCTGGTTCCATGCTACTTCTATTCCTTCTTCTTGATCAAATGCACGGTACACTTTTTTTACTGCACCACTGCCAAGTAGCTCGTTGTAGCGGCCGTACCGGCATGTTGGATCAATTTCGACAAATGGCTCGGAATCTTTATCAGATGAATCAGGATTCACACTAGGCATCTTCAAGTAAAACATGCAAAAAAGTCAGTCATAAACTATGAAAGCAAGTAGAGTTTATTTGAATGAGTTTAGAGTTCAGACAAAGTTTTACATTAAAGTCTAAGAAACCCAATAGAATTAATATATATGAACTGTAATTGACAAGTTTCTTGATAAACCGAGATCCAAAATATATATATATATATATATATATACAATCCTCATACTTTTAGACCCAACAAACTCAGAAATCTGAAGAGAATTCAAAAGGATCAAATACACGTCTGTTTAATGCTTTAATTCAGGTTTTTTAATATTCAATGTCTTCAACATGAAAAGTCAATATTTTTCATGAAAAAATGGAAATCTGAAACAAACCCAGATGAGACCCTGATAACAAAGTGTGTTATAAGCCAAACAAAGCTTCAATCTTTGACAGAAAAATACAACAAAAGGAAATGAAGCACATAATAGTAGAGGCCAGAACTCTTACCATAAAGAACCAAAGTTTCTGATACTGTGACTTGAAGAGATTTGCTTCAATCTCTCCCTGCCAAAAAAAACTACTAATATTTCAAGCAGAGAAGTATCTTTAGAAGAAACTTTGAAAAAGTAGTCCAACAAAGCATGAAATATGGAAAAGCAAAAGGGTTTTGGAGATTGGTATTTATAGCAGCTAGGCTGGACTCAAAGACCAAGGTTAATTAAAATTGAGAATGTGTTTGGTGAGGTTAACCAGGGTTGATTTTAGGTTAATGAGGAATTAATGTTTAGATTAGGAAAATTTGAATTTCCAACCGTTTTAAGTATTTAATTTAATTTTGTTCTTTTTTGTAATAGACAGTAAAAAAGCTGATAAAGATGTTGTTGAAGGAATCTTAAATTTTTTTTAATATAATGTTATGTCTGAATTGGGAATTTGCCACGAATTAATCTGATGATTTGCTATTGTGTAGTGTGTACAACATTTCAGCCTTGTTTAAAGGGATTTCATAGTGATTGCTCATTATTGAATGAATATTTTGAGGTTTCTTTGCTTGTGTGTTGGGAAAGCATATAGTATAGTCAACTTTGTTACCTTTGGAATTTGGCATCTGAACCGTCCATGTTTCTTTGTGGGCAATAGTGATCGTGGGTCCCATTAACCGTTGACGGTGGAGATTTCACTGGAGCATTCCACTAAATTGGGAGTAAAAAGTCTACCTGGGGTCCATTTTCGAGGGTGTTTGGGTTGTAAGAAATTGATTTTCCAGTCAAAGTATTACATTCTTGAACAGGCTTTTGGTTTAGCAGTTGGGGCCAGCTTGGCTTTGAAAAGTTTAGCCCAACTGGACAAGAAGAAAATTGGCTTAACTATGCATTAGTCATGCTTTGAAGTGAATAGAAAGTAGAAACTACAACTGTCATTGTTTTTTTTTTTTTTTTTTTTTTTTGAACAATTGAAAATTATGTATAATTTATTCGTTTTTTACATGTACACACACCATTGATTGCATCAAATGCAAGGGTAGATTTTGGTTAACTTTATCGATGAAGTTTTTAGTTGTTTAACAAGGGATTTTGATTCGAATCTTGCCTACATTAAAAAGAAATTTAGTAACGTCTTGATGTGAAGGTAAAAACTAAAGAGTATTAAGACTAATCATCATAAAATGGATTCTATATATTTTAATGACTAAAACTGCAAGGATTATGTCCATATGGCTGATTTGAAATTGCTACTATTAAAACTAAAATTAAACAAATATAGTGCAATTTAAAGGAAAATTTGTTTGAATCAATGTTGTTCAATCTTTGTACTAATTAAAATAGAAAATAAAAAATTTTCAAGAGATAAAACTCGATTACCCTTATATGACAGTTTTAGATTCTTGTAGACGCAAAATGGAAAGAAAAAAAAAAACAATTGGTCAATTTGGAAACATTAAGAGTTTATTCGTGTTAGTTAACTCAAAATCTATTGTCAACAAGTAAGGGACTTGGAATTGAGTTTCTCCTACACGAAAAAGAACCTCATTAATTTTTTAATCTAATAATAAAGAGCAATTATGATAAAACAATTAAGTATCTACAAAAATAAAACAAAAAAGGAATGGGGAGTTTGGGCATATAATTTTTTATCATAGTTGAGTTGGGTGAATCATGCAATGCACCTCTCTCAATTCTTCCTTTCTCATACGACAATAATGTCTCTCACCTCTTATCAAAAAAAATAAATAAATAAATAAAAAATAAAATCTCTCACCTTAATTTCGAGATCAAATTCATCATCAACTCCTTTGTGTCGACACAACAATATCAATAAGTATCTCGGCTTTTGAGATATAATTTTCATAACACTAATCAGATACAATAAAGTTTTATTGCATCACACTGAATTCTTAGAGACTCCCTAACTAGTATTGTTTCCACGTAGCTTTTAGTAACACCCTTGATCCTAGCTCCGAAATGTGCAAATTGGAGCAAGAATATGTTCGGAGGCAACAATTTTGAAAGCACATTTGTAAAGCGGTTTCAAACAGTAGTTTTTTAAAGCATAACTTTATTTTTATAACCTTTTCAAATAGCCATTTTTTATTTTCTTTTTCTTTTCTTTTTTCTTTTTCCTTTTTTATTGAATAACCCTATTTTTATAAAGGGGAAAATACTCCAGACAGAAAATAAATTTATAACCTTGAAATATTTGGAAAGTTATAAAATTGTGCTGGAAGGCCCATGCAGGGCACGCGATTTCCTCTTAAAAATTCCTTAAGGTTTGAGGTCTACAATTCTACATTAGGACAACTTTTGAACGCAAATGGTCTACTGACTCTATTCATTTAACATCGTATTAGAAAGGATGTATACTCTCTCTGTCCCAAATTGTTTGGTCTAGTTAGAAAAACTCAATTATTTAGAAAAACATCATTAACTGTCTTATCTCTTTAAAAAAAAAAGTTATATATTTTCTAAATTACCTTTAAACAAATTTATCAAAAAATTATTTAAGAAAAAAAAACATTTCTAGTATTAGCGCCAACTGCCAAGCAATTTTCAAAGTTATTGTAGATTTCAAATTCTATTAATGTACTACTCTTACAATTTGCAAACCTATATTCAAATCCAAATTCTATAGCCACCAAGCCTAATCCAAATTCAATCTTTACCTTTAAATCAAATTTTAATACAGTAGATTAGAAACTCTACTGGTGGCAAAACAATAGCTTTAGTGGATTTCAAAATTTAGGTTTTTAATTTTTTTTAAATTAAAAAAAATGCTCCCATAAATAAATTAAGGGCATAAAGGAAATATTAATAAATTAATGATGTTTGACTTTTTAAACAGAAAAAAAATTTTGGGACATCCCAAAATGAAATACAAGCCAAACAATTTGGGACGGAGAGAGTATTGATTACTAAAACAGGATTGCATGTTCATCATGCGCACTAAGATTATAGTATAAATATAATTGCCACAATATGTTGCCATTTTTTTTTTTACCCTCAGACCTCAATATTCTAATATTCATTCTTTCTTTATCAAATCTTCTTCTTTCTTTAAAATGAAACTTTATCAAATCAAATGTTAGATTCCTCTCCAAAAAAGAAAAAAAAAAAATTCTTTATAAAAAATAGACATGGCAAAACGGGCGGGTCGGGTCGGGGTCAGGTCAATCGGGTTACGTGTCAATCAGGTCACGGGTCGAGTCGAGTCACGGGATGGGTTGAGTTGACCCGTATTTTTCAAACAAGTTTTTTTTTTTTTTTTGGGAAATAGATGCAATTTGTCAATTGTTTCTAAGTTCCTTAACTGTGATTAGATTCTCACTGGTGATACTGTTACCACTTACCAATTACCACTAAACACTTGATACCCAAATTTGGTGCAACTCTTGTTCCAACTTTCTAGAAGCTAATCTTGGTATAATCTTCGATCTGTTTAAAGTAAGAAGAGAAAATGAAGGTGGCAAGTAAAGAATGACAAACTATAATGGAGTACATAACATAATGACAAATTATAATGGAGTACATAACATATTAAGTGAAGAAAAATAAATAAATATTTTATAAGAATTACACCTCAATCTCAATCTACTCAACGTTGCCCATAGACATGGCAAAACGGGCATGTCGAGTCAGGTCAATCAAGTTGCTAGTCAAACGGATCAGGTCAAAAAATTCTGACCCGTTTTGCCATGTCCTCAAAAACAAGTTGAGTGAAGTTACCAAAAACAAGGTTAAGTTTTTGCTCTCACTTTTTTAATAAGGAAAAAGTATAATTCCTTACCAATAATAATAAATAAATAAGTATAATTCCATGGAACAATAATAACAAGACCTACAAGGCTAACAATTCACATATTACTTTTAACTTTTGTGAAATATATCACATGAGTCACAACTCACAACCTCTTACACCATGACCAAAACCAAAACCAAAACCAAAACCAAAACCAAAATATCATTACTCTTTTCATATAGTTACAGAAAATTAATACAGTATTTATTTAGAAAGACAAAACTTCATTCCAATTAACTAAATTAATAATTAATTTTACGGTGGGGTTCAAATTCTATCATATTTATCTAAATAAAAAAACATATAAATATAATTGAAAATTTTCATTTTCTTTATATTTTATCAATTCTTTCCTTATTGATTCCATTCTTAAGAGGCAAGTCTCCCCATTATTTTCCTTTCCTTCACATTGAGATCAAATCGTAAGACTTTTTTAATCCCAAAAAAAAAAAAAATCATCAAAATTTTTTATTTGGCTGAAAATAATTGTGCTCACATGACATGGATATCCTAAAACCCATTAAGATTTAAGCATACAGCTTTTAACACTAAAAAACCCCCCAAGTCCACCCTATAGCTCCGTAGGTTTGCATTCTCCTGTGATCTTAGGCTTTGCATGGAATTATGAACACATGAGGGAACATGTGATTGGTCCAAGTTGGCTATTGCCCCTCATAACCATTCAAGTCTCGTTAAAACATGTGAATCATGTGAAATCATCACTGGTTCCATGCATTTTCTACATCCTTTACGCTTCAATAATATTAAAAGAAAACAATAGCTAGGAAGCCAAAATTAAGCAGCAATTTAGCCCATGAGAGAACCATATACACATATATTGGTTATTACTAATTAATAAGACATTTTTGTACCATTGAATTTGCTTGAACCATGATTTTTTTTTTATTCTTTTCATGAGAAGAATTTGGACTTGAATTTAAATAAGTAAAAAAGATTTGGGGAACCAAAAATTATTGGCTTATACATCTTCCGGGAAGATGAGGAAGCAAAATGAGTGTAATCACTTAAGAGTAGCGTAAGTCACATCTTTCAACTTACCCATCTTAATGTATTCTAATTTTTTTACCACAAATAATGAACTAGTACACGTTTATCTTTAATTAATTAATTGCCATTAATATTGGAAAGTGCATGGTAACATTGGATGAAGACTGAAACCTAATACATTAATCTGTAAAAGTTTTTTTTCTTTTTCTTTTTCTTTTTCTTTTTCTTTTTCTTTTTTTGGCTTTAGAAAGGTAAGCCCGATCCAAGGGCTGCGAATGAACTTTATCTACCTAATTCTTCATTATAATATCACATGAAAGACATTCAAGAAGAGTTTTCTTTCAATACTTTTGGGGTCAATTTGAATGGAAAATAAAATTTGACTAGGTTTTAGGCATGTAGTTTAAATTTATCTACATTGCCATGAAGAAAAAAGGATTTGGTTGCATCCTTTAATTTGTTAAAAAAAATTAAATATTAGGATTAAAATACAATATGATACCATTAACATTTTCAAAGTAAGAAAGACTAAGACTAACAAAGTGATCATAATGCCGTCAAATATATAAAAATAAACTTCTTTTTATATTTTGTGAAGAAAAAGTCTTTGAACGCATTGAGGGTGAACACGAAGTTGTTAGTATATATTATAATGAGGAAAGCATGCTGATATAAACATATTATCGTTTTTAATTCCTTTACTTATGCCTGTTGGTGTAAAGAAAGCAAAGTAAATTCGAAAAGTATAACTATATAAGCCGGCTGAGTCAACGTAATATTAGCCCGTTCTCATTCTGCGGACCTGGTCATGAAGGTTTAGATAAACCCATCCATAGGTCATTTTCTATTATTTATTGTGCTTCCAAGATAAGATTACATCATATCTGCACATTATTCCACAGTATATAAGAATTGTCATTTCTGTTTTTTTTTTTTTTTTTTTCCTTAAAATAAATTATCTCATTTAACGTTATATGCATCTTACCTTCCTTTATCTTTTGGAAAATACATTAGTTACAAAAATGGATGAAGGATTTGATTCATTTGAAGGCAGCAGTTAAAGTTACAAAACTCTTGAAAAAATTATTTTTATTTTGTCTTAAAGCATTCGTATCAATTCGTGCAAAAATTCATGTCTATTTTAGTATAAGAACTTACTTTTTCTATTTTATATACTTACTTTTCAAAACATCTCATATCACATTATATCTATTTTACACTACATTTCACCAAAATATCAATTTTTCTTGATTTTTTAAATTTTTTCTCTTTCTTCACACACAACAAGCACCGTCCACTCTATTCCTTCTTCTTCAAGATGCATAAAGAATAAATAAACAACTAAATACAAAATGAATAGTGTCAATATAAATTTATACGGTTAATATTGCAAACTTGAAATTTACACAATTATATACAAATGTGAGCTATTTTTAGGTAAAATTGTGTAAATTCTACATTTTTTTTTTCTATTATACACGTGTGAATGCTTTTAGAGAATATATGAATATCGTTGTACCCAACGTTGACATCCCACTTCTAGCCCATGTGCTAGGTTAACAAAGCAACCACCCGATGTTGTTCAAATGGGATATCAAAGTCCTCTAGAGAGGCATCTTATCCGCCCCTACAACTACAAGGCATAGCCTGGATACAGTTGGCCAGCATACTTGTATACCTTTGCTTTGAGAGAAAGTGAGAAGATCATTATAAAAGAAACATGTAATATAGTAATGAACTCATGATATCATTGATATGATTATAATTTTGCAATCAAACTTAATGTCCTTGGATGCGTATATGTCAGTCATGATGGTCCTAGTTTTCGTTTGTTTGGTACCAACTACCAAGTTCAATATCCATAATCCACTTAAAGAAATTAAGATATCATATGAGGTGAGATAAAGGATAGAACCACGTATGGTAGAGATTGGGGTAGCCCCAGACAGAATCCCTCATCTTGCCTCGCAAGAAACACAAAAATAACCAAACTTAGTAGTTTGGGCTGACTTAACAGGGATTGACAAAAGACACTTTGATGGTTGAGTCAAAAGATATGTTGGCTCTGGTTTTAAAGGCAGCATATAATTCTTTCTGGAGAAATTGAATACCTCCATCTGCTAGAAGATCATGGCGTTTATGGAGGACGTACGTAATCCATCTTTTTTGTGTGAATCCTACCTCCAAACCTTGCTCTTCAAAGTATTGAAAATTAGCTTATTTGGTTCGTTAATGGGACATTTTTCAAGATATCATATTGCATTAAATGCGATTGAAAGTGGGTGAGACATAATAAATGCTAATTAAAGCTAAGTTGGTTTGCCAGTGGCTTAGGAGGCTCTTCTTTTGAGCCTATCTAATTAGGTATTGGTGTTTGTTGAAGCATACTTTGATGTAATGTAATGGGTAAAAGGACAGTTTGGTCGGAAAACATGAGATAAGTCAAGATAGTGAGGGTCAAATAGCAAGGATCAAACTGAGATTTTTCGTACCAGTAAAGTATACTTAGTTGATCCAACCAAATAGCCGCCTTGACAAATTGCTACGGCCTTACTCAAAGATCGAAGGAGCCCAAGCCCATGGTCATATCTCACTCCAATCCTCCCCCCCCCCCCCCCCCCCCCTTTTTTTTTTTTTTGAGAATCCTACGCATAGAACTTGAATTATAATATCAGCTCTATGTGGTCCATAACATCAATAATGCAAGACACTTTGTACCTCAAATTTTATCATATCTACTTTTTTTTCAATCTAATAATTAAGCTATAAATTAGGAATAATCATTTCATCCCCTTGTTTGGAAGAGAGGATTTTAAGGACGATAGAAAGAGATGGGAGAGAGAAGGAAGACTAATGACTTGTTTGGAAGTTTAGAGAGGGAGGAGAGTAGAGGAGAGGGGAGTAGTGGGGAGGAGAGTAGAGGAAAATGATTCACCTCTATCTTATTTGGATGTTTTTAAAATTAGTAAGGGGGAAGGGAGTAATTAGCCCTTCCCCTTGTGTAATTTTATTAATATAATAAGGGTAAATTAGGTAATTTACTTGGTCAATAGTTTATGTACTCTACTCCCCCTCCAAATCTTTCCAATTTGGGGGAATTAAAATTGAGGGGTTAGAGGGAGTCCAAACCCCTCCAAACTCCTTCAAACCCCTCCTCCTCATTCTTTAAAAAACTTCCAAACAAGGTAATTGCATTACTCTCCCTCCCTCTACTCTACTCCCCCTCCTTTTTTAAACATCCAAACATGCCATAAAGTTTCCTTTGTTGGAAGGAAAGAAGTGTAAAGGAATGGGGAATGTTCTCCACTGGGTCCACACTTTCCAATCCTTTCATTCATGGAGGGAATGAAAAGGAAAAAATAGGATGGTGGCTTCATTCCTCTCTCCCACTCTGTATGTGTGCGTGGATGCATGTGTGTGGGGCATTATTTGTGGCGGCAAACGTTAGATTGTGGTGTGTGCGTGTGTGGTTTTCTTGAAATGGATACAAATATGGGTAAGGTGAGTTTTAGCCATAGAGGGCTAATAGTGCTAGTGACAAGTGAGTTGGTTTTTTATAGCGGCAGCCACGGAGGGCAGCCTTTGAGACAACTTGTTTGGGAAAAAAAAAATAGGAAGAAATGGAATGTAAAGAAAAAAATAAATTTCTTATTTGAGTTAAGAATATTATTTTCCATTTTCCTTGTTTGGGAGATTAATAGAAGGTTTACCTTATATGCCCAGTTTTCAATCACTCGAAATTGGGAAGAATAAGAGGGAATTGAATGTGTTTTCTATTAATTTCAACATCATATTTTCTGATAAATAAATCATTTTTCAGAAAGTATTTTCTAGAAAATTATCACATTTTCCTATATTTGATAGTGACCTTAAATTGAGTTGGAAAACACTTTCTTAATTTCCCTGATTTAGCTTCTCTTGAGATAAAGTTATTTTCACTATTTAGTTTTGTGTGAGATGGAGTTGTTTTCCATAAAATTTTAGTGAAAAACAACTATATATGATGCTAAGTTAAATAAGAGAAGTTAAGAAATAGTTTTTCTTTAACCAATAATTTTTCTAATATTACTAAATACCGAAAATGCAAAAAACTATTTTCACATAAGATTTTTTATTGAAACAAATAATGCATAAATGAATTTTTTTTAAGTACTAATAATACCATTATTTTTTTCTTAAATGCCAATGCCCTTATTTTCATTATTTTTTATTAAAGAAAAAACATAATAATAATACTGTCATAAAATGATTTATTAATTTCCATTCAACCCAAAAAAAGATTACTTTCATTTTATTTATTTCCTTTCAAACATCCAAATAAGATAGATGGATATTTAATATCTTTCTTCCTTAAATGGGTACAAATTGAGTGAGGTGGATTTTGGCCGTAGTAGTAGGTTAATGATGAGACATAATTCTCATTCCAACCCTAATCCACAGGAGATCATAATTCTCTCTTCTTCTTTTTTTTCCTTTTTTTTTTTTTTTTTTTGAGAAGATATCATAATTCTCTTATTGTAGGTGAGAGTGAGACATTAAAATTCCATATATTGCAAGATTTGAGATTTTTTTTTTAAGTGGTTCTTATTAGTCATCTGAAAACCTAAAATTTTGAAAATACCTATGATTTTTGAAATCTTATCACCTAGTCTTGCCAACCAAATTGAGAAATATCACGTATACTCTAATCATAATAAGCTAAAACAACAATTGAGAAAAAAATTATGTCCCTAAATTTATGATTACTAATTAGGCTAGCTAACATTAAATATAATGGTATACACTATTAATTGAGAGGAAGAATGAAATATTGAGTAATATATATATATATATATATATATATTAGGAAGGAAAAATACTAAATAATTAGTCTTGAACGCAAACTTAGATTGGCTCCTATTCATTTTTTCGTTAATCAAAAAAAAAAAATAGTCCTGAAATCATTGTTGAGAAAAGGCAAGTGTGGCCGTAGAATCATCTTTCTTTCTTCCTAGGCCTTGCTAATTGGACATGATATTGGCCTGTTTAAAACATCTGGACTGGGCTTACAAATTTTAAAAACCGAACCATTTCAGTTTCCACAAACGCCATATAAACCCAAGCCTTTTCAATTACACAAACAAATCTCCCAGACCTTAAAATCGATGTTTTACAACCCAATTTCTCACAAACAAAACTCCTCAAATTAAACGAACCGTGCATTGCGAAAGACAAAACGTCGTTTTAAAATCACAATTCTTCTGTGTACCGTAAAACCGCAAACTTAAAACACGTGTTCTCAGGAACAGAGCAAACTTCACCTCATCGTAAAACAGTAACACAAACGCAAAATCAACAGGGTCTTAGAACTTTGTCTTCATTCAGAGACCTTGAATCCTGTTATACCAATCTTCCCAAAAATCCCAAATTTTTGTTCTAATCATGGCAACGCTGAAGACAATCTCAGCAGCTCTGAAACTCATAGACTCAAAGAAAGAGAACCTCAAAAAGGCCTTCGATGACCTCCAATCCCACTCTTCCCTCCTCTCCTCTTTCTCTCTCACATGGTCAGAACTTGATTCCCACTTCACCTCCCTCCAAAACTCGCTCAATCAACGATTCCAACACCTCGAATCGCTCGAGTTGCAAAAACAGGCCGAGTCAACTCAGCCAAACGCTTCAACTGAGCCATCAAGCTCACAAGCGCCAAGCGCACAAACCACCCCAAAGGTCCCTCCTTTTTCATCAAAAACTCCGACCCAGATGACCAAAACCTGGGTTGACCAGGATGGTGACGTGGGTTCGGGTCAAATAGTTAAGCCTAGGCCCGAGTTAAAGGCTTTTTGTGAGAATATGGATGGGTTGGGGTTGAGGAAGTTCTTAATTGAGTACCCAAATGGGCCAAATGAGAGAAAAACAGTCAGGGATGAGCTCCCTGGTGCATTGTTATGTGCTCCGGACCCGGCTGCATTGGTTTTGGATGCAATGGATTGGTTTTATAAGGATAATAGTGTGAATTTGAAGAATAGGAATAATAAAGATTGGGAATTGGGTGGCTCAAAGAGGTGTTGTGTGCTTTTGTTGGAGGAACTTATGAAGATTAAGGCCAATGTGAGTGAGGAAGTGAGGGAGAGAGCCAAGGAGTTGGCTTTGAAGTGGATAGGGAAGGAGAGAAACATTGAGATGCACACGTTTGAGGTGCTGGGGTTGCTGCATTTGGTGGCGGCCTATGGGTTGCGGTTCATCTTCAATGAGGATGACCTTGTGGATTATCTTGTTATCATTGCGCAGTATCGGCAGTCTGCGGTGTTGTGCAAAGTTTTTGGTTTGGGAGATAAAGCTGCCGGTAAGCTGGTTGAATTGTGGTTTTGCTTTTATGTTGTGTGCTTGTTGTTATGTAGAATGTCTTAGCTGATTGTGTTTGATGTTTTATCTTTCTGTTATCATACTTGTAATGTGTGTATGTCTATGGTACATTGATCATAATGTCAACATAAACAAGAATTTTCGGTTCTGTATCGACTTTTATTAGTTAGCGTAGGCCTGTCAAATACAGGTGGTTTTTCAGTCTTAAATTTGCCAAAATAGGCCCTGCAACGGAACATTTAGTGTAAGTTGTTGCCGGGTACCAAGTACTGAAGGCCATGATGGGGCAAGGCCAAGTGTTGATATTATAGTAAGAAGTTAAATGTAGTGGAATATTTCAAAATTTCCACTTAGAATAATCTGCCTAACATAAATAATTAGTTATTGTGATTAAGAGAAAGGAAAGTTTAAAACTTGAATTTCTAACATTAAATTTGAATTGGGAACTTGGTGACAGAATGGAATAATGCAAGCTGTTGTTTATGTTTAGAAAGGCTAATTAAAAATCATGGGCATAGTAGCCTCTAGCCCTCTCAAAGCCATAGAAATAATGGAGATTAAAAGGCTCGAAGAGAATATAGCGAGCCCATTTTGTCTTATTAATCACGCAGCATCTCAAGAAGATTTAATGGATTCAGAAGAAAGTGGTTGGACCTTGGTGCGATGGCAGGTGTCCTCCAGCCAAGTGATGTGTTGTGGGTTTGAGTCTAGGAATAAGCCTCTCCAAAATTGGGAGTAAGGATGCTTACCAACTAACTCTCCTAAGACCTGCTCTGCACTGAGTATGACCTTTTTATTGGGTTCAAAGGAAGTATAGAAGGAGAGATTATGTTTCTGGAATTATTGTAATATTGTCTTGTTTAGCATATACTTGATTCATAGCTGCATTGCTATGCATATGTGAACTTACTTTGAGGCAGGGTTTATAAATTGCTGTTAAGCTTTTCAAAGCTTTACAATATTTGATTCACAGGAGGATCACTGTCTTGGATGTAAACTGTCATATGGAGAATTTTGGTGCCTGCTCTTGGGTAATCTGAAGTAAAATTCAAATGATTTTATTTTTTGGTGCTCTGCAGATCTCATTCAGAAACTTGTAAGTAAGGGAAAGCAACTTCAGGCTGTCAAATTTATTTTTGAATTTGAGCTGACTGAAAAGTTTCCACCAGTCCCCCTCTTGAAAGCCCATTTAGAGGATGCCAAGAAGGCTGCTAGGAAAGTTGTCAACGACGGAAATCATTCTCGCAAGTCATTGGTAATTTTCCATTGCCTTGCATGATTTCCAATATACCATGTGTAATTCAAAATCAAATGTCCTGTGGATATACTAACTAAGTTTCTTACAGAATGAGGGCATAGCTAAAGAAGTGGGTGCATTGAAGTCAGTTATTAAAGTTATTGAAGACCACAATCTTGACTCTGAGTATCCACGGGCAGACCTTGAAGGGCTTATCGAGAAGCTACAGAAGCGGGCAGAAAACATCAAAAAACCTGCAGCAGCTCCTCCTGCCAAATCTTATCAGCCACAGCAGAACCGGCACCAGCAGCAGCAACAGAGTGGAAACAAGCGTCCTCGAATGGATTCTCCAGTTAGTCCTGCAGCAGCACCAATAAATGTTGGTGGCATGAATTCAACAATTCCCCAATATCAACAATCTCATCTACAGTCAGCAGGTTTGTTGCCAGAGCGTCCAGCTTCATATGGGAGCTTATCAGCTGTGCCCTATGGCATGGTGGGCCAGAGTCCTACTGTTGCCCCTTACATGGGCTCATCAGCTGGGTTGTATGGTTATCCAGGAGCCCCTGTGGGTTTTTCTGGGGATCCAAGCCCTTCTAGTTCCCATCTATACTCATCAGAACCATATGTGCCATCTGATTATTATGTTAGGCCAACTGCCTATGATGGATATGGTGCGCCACCCCAATACCATCCATCATACTATCATAAGTAAATTGTTGCACTCTGTCTTTGTGATAGTATACTTTTGGATGGTATAGTAGCTTTCGCCTTGCAGCGCTGGTTATCGGAAAGCATAGCTTGCTTTTTTGATCACCTGCTTGTAGTACAGCAACTAGATACCGTGATTAAGAATTGTGAGATTTTCTAGTGTCACATTCTTAATTACTTAAATTATTTTTTAACAGGGTCTTTAGGTCAATTATTTGGTTCTCAGTCAATTTTGAATTCTTTACAGGTGGCATTTTGAAAGCGGGAATTATCATTTTGTTTTTATTAGCAGTTTTTGGTTCAGGACTGTCATAGATGAGTCAAGGTTCTCGTATGGACATTTGAAAAAAAATGTTTTTTGCATTGTCCATAAAAGAGCATAAAACGTATATGTTTTAGCATTTTTCATATTCTCCCCCTCAGCCTATCTGGAGCAAATGGAGCAGCTCATTTGAGCATGCTGTGCATTGAAATCCTGGGACCCTAGTCTGCCCCAGAAAAGGTTGTATCTTATGGACCATTTGGATTGAGGGGAAGGGAGGGGGCATGGAGGAGAGTAAAGTAAAGTAGAGTGACTGAAAAATAGCCTATTTTACAGCCACCTCTAATCTACTCCCCTCCTTCTTCTCTCAATCTAAATAGGTCCTTATGTCTCCTATAAATAAAGACGAAAGTGCAAATTACAACCCTAGTGTTAGGGGTTATTTTGATTGTGGTCACCCATGTTTGAAAATTTTGAATGTAGTCCTTAATGTTTTAGATCCTTCCCAAATTTCTCCTTCCGGCTATGTCTGTTAACTATGTGGTCGTTAAATGCCAATTAAGCATGCCAGTCCTATAGCTGGTCCAATTTAATACACTACATCATTTAACAAGTCATGTTAATAAATGAAAAACAAAAAGTGTTTTAACATTAACAGAGAAAGAAGAAGAAAAACTAAAAAAAATATGAAAAATTAGATCTCTCTCTCTCTCTCTCTCTCTCTCTCTCTCTCTCTCTCTCTGGGTATGTGTTGGCAATGACGGCAGCAATCAAGGCACGGCTGTGGATATATAATTATGTAGGGGGAAAGCACCAGCTAGGGACAGACAAGCTCGATTATGCAAGGCTGAGAATTGTGGCTATAAGGTCAGGGATATGGAGTATGGGAATTCAGCACTAGGATCAAGAGGCTACTCAGGCCTTAAAAGTGCTTAAATATGTTGGTGGGTCTGGTTTTAGGGAGGTGTAATTGGGTTTATTTGTGGTTTATCAAAGATTGTTGGGTGCTGCTCTGTCTTGCCTTGTTTGCTAGCATCAACAGTTTATTTTCAGTTTCTTTTTTATTGGTGCTGGACTTCGGTTTATTAGTTTTGTTAACAAGTCCATCTGTGGCTGTGGTTTTTCTTGTCAACACTTGACAGATCTTGCATCCCACTGTGTGAATGCGTAAATCAAATTATGGTTCTTGTATTTGGCAGTAGCCCTTGTAATTTGTTTTTAAATTTCTATTCCCTTAATCCTTTGGGAGAATGATATTCACTTGAATTGGGTTGCTAGGAATATCATTAGTATTATTATTCCACATGTTCTTGTTAAGGTTAGGGCACGTGCACACATGTAACGTATTATTCACATATGTATATTCTATAAAACATGTGCCTAATTAGTGAGACATGTGTGGCCAATTTGAATAAGGAATGGGTTGTATAAATACTAAATAGATGAATGTAACCATCATTTGGGATAATGAAGAAGAATGCTCCTTTTGATGCTTATTTCATTGTTAATTTCTCTGTAGTTTTTCTCTTTCTCTGAAGTTAAAGAGACTCTCAAAGCTGTCTTATTCTTGGAAGTGGTGACTCTCTCGAAGTAGTCACATTTTGCATGCAATCAATTCATTAGTTCAATCACCAATTCTATTGCAGAACCCTACACAACCAAAACCCTAAAGCAAACCTAACACCTTCTCAATCATCTCTAACCCTAAAAGCATCACTAAACACCAAATCCGCCTTAATCTCATAGTCATACCGAACCATAAGAGCATTAGACACCAAAATATAGCATCCAAATAAAGAAACAACTTGAATAACCTTTAGAAACCTAACCTTAATTGTGTTCCTATCAGCTCAAGATCACTCTTCGTTTGAAATCCAGTATTAGACACCACAATTGGTGATGCTATGTGTGTTAGTGGCCTTGTCAAACACTAACCCCATCTCAATTGAGCCACTTCTATCCAAGCCACATGTAATTGGCCGATCAACTCAGGGCTGTGAGTGGGTTGGTGGTTTAAGATCTAATGTGTCTGAAGTCCAACATTAGACACCACAATTGGCGATGGTATGTGGGTTAGTGGCCTTGTTGAGCCCTAAGATGCACGCATGCGCGTTTGTATATGTATGTATGCATGCTCGCATACTCGTGTGTGTGTATTTTTTTTTATTTGATTCTTTTTGGTAATGTTAATAAGTTATTTTATTTGTTGACTTGTATTTTTAAATTCTGTGCCATATTTTGATTGGCGCAACTATAGACGTAGCATACTTAGGGTCCGTTTGGATAGCACTTATTGTTGCTGAAAGTTACTAAAAACTGATTGTTGCTGAAAACACTGTAGCAAAATAATTTTTAAATGTGTAAATAGTATTGTGGGACCCACTTTTAATATTAAATATTGCGTGAACAGTGCATGAACAGTGTATGAACAGTGCACGCACAGTACATGCACAGTAAATTTTGTCTCCAAAGTCAAAAAAGCCGGCAGGAAAAAAAAAAAAAAAAAAAAAAAAAAAGGCAGAAAACGTGAATCATAAAACGTGCCGCAACTTTAAGTGCAATCCAAACACAGGCTTAGTTGGCATGTAACATCCCATAATTAACAAGAATGGATGGAAAGGAGAAGTAAAAAAAGATTAAAAGAAATGTCAAACATCAAGGACCATACTCAAATTCTTTAAACATAAGGTATCAAAATCAAATTGACCCCACATTTTGAGTGTGTAATTTGCATTTTAATGATAATTAAAAATGGGACAAAGTTTGAGGCTACTCATCTTTGTACAACATCTGTACTTACCCAAAAAGAAAAAAAAGAAAAAAAAAAAGGAAGTGGAAGGCAAAATGGTACAACATCCGCACTTAAGTGTTGCGTAAACCAGAATGACACTTTTATCTTATGACTTTACTCAATTTTTATTGTGACTTATCCTTAATTCAGGGCCGGCCCAAGGCCTAGGCCTAAGGCCTCCACCACAAAAATATTTGCCCTTTACAATAGAGGTCTCCATCCCATTTACAAAAAAGGCCCATCCTATTGTAAAAGGCCTAAAATTTTATAAAAGATATGAATTTTTTAAAATAGTCGTGCACTTTTAATTATTAGTGATGTTAGGGAATTTTACTATAGATTTATAAATTGAAATGTTACTAATCATAAAAAAATATTTTAAATATTCATCGATTACATTATTGAAGCTCATCAGCCACTATTATTGTCATATTATATTGTGAACATTTTGTAGTACCTTTAGTATTTTCCTTTTTTATTTCTAACAACACTTTAAAAAAAGATTACAAATGTGTTAGATCATCAATGATGAATTGATGATTAATCTCCCTTAATAGTTTGAAACTTTCATATTTGTAAACTAATCTGCTACAAAGCCACACATCAATTAATATCATAGATTATACATTAGATTATAAATGTAATTAACTATGTATCGTCATATATCTAAGATAAATTAATTTTCTTTTTAAAAAATAGAAAAAAAAATTCTTTTTGTTAAATTTATGTTTCAACTATAATATTCAATTCTCTATATAAAATTAACCTTAGCTTTAGTTAGTATTATTCATTAAATTATGTATTTTTTTTTCCACCTTCTCTTTTATAAATCTATGGAACTGTTCCAGAAATCTCTCAGTTTCTGAAACTATACATATATTTCTGACTTCTCTTCTCCTTCGGCTGGTAACTGTATTTGCCTTTTGGAGCTTTTCTTGCGTCCAATGCAACTATGCAAGTCAATCTTTTCCAACATTTCGTGACTGTGCATCACTTTCTGATTTAGTTTTTAGGCTTAATTGGGAGGGTCTTCCTACTCCTATAGTGTTGAACTTCAAGGTCCGTTTGGTTGGAGGATGGAAACATGAGAGGATAGAAAATATTTGGTTTTCCCTCATGTGTGTTTGATTGGGGGTGGAAAAGTGGAAGGGTGGAAAACTTTTTTGTTTGGTTAAAGAGAAAAATAGGAAGATGGAAAATGTAGTTTATATAAATTGACTATTATATCCTTGTTATATAATAGTGGGAAAGTGAGAGGGGTAGGTGAGTGTATTAAAGTGAGAGTATTTGTGTAAAATGCATTTTTCGTCACTTTTCCCTCTTCATTTTCCTCTCAATTTGGGAGGATAAAAAAAGTGGACCCAAGAGGGAAAACTTTCTTCCTTATTTTCTGTCTTTTCTATTTTCTTTCCTCAACCAAACAGTGGAAAACAACATTTTTCACCCTATTTTTCTTTCCTTATTTTCTATACTCTCTGTTTTCACCCCAACCAAACACACCCTTAGACTTTGGTTATGATATGTATTTTTCTCAGTGATTTGTACATTAAATATTGCTCACCATTGGATTGGAATGTGATAAGTGTAGAGTGTTCTCAAAAACCATTAGCTCAAACCAAGTTTTTTGTTTAGTTGCATTTTCAAAATCTGTGGCAACATGAATCTCAAATGTGAGATTTATTTGACTTTTAACCTAGGGGCTTACCACATTTATCTTCTTCAGTTCAAATGGTCTTGGATCTGTATTAGCCTTTTTTTTTTTCTTTTTTTTTTCTTTTTTTTCAGGGGAGGGGGTTTGAAATTTTTTGGAACTATTCAGTGGTAGGCTAGTAACATCCATTTTAATTATATAAGTTATAACGTACCCGTTCACCACCAAAAAAAAAATTACATGATATAGTTAATAGTAAACATGCCCAGTGTTATATGAAGTTATGAACCAGAGATAGAGATGAAAAATTGTTTTTTTCCTTTCTATTCTCTTTGAACAACACTTTATGAGATAGGGATGAAAAACTGTCCTCTAAATAAGTTTCTCAACAACGCTTATTATTTTTGGCCATAGGAGAGAGGAAGGAGAGACTACACTAGATGCTAGAGTGGTTAGAGACTTAAAGTTGGAACTTTGTTTATTGCATACAAATTGAATGGAGGCAAGCTGGTTGGTGAGGGAATTATTTGGTCCAAGACCATGAGCCGCCTACAGTTAACTGCTACAATCATTAATTATTCTGCATGACAGTTTAGAGCCATGGCAGGAGACAACTTCTGGATTGCACCATTAATAAGTATTACTTCATTATCCGCAGAAACCACCCGATTGGAGAAACATTATGAGCACGTGCTCTGCATGGTCGAATATGTTAGGATCAGCTGAAGTTTGTAAGTTTGAACTTTAGCTATTACTATTTACTATACAAAAATGAGCCTATAGAAGAAATGGTATTGGTAACAATAATTGAACCAATCAAAAACCCAAGTGAGAGAAGAAATTTGGAAAGGTTTTGAGTGGGATGCCTAGACTGTGTGTGAACTTGTAGTTCATGTTTAGAGTTTTTGGTTCTTTGTATCTTGTTAGTGAGCGTGGTACCCTTCTGGTTCTGGCCTTCTTAATCTTGTTCATTGGAAGTTGGAACTGTAAGGGATGTTAAAGTCTTAAAGATAATGTTTGGTCATTTTACTTATGGTTCAAACTAAAGTGGGAAAAAGTAGTATTAGTGACAATAATTGAACCTTAGGGAAAACCCAACTGAGAGAAAAGATATTTGGCAAGGCATTGAGTGAGATGCCTAGAGGGCCTACTGTGAAGATTGCACTTTTTACTCAAACTTTGGTTCTCTGTATATTGTTGATGGGTGTGGTACAACTTCTTAATCTAGTTTTTTGGAACTGTAAGCGACGTTAATTAAAGATAATGATTGAGAATTTCATGTATGGATCAAACTGAAGTTGAAAAAAGTAGTATTAGTGACAATAATTGAACCTAACAAAATCCCATGTGAGAGAGAAATTTGGCAAGGTATTCAGTGAGATGCCTAGAGGCCCTACTGCATGAAGCTTGCAGTTGATGCTTGATACTCAATACTCTGGTTCTTTGCATCTTGTTATTGTGTGTGGTACAACTTCTTAATCTTGTTCATTTGGAACTGTAACTCTGTAAGGGACTGTTACAGATAACGTTTTTGAGCAGTTTACTTACGGATCAAACTAAACTGGAAACTTGTGGCTGCAAGCAGACCTGAACCAAAAAAAAGATTCTTATTTTAGCTGGATTTGGTGAGAGATCCTGATGTTCCAGCCGTTACAGGGTTCCAAGTTGCATTCTACATTTGGTGAATTACCTCATCTCAGTTAGAATTTCCCTTCAATATCATTTCCAATGGTTAAAATTTCCCTTCAAATCTTGTCATGTTAGCATGTCAAGAATTATGATGTACTATTAATCTTCAACTCTATTTACTGCTTCTAATGTACCAAACCAAAAATCTAGCTCTAATTAATTATCTTCTTAAGCATATTTGATATGATGTTTCAAGCTTTATGATCAATTAACAACTAGTTAACTAAGACAATCTCTCAAAACGTCTTTGAAAAGAGAAAACGATGCTTCAAGAAAAATATATACCATGCTAATTTGATGTGATTTAATCATTGAACATGATTGAGACATGAATTTTTCTAATTAAATGTTCACAAAGTAATATCACGGCAGTTCCCAAATTTGCAATTGGGTTATCATTAGTTACAATGAGACTAGATAACTATAAATTGCTCAAACTCAACTTCATTTGTCTTATGGCTAATTAATCCGCATAATAAAAGTTGACTTGTTACCTATGAATCCACAAGTTAATCTGCCCAAATCATCATCCAAAAATGACTTTCTTTGGCTACCTAATTTGTTCACCTTTTAGCCCCCATTGTAGAGGGTACTTGAGTTTGGGACTCTGGTAATAATATGGTGGATTGTACTTGTTGATTGTGAGGCTCTACCCTATGCTTGAGTTTACCATGCCAAAAAAAAAAAAGTCAAAAATTAATAATTAAAAAAAGGAAGTAAAACTGTAAAAGAGAAAACGGGGTTGGCTGTTTGACCTTGTAATAAGTAGAAGTAAAACTGTAAATGGTACTCTTTGTGTTTTCTTCTGTTTGTCCACTATACATAATACAACTATTTTAAAGTGACATCTTTTAAGACATATTTTTTGTATAAAACTTATTAATTTTAGAATTATATTTAAATTTAAATTCAATAAAGTAGATAGAAAAAAATGGTAAGTTAAGAAAATTAGGCATCATTACATTTCAATAGAGGATAGAATCACAAAAACTCAACCACCACCCATATGCTTCTCTCATAATTTCATTGAATCTTTCTTAACAAGAGCATAATCATCTATTCAATTTCAATATCAATAAATATACATATACATATACACATGCATAAATCTCACGTGGAAGAATATGAAGTTTTGTCATGTGACACGTTGTTTGATAACTCTTTTATTTAGTCTATTACATCATCTTTTAATTAGTGTCATGTGTCACTTTTCTTTGAAAGTATAAATGTTTGTGGGGTGTGAGCGGCAATGACCGAATTTAAGTTTTTAGGAAAGAACTTTACTCCTTCTCAAAAAAAAAAGGAAAGAACTTTACACATATATATACTTAAATTAAGCTATAGTAAAAATTTTATCTTATATAAAAAAATAATAATAAAATATTCTATTCATCTAACCTTCCACCTAAATAAAGGTATTAATGAATTGATTCATTTAACATTCCACGTAATTAGAGATTTTAATGAAGTAATTAATGTTTATTTATAGTCAATTATAAATAATTCTATCTCCTTAGTATTTAAATATTAATAAAAATTTTGAGCTAACACTTTTTTTTTTTTTTTTTTTTTTAGAATCTTGAGCTAACACTCAGCCGAACGGTAGATTAAAAAAATTCCAAAATAAATAATGATATTGTGCACTAGAAATGACTTACGAACAAGTATCCAAGTATGTAAACTAACATGCTGGCTAGGATATCTTATAAAAAAAAAGTGTACAATATATTTTATCCAAAGTTTCCAATTGATAATTTTTTCACACGTTTTATTCCAAAGCCTGAAAATTTTCCATGTGGTATATATTCTTGGAAAAGAAATAGAATTCTCTTCATTTAGTCTTCCATTTTAGTAAAATTTTTAATTATTTTTTTTCCTATTCAGCAAAAGTTTTTTTCTTTTATGATAAAATATTAATTTATTTTCACATTTTTAACAAGGTACATGTATTTAGTTTTAAGTATTCTTTTTTTTGGTGGTACACTAATTATTAATATAAAGGAGAAATTATATAGTCTGTTTTGCTCACAATAAGTTGGGTGGGTGGATTTAAATTTGGGTTCTTCTGAGCAATTTTACTTAGACACAAGGATCTTGGAAATTTATATAGTTATTTTTCTAAAATTTATATTAAAAAGATAACTAATTAGGAATCTGACTTTTATTAAAATATAGAAAAGATTATTTGCTTTAGCAACAATTTGAATAAAAACCAGCTAAACACAAAAGCAAATTTAATAACATAATCAATAAAAATATAGAAAATGATATGCGGTTAAATTAGTCGAAATAATAAAATATTTTTTCATCCATTCAAACAATATGTATTGAATTATAGCTAATGAGCACTATACATGAACTATAAATATAATTTTTTTTACAAGATACTTTTATATGAACTTATAATATATTTGCGTATTGCGTAGGACATTCACTAGTATAAACAAAAATCATTTTGGATTAATTTTTACAATAAACTTATTTGCATATACATAATTTTCGATGTGAACTATTCTCAAACTTGTCAAAGGGCTTTCTCTACACCTCTTGTAGGTTTTCTTTGCCCTTTGTGGCAGTTTTTGATGTCTCTTACGTGGGTCTTGAGCCAACCTTATGGGGTTGTCTCTCTCCTTAAGAGTTTTGTTTCTCTCCTAACACATACGGTTGTTGCATTTAGTTTTTAGCTATAAAATTTCCACAGTTTATCTCAAAAACATAAGCTACATTTTCCCTAATTTCAACAAATAGGTAAATAAGTTTTTTTTTAAGGAAAAAGTAAATCTAAGTGCACAAATATTTGTTTAGAAGGACTTATATACTTATTTATTCAAAGGTGGGAGATTAAAAATAAGCAAAGTCATTTCTTTTTCACTCTTGGATAAATAAGCTACTAAGTAATCTACGATTTTCTTTTTCACCTTTAAGAAAAGAATAGTGTTACAAGTACTATAAATTTTATTACATTAGTTTTACAAATTGATATGTCACCAATTTAAGATAGAATTCAAAATTCGGTTATGAGATAATTAAAAGTTGAACTACATCAATCACATTCATTATTACATTAATTTGTAAATTTCATGTAGTAAAAACTTGCAATATCTTTAACATTTTGCTTGAGGAAATAAGTTACCAAAGTTTCATTTTAATGCCACATGGCATTCTATAAAAGAATGTTGTTTGATTAATTGATCACAAAAATCCTCATCAAATCTATTGACTTCTTAAAATCAACAAAATGTGAGATCCTCATTACTATTAATCAACCTATAAATTTTTTTTTTTTTTTTTTGAAATGAAAAACATTCTAAATGTACAAACAAAAATCAAAATAGTATTAGGATGAGCAGAGAGAGAGAGAGAGAAGGGGAAGTAAAATCAAAAATATAAATGGATAAGGATTTAGATTAGATAAGAGAAAAAATTAAAAAAAGAGATTGAAGTTAGAAAAGTGACAGACCAATGACACGCAAAACACAACACAACACAACACAACACCCAGATCCAATGTAACAAGTCAACTACGTCTCAGTCTTTCCCTTTCTCTCTTTCTCTCTCAAATTCTGACAAAGCGTCACAAACACACATACTCTCACAGGCCGCTCTCCACCCCCCCCCCCCCCCCCCATCATAAATTTACCGTTCTACCCTTCCCCCCAATCTCCACAAGTACACCCCCCTTTCTTCACTCCTCCTTTTCACTCAAAATCCCACATCGCCGAAGAACAACAATAACAACGCAGAGCAAAAAAAAAATACCCGAAGCCAAAAAAAATGGAGCTCCGATTATTAACAGCTACTACGAGTACTAGTACTAGTACTAGTAGTAATAATACTAGTAGCTCTGCTGACGTGGCCGCACCGCCTGAAGATCCGACCCGAAACAAAGAAGCGACGGCGTCTGCTTCGGCTGCTGCTGCTGCGGCGGCGGCGGCGAACGCCAAGTACAGGCTGATGTCGCCGGCGAAGCTTCCGATCTCGAGGTCCACGTGTCTCACGATCCCACCTGGGCTCAGTCCGACGTCGTTTCTCGAATCCCCTGTTCTCCTCTCCAACATGAAGGTCTGGTCTTTCTCTCTCTCTCTCTCTCTCTGATGTGACGTCGTTTTGTGCTTTACTTTGAATAAAAAAATGTGGGTTTTGGATCAGGTTCTAGGTTTTTGTTGAACTTTTACTTTGGGTTAGCTTTAAAATAATGATTTTTTTTTTTTTTCTGAGGAACCAAACGTGGCATATTGGGTTTCTTATACTATGTGAAGCTGGAAAAAAGTGTAGAGAATTTGAATTCTTTTTTGAATGACTGTGATTAGAGATATTTCTAATTGAGCTAAAGAAAGATGCTTTTTTTTTTTTTGAGCTGAAATTCGAAAATTCTGATTACTATATTTGTTTGTTTCAGACTTGTTTTTCATATGCTGAAGTGGGTTTTTAATTTTAAGGTATTTTTGGGGGGCTTAAATAAATTTGGGTGGTTTGAGCAATTGAGCTGGGACCGTTAGATTCTGATGCTAAGTCATAGTGTTATTTGTTATTATAAGTGTTTGGTTGCTTTATGTTATGCGTTGAGAATAAGTTTGTTCTATAATGGAATTTTATGCTTTTGGGGGGGGAATAATGGGGTTCTGTTTGGTTTTTCTATTTATTTATGAAATCTGAATGTGAATGTGAATGTGAATATGAATGTTGTGTCAGTGTGGTTTTTTCACATAATGGATCTTTCCTTTTTGTTGGGTGCGTGTTGCTTTGGTCTTTTTAACGGTGTGTTTTCTTTGGTTTACACCAGTACAAAAACGAAGCAAAAACTTTATAAATTGTTTTTCTGTGTTGTGTTGTGTAGAATATGGAATCAAATGTTGTCAGCATGGGGTAGTGAGGATTAATTGTTGAGATGAATGGGGTCAAGGTGGCGAGAGATGATGTGATTGATTTGGGGATTAATGGAATGGAGTATTTGGTTTCGGAGTATATATTTACTGAATTCCATTTGAGATTCGTGTTGCCATCACTTTGTTCAGTTGAGAGCATAAATATATGTCAATATTTTAACACTTTTAAATGGGCACTGGGTTTAACTTTAGTTGTATGGATGATAATTGAATGAATTTTGAACTCATAGGTGAAAAGAAAAGTGTACGGAGTTTGCCTTGGCTCCCCTTTAGTGGGTTTATATTGAGATTCTTCTTGGCATTTTTTATTCGTTTATATTGTCTTATCATGGACCTCATGGTATAAAGTGGCTAGAGTTAGTTTGCTTATGTCATTGATTATATGAGCTTGAGCTTCTTCTACCAGGTTCTATAAGAATGATATCTGTAATTTTGTCAGATATTCTTAGTTAGGAAACAGATATTGGAATAGTTTTGTGAAACTATTGCTGAATTTTTTGATCTATTGATTGTACGGATAGTTCAAAACTTGCCTGTGCATCCCTTTTTCTTTTACTAAGTGAGTGATGTTCTTCTTCTTGTACTTCTTGATAAGATCCCTCCCCCCTCTCCTCTATCCTCTCTCTCATGGATATGTTACAAAAGGCTGATCAAAGAGGTTTCTGAAGCAGTAATTTTAATCCTTTTTATCTTTATCTTGCAGGCAGAGCCCTCTCCAACCACTGGTTCCTTTATGAAGACTCATATGATGCATGGCCCTAATGGTTCTACAAATCCGGTAACTACTGTTTTCTCCAACACCAATATCTTCAATGAAAGAAACTCAAGCTGCTTCGAATTTAAACCACATGCTTCATCAAATATGGTAATTTCCTAATGAAATATTAATTGTTCAATGGACATTTTGTTGGTGAAAATGTAAATGAGGCATGATTGGTATAGATATATGATCAGGTGGCCCCATAGATCCATACTTCATTCCAATTATAGTTTTCCTAAGCTTCTAATGTATTTTAAACTGTATAGTATGCCCCTTGGATTAGGTGATTCAATAGATATCTTATCCTACTAAACCTTATGGATTTTGATATTTAACAGACAAATTAATTTCTTAAATCTAATATCATTTTCTCATGCTTATTTCCTATGTCTTGCATAAGTTTTAGATAATGACTGATGTGTTTGATTGTCATGTTTTAGCTTCTTACCTAATATTATTTTTTTATTTCAAGGTTCCTGCAGATTTGAACCAACAGAGAAGTGAACAATCTGTGCAAGCCCAAGGTCAGTGCCAACCTCAGGCATTTGCATCATCACCTTCAGTGAAAAAAGAGATGGCAGTTTCCTCAAATGAGTTGAGTCTTGCGTCACCAGGTCACATGGTTACTTCAGGGGCTATTGTACCAGTTGAAGTTGATACTGATGAACCAAACCAAAGAGGGACCTCCAACACGGGGGTTCAAGCTTCACAATTTGATCATAAAGGAAGTGGACCTTCAGTCATTGCTGAGAGGCCATCTGATGATGGATATAATTGGAGAAAATATGGACAGAAACTTGTTAAAGGAAGTGAATTTCCACGTAGCTATTACAAATGTACACATCCTAACTGTGAAGTGAAAAAGCTGTTTGAGCGCTCTCATGATGGACAGATAACTGAGATTATCTACAAGGGGACACATGATCATCCTAAACCTCAACCTAGCCGTCGATATACTGCTGGTGCTATTATGGCTGTTCAAGAAGAAAGATCTGATAAGGCTCTATCTTTAAATGGTCGAGATGGTAAGAAACAAACTTCACAGTGATTTCTGTTGAGGGTTCTGTTATGGGCCACCTAACATGCTTTTTGTTTATGGCATATTTATCTTTTGGCATTACAGAGAGGTCTGGCATGTTTGGACAGACGTCCCATACAGTTGAGCCAAATAGCACTCCTGACCGATCTCCTGTTGCAGTAAATGATGATAGTCTAGATGGAGGTTCAATGCCAAATAGGATCCATGATGAGGCTGATGATGATGATCCATTCTCAAAGCGGAGGTACTATGATTCAAAATTGAGGCTTTATGTTTTCTGAAGTTTTGCTAATGTGCTACGTGCTAACCGATGAAGTGTTGTATTGTGCTAAGCAGGAAAATGGACATTGGCGGAGTTGATGTCACTTCGGTGGTTAAGCCTATCCGGGAACCACGAGTTGTTGTTCAAACTCTTAGTGAGGTAGATATCCTGGATGATGGGTACCGCTGGCGTAAATATGGGCAGAAAGTGGTCAGAGGCAATCCTAATCCAAGGTAAGTTTTACAAGTTGAAGATCAGGAATATGGCTACAGATAATGCCCCTTAGTGATGTGACCTGTGTCTATAATTCATGCTCAGTATTTCAGCTATGGGATCTATTATTTCACAATTATCATAGTCTTTGAACCACTTATGATAAAATGTCACATGATGGATTTTTCTAATTATTCTGTTATTATTTTGAACAGAACATGTTTTGTTTGTTTTCTTTTGTGTGGAATTGAATTTAGTGACAAATAAACACGGGTAATATTGCATTATGCCAGCATAAGTCAGTACATCAGTGAGCTGGTTACTTATCCAGAAAAAAAGCAGGTACTTTGATCATCTGGCCAAATATGGGGAATATTTGAGCCTCTTCTTTTAGGATTTGATACATAGCTAACAATGTTACCTACAGCATTTATTGTTGCGTGGTACATAGCTAGTGTGGTATCGTGGGTTAGGTCTGTATAGCTTACAGAGTATCCAATTTGAAGTTAAACATGTAGAAGAATTTGGCTACAGATAATGCCCTTTAGTGATGTGACCTGTGTCTATAATTCATGCTCAGTATTTCAGCTATGGGATCTATTATTTCACAATTATCATAGTCTTTGAACCACTTATGATAAAATGTCACATGATGGATTTTTCTAATTATTCTGTTATTATTTTGAACAGAACATGTTTTGTTTGTTTTCTTTTGTGTGGAATTGAATTTAGTGACAAATAAACACGGGTAATATTACATTATGCCAGCATAAGTCAGTACATCAGTGAGCTGGTTACTTATCCAGAAAAAAAGCAAGTACTTTGATCATCTGGCCAAATATGGGGAATATTTGAGCCTCTTCTTTTAGGATTTGATACATAGCTAACAATGTTACCTACAGCATTTATTGTTGTGTGGTACATAGCTAGTGTGGTATCGTGGGTTAGGTCTGTATAGCTTACAGAGTATCCAATTTGAAGTTAAACATGTAGAAGAATTTGTTTGACTGACTAGAAGATGATGCATAAGATATTGTTCCTAGGATGCTCTAGATTTTTACCCACTTTGAAAAACATGTATGATATAGGGCTAAACACATGATAATTTGTTTCTTATATGGGTTGTTCTTTTCATTACTTTGGATGTCACCTTTATCACTCCTAGAGTTTGATTCTTTTAGACATAAATCATTCATTTTGGTATTTCACTGGAAGAAAGGATATTAGGAAAAAAAATGGATTTATTTTACTTTATTGGATAACCAAACTTCAAATTCTGGAGAGGAAGTGTGTCAATCTTCAGGTCTGGTGATCTGGTTGCTGATCATGAGGTTATCAACTAATGTAGTAAAGGTGCTGTATCATTTAGTCATAGAAAGAGGAAATCAGTTGAAAGATCTCTCAGTGCAAATCAAAAGTAATTATCAATATGTAATTTACTCTTAAATTAGTAACTGATTAACCAAGACGAACTAGTGTATTTCTAAAATTTTTCGCAAACCAGAGATAGATCATGATTTTGTACCATCCAAGTGCAATTGGTAGACAGGAGGGAGGTGCATGAGGAATTTTAGGGAAAGGACTGAGCAGGCTGGAACCTGCCATCCAAATGCTAAAGTGCTCTGTTTTTCATCTGATACAATGATGTAAAACTACTAATTTTCTGGAGTAGAATTAGGTCCTCAACTGAGCAATGATCGTAATGACCCCCATAAGTGTAATTCTAGTTACCTTGTCTGTTGTATCTCTCCCCTGTATCTAGAATTTCTACTTTAACTTTGCACACCGGGGCACTTGAAATTCTATGTATTATTTTCAAAGTGTTTAGAATTTAGCTCCATGGTCCCCAGAGGCATTTAACTTGAGGTAGTATTGATCAATAGCTTTAAAAAGGGTAGAAATGGATATAGCAAATTGTAGACGTTTTCAGCCTTCTTTTTGTTGCCATCAACTTATTCCTTTGTGGGTCTAGAGGGAAAAAAATGGTTTCATTTATGGTGGTAAACACGGTGAATGTTGCATGCTACATCTGATATCATCATGACTAACACTTCCTTCCAACCCGTAGTCTCACAAACTCATCTAAAGGTCTATCAATATGTCTCCTGTGAGCGTGTGAATAATGTAATACTACTTGTATGGTGTTGTCCTGCATATAGATAGGAAGTACAACTATGACTCCAAAATGTACTTTCCCTTCATGCGCTTGCTACTCTTCTGGCTGGGATCTAACTTCTAGAATATTATCTTTTTCTGTTGTAATTTTTGTATGTTGCTCATCATCATGTTCACGTGTGATACAGGAGCTACTACAAGTGTACAAATGCTGGATGCCCTGTTAGAAAACATGTGGAGAGAGCATCTCATGATCCCAAAGCAGTTATAACCACATATGAGGGGAAACACAATCATGATGTACCTACTGCAAGGACTAGTAGTCATGACACAGCAGGACCCACGGCTGTGAGTGGACCTTTGAGGATTAGATCAGAAGAAAATGATAATGTTAGCCTTGATCTTGGGGTTGGGATCAACTCAGCTGTTGAGAATAGATCCAACGAGCATAGGCAGACACATCATTCTGATATTCGAGGAAGCCAAACTCACGCTAGCAGTTCACATTATAATGTAGTTCAAGCCACCCCAGTCATGACATACTTTGGTGTTCTAAATACTGGCATGAGTCAGTATGGGTCTAGAGGAAATCCAAGTGAAAGCCTTAACATTGGAATTCCACCTTTAAACCATTCCTCTTACCCATTTCCCCAGAACATGGGGAAAATACTAACAGGTCCATGAAATTGTTTACTATGAAAAGCCAACAAAAATAAGATGCTGTGCGATTTTTACTTTTTTTTTCCCATCCTTTTCGGCTTAAGAAGAAAAAGGCAAGAGTCTGAAGATTATATTAGGATTCCTATACATTTTTCTTAAGTATCTGAGAGCTGTTATTGGTATTGACTGCCCCCTGCAAATGCCTTTGAAGTCCAAATACAATTTGTATGAAGAGCTGTTCCTGGTCTTGACTGCCTCCCTGCAAAATGCCTTTGAAGTCCAATCACTATTTGTATTACATTAACTCTCGAAGAATACATTGTACAAATATGAAATTG
Organism: Quercus cerris; assembly: GCA_963669245.1. NCBI lineage: Eukaryota > Viridiplantae > Streptophyta > Magnoliopsida > Fagales > Fagaceae > Quercus > Quercus cerris. Next base: position 6,563,283 of record OY770009.1, on the reverse strand, counting down.
AGGCTCGTATGAATTTCTGACAGAAAGACAGTACTGTAACTTATCAAGTGCATGTATTTGTAAGAAATATAGTTCTATCTATTGGCCTTTTTCTTATTATGGACTGTTTGTTATTAGCTAGCTCATGAGTTTTCACATGATTGCATCTTGCAAAGCTGTTATAGTCAGAAAAATGATGATACATCTAAGTACTATAATGATCAAAGTTGAGAATGGAGTGCCACCAGTGTGCTCCGGGAGCCGTGCTCCCTCCTCTCATAGGAGGGGTGGGCTTTACACGTGGGTCCCACCATAGAGCCCACTCCTCATGTGGGAGGAGAGAGCACTGCTCTCGGAGCATGTAAGAATTACCCATAGAAAAGAGGAATGTTTGGCTCCAAATTTGAGACCGGAGTGGGTGAGGTGGGGACTTGCTTACCAATACATGAAAAACCAAAAACTGGCAGAAATAGTAGTATATTACTAGTTCTTTTTGCTGGGGGCCGTGTTCAAACAAAGCAATTGGCATATATATAGTGAAAAACATTTTACAGCATGTTCTAGTGAATATGAAGCAACTAGGTAGCCCCACACTCTCTCCAGAAGGCTCTTTTTGAGAATAAATCTCTCATGAAGGTGACAAAAGACATCTAATCAATCTAAATCTAGCCGTTAGAATCAACCGTTAAGCCAGCTTTTTTGGACCCCACAGAGAAAACCTGTGGAAAAAGGGGGGAATGGAATTGAATTTCCCGCAATGTTTTACTACCTAGCCAAGTACAGATGATTTGAGATTCTGTGTTTCTTTGCATTCACTAGACTTGTAGCAAAAACCGAAGCATGTGTTGCTTTTTTTGGTGCTTTTGGGTGGGCTGACAGTTACCATTTGGTCTTTAAATGCACTGCTGATAGAATCCAAAAATATTTAAATTCACCATTTTGTCTTTCTTTTAAAACCATGCAGCCTCGTTAATGTGGACCAAATCTCCATCAGAGCTAGCTTTACAAACCAACCTTAAAAGTTCTAATAGCTACCCAAAAGGCACAAAGTTACCTATGACTATATGAGTTCTGTGCAACAAAGTAACTTTTTCCCTTTTGTTACAAAGTAGTCTTTGTATTATAATTGACAAATTATATTTCTCATCGACTGATGTGGAGTGTCATTGAATATAGTATAGTGAATTAGAATCCCAAAGAGAGAGAGAGAGACAGAGATGCATGCATTGTGGGTTTCTCTGAAGGAGAACTTTAACTGTGGAGTTAAGACTCCTACACACAAAGTTATGCAAACAAGAAAAAATTTAAAAGTAGTAGCTCAACATTCTTCATGGAAAAAGATTTTAGCTTTTTATACAAACCGATAAATTGTGTCTAGAAATAGTCACTGTATCATCGGCAGTAGGGTCAGCAGTTCCAGTTTCCATAGAATTAAAATGCTGAGGCATCTCATCCAAAAATGCATCAACAGCGGCACGGGCAGCATCCTCCTGCGTCTCATCTTGAAAAGCCTGAAGCGCCTCATCCTGAACAGCATGCATGCATTTTTTTATCCCATCTTGAGACGCATGCAAGGGCTGAATCAAGGATTCTGATGGAGGTGACTGACTAGTCGTAGCATCATTAAAAGGATCAATACTTGGAGATGCAGGATGCTCCAGATTAAGAACAGGCCGCCGAAGATGGCTTATACTATATTCCAAAGAAAATTTATTGAAGGGTTTTTGATGTCTAGGAGGCTTGAAATATTCAGGCTCGGGAACATTAAAATCCTCATGCGACAACAGCTTGGTAACTAAGGATGGAAAAGGGAGAACAAAACGTACATCCCTTTTAGTTTTAACAGATGCATGGCACATTACATGAAAGAGGTGATGTGGAAGATCAATAGGTCAGTTGTTAAACATATCATAAAGAAAAAACATTCGCTGTAGAGTAACTTCTGTCCGGTTGGCAATAGGGTAAAAGTTAGTGTTCATAATATTCATACCTAACCTATAGACAAGATTTACAAATTTATTGGCTTGAAGAGTAGTAGCTTTTTTTGGCTAATTACAGAATGAGTCACCGGTAAAAAATCGCGTGATTTCATCACGATTACCATTATTTTTAATTAAATACGATCCTTTACTAGAGATATCATCAATAAGTGAAAGATTAAGAACCCTAGCAATTATTGTGGGAGTAAGATGTATCCTGACACCTTCTACAGTGGTCTCGACTGAATGTTCATGTTTGTTGCGGAAGTTTTCATAAAATTCCTTGACCCAACTCATCTTAGGTGTAGAGAAATCTTTATACATGATTCCCCAATCCTGTCTATTAAACGAATTCAAAGAGTTATCATCAATTTCGGAGAATTTTACCTCCCGCTCCATCAACAACCGGGATGGTTTGAAAGACTTATTAGACTCTTCTAGTCTCTTGGACCTTCAGGAGGAAGCAGACTTGGCCTCTGTAATTCGCTTTCGCTTGGATGTCGAAGCTTTAGCCATGATCGTGAGTATGAGAGATCAAAACATAAGTGTGCAATGATGACAATAAGAACAAATACACAAGTGTGCGCCCAAACATTACTTCAAAGTACGTGTGGTGAAAAGCCGGTTTTCCTAGGGTCATGTTGGGTCCGTCCCACGCGCCTGATATTCCAACACCCAACGGATCTACAGGGAAAACGACAACTGCGTGTGGTGAAAAGCGTGGAGCTGGTGCGTGAAGGTGGGTTTGGGCTGACAGAGAGCTGGTGAGAACTAGATCCGCACTGTAATACAATACCATCCACTCCCTTTTTTAATTAATTCATGATATCTGTGAGACTGGCAGACCGTGTGATCAAGTGTGAAGTATGAACCCACGTAGACTCTTAGAAAATTCAAATCTTCGTACTTATTAATAATAATAGTATCCCCATCATGCTATGAATGATGCGAATAAAAAAAACAAAACCCAATAATTTAAAAAACCAAAAAAAAATATGAAGGCAGATATATCCCTAAAATGAAGAAATGGTTTGTCTGTAACATGTTGAATTGTAGGATTTGTATTTAGATTATTTTATCATCAATTTTATTGATTTATCAATTGAAAATTAGTGAAAAAAAATTATTATATCTTCAAAAAATGGGACTTAAAAAAATACACAAATAATTAAACAAAAAGATATATAAGGAAAAAAAAAATCCGAACTTGTTATTAGTATCCAACCTCCCACATGTTTTTATTCCTTTTTATGGACCAAATATTGATAGTTGAACTTGTTTATAATTTTTCAAAATACTATTGTTTAGAGAAAGTTTCCGTTCAGTAGAAACTGAAAATAATAAATAAATAAATATTAGTCACTAACCCGTGCGATACACGAAAAAACTATTAATAATTTTATATGAAAAAAAAAATCATGGTATAAATTATATACCAAACCAATAAAATCTATCACTTACAAAATAATAAAATCTATTACATACAATGAGATATCATGAGATCATATTTTGAAAATATATAACTGGTATAAGTACACTCCAATACAATTAATTACACGAATATAGTTAATTCCATATTGATGCATGGGTAAATGGTGGGGAAGTTGGTTAGTGGAATTTTACAGGTTTCTATGGTCATCCGGATACGGCTAAAATCTTGGGCAAAATTGAAGCATCTAAAAAGATCGTCTTATTTACCATGGCTGGTCATTGGTGATTTTAATGAAATTATGGGTCTCTCGGAGAAGGAAGGTGAAAGTATTCGTCCAAGAAAACAAATGGCAGACTTTGTATCTACTATTGATTATTGGGGATTGTGTGATTTGGGTTTCATTGGATCTAAATTCACTTGGCTATATCAAACAACTAGTGGGGTTCAAATACGAGAGAGATTGGATAGGGCTTTGGCTACATTGGAGTGGAGGTCTCTTTATCCAACAGCTAAGCTTCACCATTAATCTTCTTCGGTGTTGGATCATTCTCCACTATCACTTCATTTGTTTCAACAACGGAAGAAAGGGTGACAAAAAATTTTTTTTAGGTTTGAGTCAATGTAGTTGAAAGATTTGAGATGTGAAAGGGTTGTAAAGGATGCATGGGAAAGTGGTCAATTGATAGAATCGGATTGGGTTCTTCACAATTGTTTGGAAAGGTGCAAACTTGACTTGTCTTCTTGGAATGCTACGGAATTTGGCCATGTGGAAGAATTATTAGGGAACTTCAAACTAAATTAGACTAGTTAGAGATGCAGCCCATATCCACGGAAGTAATGGAAGCAATAAGACATACTCGAATTGAACTGAATTGTTGGTTGGATAGAGAGGATGATATGTGGAGACAGGGATCAAGGATTAATTGGTTCCAAAATGGTGATAGAAATACAGCTTTCTTTTATGCCAAGGCTTTGGCTAGACATAGAAAGAATTTAATGGAGGGTTTGCTAGATAATGATGGGGTATGGCAAATTGAAGAAGATAAAATGAAGGAGATAACAATTGGGTACTTTGGGGATCTTTTCTCTACAAGTAATCTGGTGGATTTTTCTAATTTGCTCTTGGCTGTGCAACCTAAGGTGACTCATGCAATGAATGAAAGGCTGGTTCGGCCTTTTGTGGAGAGTGAAGTGAATGTAGCTTTGAAGCAAATGTATCCACTTAAGGCACCAGGTCCTGATGGGATGTCTCCTCTATTTTTTTAACACTTTTGGAGCACTTGTGGCACGGTGGTCACCAAAACGGTACTTGATTTTCTGAACTTAGGTATTTTTCCACCTAATTTTAATGAAACCCACATTACTCTTGTCCCAAAAATTAAAGAGCCAAAGAAGATAATGGATTATAGGCCTATTAGCTTATGCAATGTAGTTTATAAAATTGCTTCTAAAGTTATTGCAAATAGGTTGAAAAAGTTTTTACCTTCGATTATTAGTGATACACAGACTGCTTTTGTCCATGGGAGATTGATTACTGATAATGTTTTGGTGGCTTTTGAAGCTATGCATCATATTAACCAAAAAAAAGGGGGCAAGGTTGGGGAAATGACTCTTAAATTAGACATGAGTCAGGCTTATGATAGGGTAGAGTGGATTTGGCTTGAAAAGGTTATGGAGAAATTCGGTTTTGCTAACTGGTTTAGGGATTTGATCATGAGATGTGTTTCTACAGTTACCTATTCAATTAAAATTAATGGGACTACGAGAGGACATATTACTCCATCTAAGGGAATCCGTCAAGGAGACCCTTTGTCACCTTATCTCTTCCTTTTATGTGCAGAAGGTTTGTCTGCTTTGATTCAATCATTAGTGAATAGGGGTCTACTGGAGGGTGTTAAAATTTGTAGGGGTAGTCCTAGATTGTCTCATTTGTTTTTTGCAGATGATAGCTTGATTTTTTGCAAGGCAACGTTAAAGGAGTGTGACGAACTACAACGATTGCTTGCTTTGTATGAGAAAGCTTCCGGTCAAAGTTTAAACCGTGCAAAAACATCTTTGTTCTTTAGTAGCAACACTCCAAGGGATGTTCAAGCGGAGATAAAAAATCAGTTTGGTGCCCAAATAATTAAGCAACATGAGAAGTATCTTGGCTTACCTTCTTTGGTGGGGAAAAATAAAAGACTCACCTTCAATGCTATCAAGGAGAAATTAGGGAAAGTGTTGGCAGGTTGGAAAGAAAAATTGTTGTCCAAGGCCGGAAAAGAAGTTTTGATCAAAGCCGTGGCTCAAGCAATTCTGACTTACACTATGAATTGTTTCAAACTTCCAGATTCGCTTTGTGAGGAAATGATGGGGATGATTAGGAATTTTTGGTGGGGCCAAAAAAAAGAGGAAAGGAAGATTGCATGGCTTAGTTAGCAAAAAATGTGTGAGCCTAAATGTAATGGAGGATTGGGTTTTAAAAATTTAAAGTTGTTTAATATGGCTTTGCTCACAAAGCAAGGTTGGAATCTTCAAATGGGGGGTGAGTTTCTTGTTTATAGGATACTCAAAGCTAAATATTTTCCAACAACTGATTTTGTTCATGCTTTGATTGGACACAACCCTTCTTATACATGAAGGAGTTTAATTTCTGCCCAAAGCTTAGTCATTGAAGGCATGCGATGGAGAGTTGGTAATGGAGCAAATATCAAGATTTGGCAAGATAAGTGGCTGCCAGGGGTATCATCTCATAAAGTACTTTCTCTAAGGTTGTTTTTTAGTGCTGATATGAATGTTGCTGACTTGATTGACTCACAAACAGCAAGGTGGAAAACTGAAGTGCTTGACAACCTCTTTATCCCTCATGAAGCCGACTTGATCAAGAGTATTCCTTTGAGCATTACTCTACCAACGGATAAACAGGTTTGGGCTGAAACTTCTACTGGAAATTTTATTGTTAGGAGTGCTTATAAATTAGCGGTTAATTTGTTTACAACTGCAAACCATGGAACTACTTCTGATGGTCGTTTATTGAGAACATTTTGGAACAAAATTTGGTCTTTACCCATTCCTTATAAGGTGCGGCACTTTTGTTGGCGTGCTTGCCGTGACACTTTACTGACCAAAGTCAAGTTAAGAAGGCGTAATGTGATTACAGATGATATATGTGTTAGCTGTAATGAAGAAGCTGAGACGAATGGACACATTTTTTGGGGCTGTCCGAAAGCACAAGAAACTTAGGCTGCTTCAAAATTACAACTACTGCATTTGGATGTTCATTGTGGCTCTTTTATGAATCTGTTATGGCTTGTTATGATGATCAATGAGTCAGGGGAGGAAAAATGTTCACAGGTGGTCACAACGGCTTGGGCACTTTGGAGTAATAGAATTGAAATTCTTTATGGTAGAGAAGGCAAAATAGGTCCGGCCATTGCTATTTGGATAGCACATTTCCTTCAAGAGTACTGGTCTGCTAAGGGTTCATGCTTTCAAGCTACATCAGATTCGGTTCAGCACATACCTGATGCACAACATCAGCCTATGCTTGTGGCCTGGCTTCCTCCTTCAGCGGGTTTCTTTAAAATCAATGTAGATGGGCCTATAAGGCTGGTCTGTTGTTGGCAAGGCATTTGGAGCTACGAGATGTTGTGTTGGAAGGTGATTCCTTGATAATTTCCAATGCTCTCAAGCGACTTACACTACCACCCTCTTCTGTAGATGCTATTATGAAAGGCATTCAGTACTCTTGAAGGAAATGTGCTATCCAAATAGCAATGGCCGGACCTATTTTGCCGTGCTCCCTCCTCTCATAGGAGGGGTGGGCTTTACATGTGGGTCCCACCATGGAGCCCACTCCTCATGTGGGAGGAGGGAGCACTACTCTCGGAGCATGTAAGAATTATCCATAGAAAAGGAGAATGTTTGGCTCCAAATTTGAGACCGGAGTGGGTGAGGTGGAGTGGGTGAGGTGGGGACTTGCTTACCAATACATGAAAAACCAAAAACTGGCAGAAATAGTAGTATATTACTAGTTCTTTTTGCTGGGGGCCATGTTCAAACAAAGCAATTGGCATATATATAGTGAAAAACATTTTACAGCATGTTCTAGTGAATATGAAGCAACTAGGTAAGCAAAGCCCCACACTCTCTCCAGAAGGCTCTTTTTGAGAATAAATCTCTCATGAAGGTGACAAAAGACATCTAATCAATCTAAATCTAGCCGTTAGAATCAACCGTTAAGCCAGCTTTTTTGGACCCCACAGAGAAAACCTGTGGAAAAAGGGGGGAATGGAATTGAATTTCCCGCAATGTTTTACTACCTAGCCAAGTACAGATGATTTGAGATTCTGTGTTTCTTTGCATTCCCTAGACTTGTAGCAAAAACCGAAGCATGTGTTGCTTTTTTTGGTGCTTTTTGGGTGGGCTGACAGTTACCATTTGGTCTTTAAATGCACTGCTGATAGAATCCAAAAATATTTAAATTCACCATTTTGTCTTTCTTTTAAAACCATGCAGCCTCGTTAATGTGGACCAAATCTCCATCAGAGCTAGCTTTACAAACCAACCTTAAAAGTTCTAATAGCTTCCCAAAAGGCACAAAGTTACCTATGACTATATGAGTTCTGTGCAACAAAGTAACTTTTCCCCTTTTGTTACAAAGCAGTCTTTGTATTATAATTGACAAATTATATTTCTCATCGACTGATGTGGAGTGTCATTGAATATAGTATAGTGAATTAGTATCCCAAAGAGAGAGAGAGAGAGACAGAGATGCATGCATTGTGGGTTTCTCTGAAGGAGAACTTTAACTGTGGAGTTAAGCTGACTGGTGTGGTTCGGCCGCCTGGGACGTGTTATAAGAAAAGGAGTCCTACTACTGAGAAGGATAACCTCGAATCTGAGCTTGTTCATAGTACGAAGGTGATTTGCAAGCAGAACTGCACACGAACATTGCTTTCCAGTAAGTGTTTGCTTTCTCACAATGCTTTAAGGCTTTGAATCTTTACATTCTGTCCCAAGATGGTGTTTTGTAAACCAATTTATAGATAGCAGGATAAGAAACTTGTATTGACTGGATGTGCAATAGTATAAAGAGGTTAGGCAGTAATAGGTGTTTGTTTTATTGTTAAAAATTCAATAGTAACAGTGGTTTGATTTCACCTTTCCTCTTAGATATATTTATGCAACTGCAAGATTGCCAATAAATAAGCACTTTCATTATGGCGCTGCTTTCCTCTACACCTGCAGTATGCACTTTTCTGACAAATATTGCTCATGGGACATCCGATAATGAGGATTTCTTTGCATAGGAATTTAATGAAGCTTGATGTAGTTGAGATGTCCTTCCCCGAAATACATCAAATCCATTTTAAAAAGGTTCATATCATTTTGCCTTAAAGGTCAAATGGAGAAAACTTATTTCGGTTATACATGCTAACATGACCCCTTGACACAAAAATATAACTAGGAATATTGAATTTAATGCATATTCTTTGACCTTAAGTTGAGAACTTCATAAGAAACAATCTATCTCTATGGTCGCAATATTCTACACTTGAAGACCTCTCATGAGACAAAAGACAAAACAATCACTTTACTTGGCCTGCTGAGGCCTGCGTCCAATTCATCTTGAACTAATCAAGTGGCTTACTAAAATTAACAAATTGCCTCGTATCAAGAATATCTCAAGGACCTCTTCCTCTCATCTCACGCAAGCCATCTGACAAACCCATCAAAACTGGATTTTAGAGTCACATTATTTCGATCCATACTGCAACAGGCTTGCGATTTCTTGATATCTAGTTTTGCTGATGTCTCATGTCAGTGGGTTGGGAATAGCTGTAAACTCTCTGAATCTTTAACCTATAGAATGCATTATGTATTTTGTTTATACCTTTTCTTGCCAATTTTAAACAGGGCTTAACACTGGAGACCCATCAAGAAACATTGTTGAGATGATCTTTCAAAGAGCTTCCATGAATCCCACGAAGCCATCAACAAAGATCAAAACCGTCCTCAAGGTGAAGAACTCTGGAGAAATTGTTGAAAGGTTCGAAAAATATAGAGAAAGGGTGAAGAAGAAAGCCTATGAGCAATATAAAAGACATCCAAGAAGTACGGTAGATGGGAATGAGCTGTTACGATTCTATGGCACTACGATAGTCTGTTACAGTGAAAAATCAAAACGAGTCTCTGAGCTATGTAGAGATCCATCTTGTGGAGCCTGCAGAATAATTCAATCTAAGTTTGACACAGATTACACCAGAAGAAATGGGGTGCAATTGAATACCAGCAGTGAGGACCTGAGTGAGAATATGAATGCCGTTACGAGTGTTAAGAATATAAAGAGGGCTGCGATAGTTTGCAGGACAATTGCTGGGAGCATAGTTAATGTGGTGGATGGGGAATATCTAGATTTTGATTCAGTTGGAAGTGAAGGACTGCTTTCCAACTTAAAATGCTTGATATTGCGAAATCCTAGTGCTGTACTTCCCTGTTTCATTGTAGTTTTTGACTGATCTGAATCTTGTGTATATCTTTTTGAATTTAGAACTAATAACTCAGCTCATATTTTGCTTGCATAAAGAGCATGTTAAATAGCAGTAGCACATAATATACATATTCTCACTAATTCCATTTATATAACACCATATTGTAAAATTCTTAAGCTGTCCACGCAGAAATGCATCTGTTAAACACTACTGATACTATAACATTCAATACTACCCTCGATAATCAGAACCCAGATATCTTGTATTGCATTCCATCACTGATGTTCTAAATGAAATTTAGTTCTGTAACCTGTGCAATAGAACAAGATGCGTGGGAAAAAAGTTATTTATTACTAGATGATTCTAAAGGTAACAACATTTTAATCTCGAACTTCAAATCAGACTTTATTACTAGAAAAACTTCCTACCTCAGTTTGTCACCCCAAGACCTACAAACATGCATCAATTTATGGGAGTTTCACTGCCATGCACAGGAGGTAACCAAAACTCGGTCTAGCCAGCCCAGAAAGAAGGCCCCATCCCTCTCTTCAAGTGTATACTTCTCACTGTAGCTCTTCAGCAGGGTCTTGATCGTAGCATTCACTAGGGAGCTCAATGGATAAGGTGTAAACCCAGCCATCATAAACCGTGATCTCCATTTTCCTAGAAGCTCATGACGTTCCACTCTTTCAGCCCCCTCGCAAGCTATTATGTTAACAATATCTCGAGCCAGACAGAACTGCTCAACATTGATCCGCTCCTTGTGATCCCTCGGAAGAGTCACATCAATAGACTCAAAAATCGCCGTATAGTATTTCAATGTCTCAAGGAAACGATGAAAGAATGGGGCAGTGTTGGTGTTGGATTCTTGCTCAACAAGAGTGACCAGCTTGGGAGACAAGCTCTTAACCAACCTCAATAGCCTGTCACGATGATTCTGACCTCCCACACTTTCATCCGGCATGTGGTGCAACATTAAGGCAAAATTCACTGCAATAGCTTCACCAGGACGAACTCCTAGGTCTTCAAGTTGAACTTCAGCGGCAGGAATTCTAGCAGCATTGAACTCAAAAGGTACCTCACATGACTCAGCAAGCTTTGATAACCTGTTCCCCACAATATCAAGCCCCCCTCCTCTGGCATAAGCTGATGTAGAATCATCAATGCCTGTGATACGAATCTTTGGAGGCCCTCCAGGCCTTGCAGCAAGACCCTGGATTAAGGTGATCCACTGACTGCCTTGTGCAATCATAAAATCAATTATATGGACTTCATTTTCATCCTTCATTGCTTCAGCAATAGCCCCATTTGCAGACATATACCCAAACTTGAAGTATGGGCATACTTCATAGAGTATGTGCATGTATGAGAGAAGTTCGGCACTGGCAGGCTCTTTGCATTTAAGGGCTTTATATATAGAACTTCCTGAAGAGGCCAACCTTGCAACAAGTCCTTCTAACATATAAGCTCCTAAACGTTGGATTGGCTCACCATTAACTGACACCATCTGTTGCAAGTGTGACATCAACCATTCAGTTGTGAACCTATCATTCTCTTCTATTGCTTTAGCACAAGCACAAAGCACTTCTTTTAAGTCCCATCTAGAGATCATCTCCATCATTTGTTTACACTTCTCTGCATCATATGGAATTTGGACAATTCCAACAGGGTTTGTGATAGAGCATATGTCAGGATTATCTGAATGAGGTCCCAACATAGCAGTTTCGAGTTCACGTATCTTGTGCCTCAAGTCATCAACATCATCCGTTAAGCAAGATTCATTAACCGGTGAGCCACAAGTGTTGTCAGAGGATTGGTGTGAGTGTACTGGGAATGACTCGGTTTCTTGTTCTGGGCTGCCATTAGGTGAGAAACTGACAGTAGATGGAGAATTGTGAATGGCATAGCCACTGGTTCCCGAGTGTGATTCAAGGGTGCAATACTGCTCAAAAATCGGAACTGAAGGGTGGGTTCCCTGGCTGCTGTCATCAGAGCATGAGTGGGGTTCCAAACTCTGGATGGTGGGCATGCAATAGGAGACCACCTCCTGCACTGGCTCGTCAGAGAACCTCTGCAACCCATTTGAAAATTTTTGTTTCTGAGATGGATGCATTGAAAAATAGCCAATTGTCTTTTTTAGGACAATCAATGGATGGCCAGTGGCCCAAAACAATACCGGATAACTTTTCTGGCACTGATGTTCTCAACCTTAACTGACAGCTTTCTATCTTCTTGAACTACAGAGCTTGCTTACTTCAAATTATGCAGCTTTATCATCATTTCCAAATTTCAGCGTAGATGATATATCAACATATTCTGCAGAGAAGAGTAGCAACATACTTAATATGATTAATGAGCAAGAATTACATTGTAGATCATATGGAGGCATGTTAGAGCTGTAGAAATGTGATCCTATAAGCAGCAAATGATGTTAAAGGTTCCTAAAGATTAACATGAACAACGGCAGCATGCAAGGTAGGAGTGGTTAATGGATAGATTAACACTACTCAGATAGCATAAACTACAATGTCATATGTTTTGTCTAGAGGATAACATATGCTTGGCATTTTCATTTGTTTATGCGCTCCACTTTGAGAACCATATATATACATGAAAGCTAGTCATGAAAAAAATACAGTTCTGCCAGTAGTCAAAGTATTACAGTAGGAAGATTCTCAAAGTTAAACTCTTATAACCGAAGTTGCATGATTTGGCACTAAACACATGTTCATCCCCTCCTCTTTCATCTTTTCTTTTTGGCCCCAACCTATTCTCTTCATTATATATGTATGCCTATTCCTTTTACTTGTCTTTTTAATGAGAGGTGTTCATATATAGTATCTGTATAAATATATAGAGTATCCGTTAGCATTATGTATATCCTTGATTAAGCTAAAATCCAGGACAATCACTACTGTACGGTCCTTTATTTTAGTATCAATCAATGATCCTCTGTCCCGCTAGATCAATTGCCTTAGGTCTATATATTCAGGCCTTCTATACATTAACTGTACAAAACATGATAAAATACATTAACACGGTTCTTTTTCTCCCTTTCTCTCTGTGTCTTTATTCTCAACAAAAGGAAATTATAAACAGCTCTTTTGAAGAACAAGGATATACTGCAGTGTACAAGCTACATGATCAAGTAATTCATTTTATTGTGTTCTTAGTGTGAAAATAATCAAAATTTATACCCAAAATAAAAAATCTGAAGGGAAGATTTAAAAAAAAAAAAAAAAAAAAACCGTAGGTTCAACCTTATAGGAAAGTATCTGACAGATGATGAACACCTTTGACTCAACAACCTAGAAGATGCTGTAATCCCTGCGTGTATGCCACTTGTAATACATTCACTAAGGACACAGCTGTCGAGAAGTAAACCCTGTTTCAAACCAAAAGTCTAATTGACATTAATTTAATGGATTACTTAACAAGATAGCTCTGCATGGCTACCGTTATGAGTGCAGAAGAAAATTACAAATACAAAATACTTTTTTTTTATAGAGAATGCTAATACAGAACACTAAGATGCATCTATTAGTGCAATGCCAATAATGCTATTATAAAAAATCAAGCAATTTGTAGATCAAAGTCACAGCATAAAAATACTTCTGAAGAAAAAACACACAGAATTGCTTCCAGACCACAATTAGATATCCCTTATTAGCATGTAATATCGAAAAAAGAAGAAGATGAAGAAGAAGAAGACTTTCTACACCATCTAGAGCATCTCAATTCATACTGATTGAAAAACTATATCCACAAGAAGGTAGAAATTTTAGAGAGAGCAAAAATTCCCAGCGACCGTCTAAACCTTAAAAGACCCTCAAGATCTATGGTTTAAGAAAAACCACCAACAATAACAAATCAAACTTGTTAAAGTTTGAAAAAACATGTACAGAGAGAGAGAGAGTCAGGCTAAGTATTTATTCCACTTATAATTCTAAAGCCACCACCTTCATTCAGGAAAAAACAGATGTAAAGAAATATATATTTGTGTGTGTGATATAGAAGAAGAACAAAATTCATGGAGTACAACCCAAATGGGAAAATCCTTTTTTATACACCAAAAGAAGAAGAAGAAGCTACCAACCCATTTTCACAAACAACATATTACCTCTAAAAAGAAAGACTTCGAACTGAATTTAGCTCAAAGATACAGAAAACACCACAACCTCATCACCAAAACACATTCTTGTTTCATACTAACCATACCAACATTCTACATAGAAATTGACAACATGAAGCATAGAAAATACATGTCTACCTAAAAAAGTCAGACGCAAGAAATTCAACTAACAAGAAAATTAAAGCCATATCAATACCAACATCAAATTAATAAAGTTTTTCTGGCATACCTTTGATGCTTACAACCTTAAGTTTCTTGGTCTTCTTTGCTGCAAAGTTGAAACAAATATCTGTCTTCCTGTCAATAACTACAACTACAAGGTCCCCTCACAGAGACATCATAATGAAAATCTATCCACAATTTATAGTAAGGCTTGGTTAAGGAATGACCACATTTGGTCCAGAATTTACACGGGCTGCCATTGACATTAGAATAGACTAGATTCTACTGTCATCATCTTATAATCTCATTAAATTTTCACTTTCAACCTACTCAAAGACTAAAAAGACCCTTGATTCACAACTTATAGTCAAATATGGTTCAACGTTAATTTATAAACTATCATCATGATCATCCTGGTGTCTTTGTTATGGTCATCTCTTTGCTATATAAATTGTTGACATATTGCATGTAAATTCTAAGTCTTCTATTTTATTTTTATGGACCACTTGTGACATCATAGCTGACCAATTAATATGCCCACCTTACATCATACTAAATTTGAGGTTTAAAATTTTATAATTAAAAAAAAAAAATAGTATATATATTGAGGACAATGGCCTCTGGAGGGCAGAAAATCATTATCAATTGTGTATCATATTGTTGATGATGCCGACATCAAATGTGTAGCTATTTTAGTCCTTGATAATATAGTTATGATCATATTATATGGTTTCACTTTCACTTATCCAACAGTCAAAACTTATGGAAACAAAAAAGAGATTAAAAAAAAAAAGGTTGATTAATTAAGTACTGAAGCAAAAATTAGAGAAATTTATAAGAATTGTGACCATGCCATGTTTAAATCTTGTTATAGTTTAATTTTAAATTTTCTTTCTCTATCTATGTGCTTCACGTTGGAGGATGTTTTAGTCATTCTGTACATGAAATTAGAAAAGAGTGATATATACAGTAAATTTATATAGTAAATCTGTAAATGAAAGGAGGGGACAATTTGATTTTGTTAAATGTTGAAGTGGAAGGGTCTTTTTGACATTAGGTAAGAAGATGAATGCAAGTGAAAAGCCCCAACGGGGACTTTTGGTCCACACGTTTTTGAACAGTAAACTTTTTTTTCAACTTCTTTTTCAGATCCAGCTTTTTACAGGGCCTTATCTCCTAAAGTGCACTCCTTTTTGTATTTCTTCCTCGGATGAATTAACCAATAAAAGCCTTTCTTTATAATCTTAATTTATTCTAATTACTTACACGTTCATTAATATAATTAATCATATCTCCATTTATTTGGATTTGGTAATCATGATCATTAATTCTTTTTTGTGGCAAATTACAAATGGTAATCTCTAACTTTGCCTAAAATTCAATCCAGTCTTTTAATTTCACTTTCATTCAATTTGGTTTTCTAATTTTCAACTTTGTTCAATTCAATCTTTCTGTTACTCTATGTCAAAATCTAGCCTTTAAGGACGTCCACAATTATATAGTTTTACATTGAACTTAAGTTTAAAGTTAACAGTTCAATTTTGACGAGGATTAATGGGAGAATTGAATTAACCAAAATTGAAAGTTCGAAAACTAAATTGAATAAAATGAAGTTGGATGTTGCAATTTGTAATTTAGCCTTTTAAAAAATAATAAAAATAATTTAATTACAAAATATTTTGTTGATTAACATAGTTTATGGTTTCTTAGTAAAAGGATCATATTCAAGTGGTCTTCACAATTCTAATCTTAGAATTTATTTATACTAGTAGGTTGAGAGAGTGCACCTAAAAAAAAAAAGAATGGGCTATTATTGATACCTCATAAATGTAAAGATGTGTGCAAGGACTAGCGAGAAAGTATGAACGTGCTCACCCTTGTACATTCACCATTATTATTGAAGTATCACCCGACCCCACCCATCTGATCTTCAAAAATTGATGAGAAGCTCAAAACAATTGGTTGTGAATTTTATTGTTATTATTATTATTATTATTATTTTTTTTTTTTTATGAACGTTGTGAATTTTATTGAACCTATAACTCATTAAGGTTTTAATATAAGCAATGTTAAATATAAAATAAATAAATAAAATTGACAACATTTTTGACACAGGTTGATATGGCAAGTCTTACTGGTTCTCATTTGAATGTATTACTAGTATTATTGTTTTACTTATTACTAACAATTTGTCACATCAGTAAATATCTAATTTTTTATGTTTATAGACTTTTTCAATTAATATTCCATTTTTTCTACATCAAATTTATTTTTATGAATTAGATATATCAAGGCTCGAATCCATTGTCTAGATTTAATTTACTAAAACCTACTTATAATTTGAAAACTATTGAACCTAAAACTAATTAAGGTTTTAATATAAACAATGCTACATATACAAAAAAAAAATTAAGGCAAAAATGCAAAACTGACCCTCTAATTTTCGCTTTTTTTTTTTTTTCAATTCAGTCCTCTAACTTTCAATTTTTGTCAATATAAGGCTCGTTACATGACTGTTAGTGTTTGCCATTAGAACCATTTTGCACTTTTTTTTTAATTCAGAATTTAAAAAAAAAAAAAATATATATATATATATAGAAAAACCAAGCAGAGGCCCAACCCTATCACTTGGATGGTCTCTCATCATCCTCTCCACCATCATCATCGTCATCCGAATCATCTTTATCCGACCTCTTCCTCTTTGCCAGAACATCAACCTTCCCACCATCTTCATCTTCATCCTCCTCATCGATTTCTTCCTCCTCGCCGCCTTCTCCTCTAGCTCAAAATCACTAGCATCTTCCTCATCCTCAGCATGGGCTACTGGCCTAACAAGGTACTCGGTTCCCAGATCCTCCTATAGATTAGTTCAAAAATGTCATAGAAAATTTACACCGAAGAAGTCAGAAAATAGGAAATATAAACCAAGAACTGAATTGACAAAACTGAAAGTTAAAGGACTGAAATGCAAAAATGTGAAAGTTAAGATGTCAGTTTTGCATTTTTGCCAAAAATATATTGAAAACATTTTTGACACATGTTGATATGGAAAATTTGTATGGATTCTTATTTGAACCTACTACGAACATCATTTTTTTACTTATTATTAACAATTTGCCACATTAACAAATGTTTAATTTGTTGTCATTTTTTTTTTTTTTTTGTCTATAGGTTTTCTCTATTAATATTCCATTTTGTCTACATCAAATTTATTTTTATGAGTTAGATATATCAAGACTCGAACCCATTGTCTAGATTCGAAGTACTAAAACCTACTTATAATGTAAATAAAGTAAAATTAATCCTACTTATAAGATGGTTAACATGACCGCGGACGACTGCCCATGTGACTAGAAGATAGATGCTATATATGGTTGGAGAATGGCTACACCGATGTCTAGAAAGATAATTAAGTTTAGGAATTCTTGATCAAGAATGACAGATTCAAATTAAGTGCACCGTGTGCAATAGTTATAAAGCACTAAGAAAGAGTTTAAAATTAAAAATTAACTTTCAATTTCAACTCTTAATAAAATAAAATAAATTGTGAAAAAGTAATTTTTTTTTTTGAGTTGTGTTAACGGACACCGTAAGATATTTGTTAACAACTTTTTGACCTCTTTTTTTTTTGCAACTTTATATCATTCTTTTCAGCTTTATAAGCTGTGGGACCTACTTTATAAAGAGAGAAAAAAAATATTAAGACAATTTTATATCTTTTTTTTCTATTTATTTAATTTTTTTTATTAAACAGGACCCATATTAGTCTAACATTGACAAACACTACACGGTGCATATTAACACCGACCACCAAAGGAGAGCAGGAAAACATTAAATTTAGACTAATTACAACAGCCTCAGACCTTAGACCTAATGCCGAACACCATGTCATGACAATACAAAGTTTGAACATAAAAATTTTGTAGAGCAAAAATGACTGCTGTTAAATTTACAAACAAAAAACAAAAACAAAGTAAGGCAGAACAAAACAAGAAACAACAAGTATCATGAAGCTTGACTTTCATGGCTTCCCACGGTTGGCCAGATGTAAAGGATTGACTCTAGAATTCCGCAAAAATCTCATTCTCTCGTTCTTGTCTTCATTCTTCTTTGTCAAAGCCGAATTCGCAAAATTAATGGTACGTGCAGCAGCCCTGTCGTTCAGCTTTACGGAACAATGAGCTTTTTCGCAAAGGCTTATCTTTGTGTGGAAATGGGTTCAACTCCTTTTGTGTTGAAATTTGTTTAACAAAGTTTTTGAAAGTTGAGTATGAGATTTTCCTAATCAGCAAAACGTCATGCAGTTGCAATATCTGTTTTATTTATTAAGTTTTTTAATTAGATTTAAATATATAATTACATTTCATTTAATTATCTTCGAAAAATATATTAAGATTGTTTATGATTCATTAATGAATGCAACTGCTTTTTTTTTTTTTTTTTAATTTAATTGGAAAACTCAATTTACTACGCATTTAAAAAAATATACCTAAAGTTTTATCCAATAGTTTTAATCTCTCATTTGTGTTGTGCTTTAGAGTAACAGATCATTATAAATTGTGGATGTGAGCAACAAAATTTTGAATGTCCCCTGTTTCGTACGCTATAAAACATATGACCATTGTGGCATTGTCACATCCATGGCATGGGATTTCCACAACTAACCCCATTTCCCTTTTTCAAATGCAAAATAAATAAATAAATAAAAATAAAAATAATAATAAAAAGAAAAAAAACACACACACACACATTTTGAACTAAAAAATAAAGCCAATCAGAACAAACACTAATTAAATTCCCCTATATCTTCATGTCCGAGTGGTGCTCGCAATTTATAGTTACTTATTTACATAATGCTTATAAAAAGATATAATTTTTAGTAATTTTTATATTAAATATGTAAAAAATCTAAAAGTTAGCTTATTTTAAAATAATAATAATTAAATGCTAAATTATTTGAAAAAAAAAAAAAAAAAGTAAACAGCCAAAAGTTTTTTTTTTTTGGATAGTACACTCAGGATTTTCTTTTGCTTATTCTGTTTTTTTTGTTTTCCTTCTTTTTAACAAGTTGGGGGTTGTGGGTTTAATGGAAGCAAGAACTAATTAAAGTAGAAGAAAGTTAAACAAAGTGTCCTCTCCGTATCTTGGTTTGTGAAAAAAGAAGAAGATAAAAATAAAATCAAAGCACATGTTGTGTTCATGTTGCCTCAAGTGCGTAGAAACAATGTAAGCCAAATCCTGAATAAACATTCTTACCTAAACCAAGCCGTACAGAAAGACACAGGAATTTCAGCAGTGATTAACTTTGTATTATCAATTGACATCAACTTTGGCAGGTAGCATTTAAGTCTAACCTTACTGCAATGTCTCGACAAATTTTTTTTTTTTTTTTTTGATAATCAATGTCTCCTCAACTTTAATTAGCAGAACATTTGACCCACTTTATTACAAAATTAAAGTCTTGACAAGAAGTTACTACCCCTAATAATGTGAAAGAAAGAGATTGCTGATACAGTGATACTAATGAATAAGGAGTTGAACCACAAATTAAGGAATAATTATTTTAAAAATGTTATATCCACATTATTTTTATAATATTTTCACAACAAATTTTAAATGATAGATTGTTATCCACTGTTATAAGCAAACAAAAAAGTAATTTAAATTGTAAATTTAAATTAAAACTAATAACAACTTATTATTTATAATTTATTATAAATAAACATAGCATTTTTTTAATTGGAATTTATTATCTTGTAATTTTCACATGTCACATAGGCGAATATTTTTTTTTTTCTGAATAAGTTTATGGTACTCTAATTTTTTTACGAATAAGCACAAAGTCAAGCATCGAAATGGCAAAGTCATTGGTTGGGAGGTTGAAATTGTGAGGGTTGATGTATGGCAAGTGACATAAGGAGTGACATAAGAGAAGGAGAAAAGTCTTTGAGAAAAGCACAAGATAAGTGTAAACAATATTATGTCTGTACCATAGGGGAATAAATTAGGTATACGTACGCACCAGAGGGTTTTAATGAGGATGACCTAGATTGAACAATGAAAATTATATATGGAGTACGTGTACCATGGGGCTGACCTAGCTAGATGGATTCTGCCTTTAGGACTCAAATGGCTTTCTTTGGGCCATGTATAGCTTATATCGTGCAACAGATTGAAATAGCTACTGTGCAGAGCTTTATGACTGTGGACTACTAGAACTTGCATGTTGACCCGTTTATTTGGAATGAGACAAAGCAAATAATCATTGTGATTGGTTCGATATCATGATGATTTGTGAGCTTCATAACATTGTAATAACTATGAGTTTAAATAAAATATAAAGTTCAAATGTGTGGTAGGTGTCAATATATTGTCTTATGAGTCTTATAGAAGTTAAAAGAATCTGCTGAATTCCACTCTGCACTTCTTAAACAAGCTTATTGTCTTCTCTAATCTTATCATAGGAGAAAAGAACTTTTATATTAATTTAAGCCTTGCTCTATTGAACAACCCTACATCCTCTGTATATAAATTATCAAAACAAAAACCCTACATCCACTATATGGTTGGACAATTAATTTTTATGTCTTATTTTATTCCTCTTCTCTGTCCTCCAAACTCCCTCCTTATCCAAATATGAAATATAGTAAGTGAAAACTTAGATATTAATAATTAGTGGTTAGGAGTTTTGTAAATGAGTAGCATAGTTGTTCTCTTTTATAAGGAGATTAATTAAGATTCAAATCTTCTCTTCATTGTTGTAATTATTGAATTATATAAAAATAAAAATAAAAATTGTGGGGCCAGAAATTCGAGTGGCCAAGGCCCACTTCAACCCAGGCCCAAATGGCCCACGTCGAAGACGCACGATGGGTCCGAGGATGACCCTATCCTCGGTCGTCCGAGATCTAGGTACGGAGAAGGGCAAGCTCTGGGCGAACTGTCACCTCGGCATTGAATACGTTCACCTAACCCCTCTGGCCGCATTAATGGGGATGTAACCCCTTGCCAGGGCGACATCGATCAGGGTGAACCACTTGAGCACGGATTTGACCTTTGATGGGATAGGCGGTTAGGAGAAAGGCCAATAGATGATCAACAGGAGGAAGAAGATGGGCATATATAAGAAATGTGAGCAAAATGTAAATGAGGTCTGGAGGGGGGGAGGAAAAAGGGAAAAGCCTCCTCGGCCATGGTCTGAGGAGCACCCCCCAGTTGTAAACTGTTCTAAGTATTTTTTTTCAATAAAAGAGAAAGGAATTCATGCTTCGTAAACGCCGGCCAGCGCCTAAACCTTCGATCCACTCTCTACAAATTCATTGTTCTGGGTTCGTTGGGCCTTTAACCCATATCCTTTGGGCTAGGGCTACAAAAATAGACCCTACAATTGGCGCCGTCTGTAGGGAGGATTAGCGCGCCGGCCGGTGCAACAGGCGACTGTTCTAAATAACCATTCTATGGAAGATCAGTGAAAAAAAAAAAAAAAAAAAAAAAAAAAAAAAAAAAAAAAAAACCCTCAAAAAGATAAAAGTTCGGGACAGAAGATTCAACAGCAAAGAAAGAGAGCTCGATATTATTTCATAAAAAGAAAAGTTACAATATACAATCAGAGGCTCAGGCAGGCGTGTTTTAAAACTATTCCTACCAGCTAGTTCTACAATCAAAGGCCCAGGTGGACCCGTCCTAAAATTAGCTAGAGGGAAGCGTCAACCCGTGCTTTTATTGGCATCAAGAGAATGGGAGAACTTGACAATAAAAGCAGGGAAGGGGAGGGGCTGGCTTGTTTCAAGGCCACCAACAACTCCTTTCTCGGTGCGGCGGAGCTTGAACAAAGCGAGGAGCAGATGCAGGGGCACCGGGACGCCTTCTCCCGTGATGTTCCCTTGATTCTCTCCACTCCTCACGAGCGTTGGCCGTTGGAGACGGCAACACTCGAGCACCAGCCATGACATGAGTTCGCACGTCTCCTCCGTCGGGGGTACACTCCGAGGAGAGACATTAGGTACTTCAACAACATCCCTCCGGGCCACCGTGCTTGGCTCCATCGGGGTTATGCCTAGACTCTGCCGCATCGGAAGCCCAGTGGGGGCTGCGGCCACAACGGCTCTTGGCACGGATGTCCTCACACTCGCCCAAAGCCGCCCCATATCTACTAACTCCGGTCACAATTCCAACGGGGTTATTAAAGGGGCTTGGGGAGCTGAAAGGGTGTGTTCTTTCTGTTTGTGTTGGGAGGTTCATGGAGTATGGAGAAACCATCCCCCCGGAAAGCTTTATATAGAGGATGAGGGTTGGTGAGAATTAATCCACGCAGAATTCGAAAAGAGAATTACCAACAGGGCTAATAATGAGGCCACCAAATTCCAAGGGGACCGTAGACCGTTAGATTTGTGCTAATTCACGTGGACATTAATGAAGGCGTGTTTCGCGCACCGAAACGTCAAGCGCGGAACACGAACGGCCAAGGGACGTTTCGTAAGTGAAGAAGATGGGGGCTCGAGCTGGAGGCGAGATCAACGCCACGTGTAAGATCAAAATCTGACTCAAGGAAGAATCATCTCCAATAGAGCGGTCAGAGGACAAACCCCTCCTTACAGAGAAATGAAAGCGTTAGACAGAACCAAGACACTGCATAGTCCTCGGACTCAGGCCTATGGGGAAACTACTCGCTCCTCTATACCTGGGTACTAGACAGAACCAAGGTGTTGCATGGTCTTCGGACTCAAACCTATGGGGAAACTAGATACTTACAGAGAAATGAAAGCGTTAGACAGAACCAAGGTACTGCATGGTCCTCGGACTCAGGCCTATGGGGAAACTACTCGCTCCTCTATACTTGGGTACTAGACAAAACCAAGGTGTTGCATGGTCTTCGGACTCAAACCTATGGGGAAACTAGATACTTACAGAGAAATGAAAGCGTTAGACAGAACAAAGGTACTGCATGGTCCTCGGACTCAGGCCTATGGGGAAACTACTCGCTCCTCTATACCTGGGTACTAGACAGAACCAAGGTGTTGCATGGTCCGCAGACTCAAACCTATGGGGAAACTAGATACTTACAGAGAAATGAAAGCGTTAGACAGAACCAAGGTACTGCATGGTCCTCGGACTCAGGCCTATGGGGAAACTACTCGCTCTTCTATACCTGGGTACTAAACATAACCAAGGTGTTGCATGGTCTTCGGACTCAAACCTATGGAGAAACTAGATACTTACAGAGAAATGAAAGCGTTAGACAGAACCAAGGTACTGCATGGTCCTCGGACTCAGGCCTATGGGGAAACTACTCGCTCCTCTATACCTGGGTACTAGACAGAACCAAGGTGTTGCATGGTCTTCGGACTCAAACCTATAGGGAAACTAGATACTTACAGAGAAATGAAAGCGTTAGACAGAACCAAGGTACTGCATGGTCCTCGGACTCAGGCTTATGGGGAAACTACTCGCTCCTCTATACCTGGGTACTAGACAGAACCAAGGTATTGCATGGTCCTCGGACCCAAACTTATGGGGAAACTAGATACTTACAGAGAAATGAAAGCGTTAGACAGAATCAAGGTACTGCATGGTCCTCGGATTCAGACCTATGGGGAAACTACCTGCTCCTTTATACCTGGGTACTAGACAAAACCAAGGTATTGCATGGTTCTCGGACCCAAACCTATGGGGAAACTAGATACTTACAGAGAAATGAAAGCGTTAGACAAAACCAAGGTACTGCATGGTCCTCGGACTCAGGCCTATGGGGAAACTACTCGCTCCTCTATACCTGGGTACTAGACAGAACCAAGGTGTTGCATGGTCCTCAGACTCAAACCTATGGGGAAACTAGATACTTACAGAGAAATGAAAGCGTTAGACAGAACCAAGGTACTGCATGGTCCTCGGACTCAGGCCTATGGGGAAACTACTCGCTCCTCTATACCTGGGTACTAGACAGAACCAAGGTATTGCATGGTCCTCGGACCCAAACCTATGGGGAAACTAGATACTTACAGAGAAATGAAAGCGTTAGACAGAACCAAGGTACTGCATGGTCCTCGGACTCAGGCCTATGGGGAAACTACCCGCTCCTCTATACTTGGGTACTAGACAGAACCAAGGTATTGCATGGTCCTCGAACCCAAACCTATGGGGAAACTAGATACTTACAGAGAAATGAAAGCGTTAGACAGAACCAAGGTACTGCATGGTCCTCGGACTCAGGCCTATGGGGAAACTACTCGCTCCTCTATACCTAGGTACTAGACAGAACCAAGGTATTGCATGGTCCTCGGACCCAAACCTATGGGGAAACTAGATACTTACAGAGAAATGAAAGCGTTAGACAGAGCCAGTGCATTGCATGGTCCTCGGACTCAGGCCCATGGGGAAACTAACCGCTCAATTAGACTAGGGTGCCGAACAGACAGGGGCATCGTATGGTCCTCGGACTCAGACCTACAGGAAGACTAACTACAAAATATCCTAGGTTAGGAAAGGACCAAGCCCTACCTGGCCCTTGAGACGCAAGAGAGCTGCCCATGCATACGTTCTCTCTCCTTATCATCGTTACTGGCACAACTGGCCGACATACAATTCAAGCTAAAGTCATACAGATCTAAGGAAAAAAGGAAAAGCAGGCAGCGTGTGCACAAATAAGCAATTCAAATAAAGGGAAATCAAATTCGCATTATAACAATGAGTTCGTAAAAATTGCATGGCGAGAGCCACAGTACACAGGAGAAGTATAGCAAAATAAAATGACAACGTGAAAGTAGGACAAGCCGAGATGCCGAGGAGTCTACTCCTTTTGCTCAGGCTGGACAGGGGCAACCCTTGACCCCTCCGAGCCCTGGCCTAAGGGGACGGCCTGCGGGGGTACGGCGAGAGTGGCTGCTTCCTCAGTGGTGGGGGCTGGATCATCAGAAGGGATCTCCACTATCTCTTGGGGCACCTCCTCACTCGAATGCTCCCCTTGTTTAGCTGCCCGCACCCCTTCAACAATCTCCCCAACCTTAGGGTCCTCAGGGGCGGCCTCACGGATAGCGGGGGGGTAATACACGTTCTCTGCCTTCCACAGGTCGGACGTGGCCTCCACCCCAGCTCGTTCGAGGGCCTCAGCCCAGACCTGGGAACAATATCGCCTACACACCCCCGGGACTTGAGCCTTGTAGGCGGCCTCTACTGCAGCCACCCCATCAGCGTAGGCTGTGGTCTTAGCCTCCTCCTTGGCACGCTCGGCCACCTCCCTGTCGTGATCAGCCTCGTCCTTAGCCCGCATAGCCTGGTCTCTGGCCCATTCGGCCCCCCTCTGGGACTCCTCGGCCTTTGCCGCCTTAACCTGCAGATCAGTGATTAGATCCCTCGCGATCCGCAATTGCTCCTCCGCCTGGTCCAGGCGCCTCGTCTGCTCATTGGCCTGAGTCTGGGCACCCTCGAGACCAGACAGAGCATTGTCCCGCTCCCTGGACACCGCCGTCAAAGCCTCTCGAGCCTTGGCGAGGTCAGCCTCGAAATTCTTCAGGGTCGTGGTGGCCTGGTAGCGCCAAGCATGCTCCCATTTGAGGTCCTTCTTCTGGTCATTTGCCGCCCCCTCCAACCTAAAGATAGCTTGGACAGCCTGCCAGAATAACCAGTGTGCTATAAGCCCAATAAGAGGAAAAGAGTGGGAGAAGAGTTGAGGTTGTAACCCTTACCATCCCCACATATCGCTTGAGGCTGAGGAAGACCTGCTCGCTCGTCAAAGAGTTAAGCTCAGCCATGTCCGCCGGGAGCAGCAGGCTCCTCTCCAGTGCGTCTGCCACGCGCATACCTTCGCCCTCATTGAAATCCCTGAGGGAGGCGTTATCCCTCAAGGGCTCCCCACGGAGCATCGGGGTTGGGAGCCAGGCCTGGACCTCGGAGGAGGTGGTGTCGACGACCTGCCTCTCCTGGCTCTGGTCGCCTATCTTTAGCTGCTTGGACGGCCGTAGAGTAATGTCCTCCTGTGAGGACACCGTCCTATCTTCCACGATCCTTTTACCCTTATCCTTCTTCTTCTTAGGGCCAGCAGGCACGGACCCTGAGGGCGAGCGCGTCTGAGAAGGAGAGGGAGGGAGCTTCTACCGAGCAGAAGTCGACTTGGCCTTCGGAGGAGGAGTAGGAGTTTTCTGTTGGGACTCCCCAGGCTGGCCCTCAAGCAGGTCCAGCAAACTGGTGGTGGGCTTCCTCTTGTAACCCATTGTCGGCCAAGGAGGGGCTTCTGAAGCAAGGAGGTCCGCTTCGCTCAAATTGGGATCACCCAAGTCCCCGGGAGGATCCTCGGACTGATCAAGCTGAGCGAAAACGTCAAACGCGTCCCCTTCCCCCTCTGGAGCTCCCTCGGCGACCTCGGCGAACAGTTGGGAAGAGGAGGGGACGGCTAATGTGACAGCTTCTTGGTCGGAGGGCTCCTCGAGGAACGAAAATCCGTCCTCGGTCACAGTAATCCTCTGAAGCCGAGGATCGTTGGCGAGGATGACGTGCTTCGGAACCGGGAACGATTTCTGGGTAGGTGTATAACCCAAAATTATGTGGGCGGCTCTAACCTGGTTGTCGTCCTCGTTTATATACACCGGCGCCCTCAGCACCTTTTGCAAATCTTCCCGGTTAACCAGATGGAAGTGACGTTGAAAGGCGTGCGGGTTTGCAAACGGAAAGCACCACCGCATTAGTAAATAAAAGGGGTAAAGAAAAAAGACGAGAGCATAAAACCCTATCTGTCTCCCACTGCCCCACCTGGTGTTCCCTCTGTTGTTGGGCAGTGAAGGCCATCGTGCCACTTCCCTGACACGATGAGGAAATCCTCATAGAACCCCTTGCTGGACTTGGGGAGGCACTAAATAAGCTGCACCCTGTCGTTTCTCGTCTTCAGGTAATACGACTTGCCCTTAAGAAGCTGAAGGTTGTAACACCAGTTCACGTCGTGGTGGGTCAACCTCAGCCCCATCTTCTCGTTCAGGGCGTCCACACAGCCCAGAATCCTAAAGACGTTTATCCCACGCTGGATGGGGGCCAACCGAAAGTGCATAAGGTAATCCCTCATCACCGGCCCCATGGGGATCGTCATCCCCCCTTCAAGGAAGGCGACTACAGGAATTACCACCTCGCCCTCCTGCTTGTATATGCGCCACTCCCCGTCCTCACAATGTCTCAGACTTACATTGCTGGGAATTTTGTAGTCGGTGATGAATTTCTCCATCGCCTTTTCAGTATCGACGTATTTCTTAAACCTACCCATCCCAGTAGACGCCTAAGAGATCTAAGAAAGAACAGACGAAGTGGAAAAAAGGGTAAAGAGAAAGATAGGCCAAAGAGGGACAGAGCGACTTACAGGAAAGAGGAAGGGCTCCTCGGACAGGCTTTTGCGCTGGAGGTGCTAGTAAGAGTGTGGCTGAACTCAGGAGGGGCGCATAAATATTCTCGATTGCAAATAAGGAACAGGAAGAAGCGGTTTGCACGGGTATTTATACCCCAAAATCCAGGAACCATGTGGGTTTTCCCGCTCGTAAATGCAAGGCGAATCTCCACCATTGGATGGGTAACGCCTCATTGGATGTAGGGAGCACAGAACCGCCTGAATTTAATGATGGACACGTTACGTGCTCCGAAACGTCAGCGACGTGCCCTTGGCAGGTGAATGGACCCCAGCACTGACGAGGGGTGGGGGGGGTAAGGCCGAGGATGTCAAAATCCTTCTCCCCGCCCGAGGATGCGTGCAGCAAGATTTTGAGGGGCTATTGTGGGGTCAGAAATTCGAGTGGCCAAGACCCACTTCAACCCAGGCCCGAATGGCCTACGCCGAAGACGCACGATGGGTCCGAGGATGACCCTATCCTCGGTCGTCCGAGATCTAGGTACGGAGAAAGGCAAGCTCTGGGCGAACCGTCACCTCGGCATTGAATACGTTCACCTAACCCCTCTTGCCGCATTAATGAGGATGTAACCCCTTGCCAGGGCGACATCGATCAGGGTGAACCACTTGAGCACGGATTTGACCTTTGATGGGATAGGCGGTCAGGAGAAAGGCCAATAGATAATCAATAGGAGGAAGAAGATAGGCATATATAAGAAATGTGAGCAAAATGTAAATGAGGTCTGGAGGAGGGGAGGAAAAAGGGAAAAGCCTCCTCGGCTATGGTCCGAGGAGCACCCCCCAGTTGTAAACTGTTCTAAGTATTTTTTTTTCAATAAAAGAGAAAGGAATTCATGCTTCGTAAACGCCGGCCAGCGCCTAAACCTTCGATCCACTCTCTACAAATTCATTATTCTGGGTTCGTTGGGCCTTTAACCCATATCCTTTGGGCTAGAGCTACAAAAACAGACCCTACAAAAATATTAAACATAAGTTTTTTTTTTCTTCTTTTAATAAAAGAGATGAATTGTGAGTTCAATTAGTTCAATACTTAAAGACTTTTAAAAAAAAAAATAAATAATATAAGCTAAAATCCTACTTACACCAAAGAATAATAAATGACTTATCTGAATCATGCCCCCACAATCTTTGGTCTTATAATACATTAACATATTTTTATAGTATTCTAAACTAAAATATCTCCTATGGGACCTATCCCGCTCATAGTTTTGTTTGGAAAAGTGATTTATGTCTAATTAGTTGGAGAAATTCTTGTACCATTTTTTTTTCTTTCTTTGACTGCAAGTCACCATGCCAAACTCACGTTTTCTCATTTCACCACTAAAATTAATCTCAAAGAGCCACATGTTATTGCTGTTGTACATAGTACACAAAACTCCTATTTTTATATATGGGGCTTGAGAGATGACTAGTAGGTAACTTTACCATTAATTTTTGTTTAGAGAGACTACTTCACAGTCTCAAACCTGAACATATCACTTTGTATATAATTGTTATAAAACAATTCTAATTTCAGTTTGATTATAAGCGAATCATTCTTCACTTGTGATGATTAAGGTTATTGGATGATTATCTTGATAATTGGTAGATAAAACTGCAAGTTACAATGATACGTTTAATAAATAAAGTTCTATTAATTTACAGTTTAAAATTTTATTCTAGTTATACTATAATTTTATATTGTAAATGGTATTTCTTTTAGTTGTGAATTTATTTAATTATAAAATTTTTCTAGAAAAATTTAATAGCAGAATTAATTTAATCTTAGAAAGGATCTATTGAGAAATTTGTTAGGGACATGAACAAAACATAACAAAAATTAGGTAAAAATTTTAATTTATTTTCAAACTCAAAGATATATAGAGAAAAATACTCCAATTGAAAAAATAATATTAGGTACGCACATGAGGCTGTGTGAGTTAATAATTTTACTTTTGTTCTATAGCTTGAACAATAAAAATTGTGGAGTATATGTAGAGTGGGGATGACCTAGATACATGGATTTTGCCAAGATGACTCAATAATTTTTTTAATGTAGCTATATCTATTGAAGGCTTTTGGGAGATTAAGATCGATTGTGGACTAGTACGTACATGTTGACCTGTTTTCTTGGAAGACAATGCAAATACTCATTGTGATTGGTTCGATATCATGATGATTTGAGAGCTTCATGATGACATTGTAATAACCAAGGGTTTAAATAAAATATGAAGTTCAAATGTGTGGTAGGTGTCAATAGTTTATAAGTCCTATATAGAAGTTTAAAGAAAAGCTGCTGAATTCCACTACTCTGCACTTCTTCAGAACAGTGACTTAGTGGCATACATTATATAGTCTTTGAAAAAAAAAAGTATAAGGTGAAAATCATAAAAGGTGAAGGGTAGGACTCAGCAGCATAATAAACCTTTTCACATAATGATGGGATGCCAGAAGACAAACATATATAGCACAAGAAAAACAAAAACTATTACATTTTCCTTGTAAGAAATAATGTGTGAAAAGAGTTAAAACCATGTAATTAAATTATATTATGTAAAAGGAATAACTCATAGAAATTGAAGACAAGAAGTTTTGGTTGAGCGAAATCTATATTCGCTTGTGAGATCACTGAAGTCAAGAAAAAACTTCTTGCAATACTCGCATTAACAAGATTAAAAGAATCTATTTCCTTTTTCTATTCAAAGTCTGATTCAGTTAAATCTTACCCTACCTATGCATACCATCTGAATCACACTTTTAAGGTATAGAAAGTTGTTGTACAAAGAAAATTTAAAGTGACCCTTAACAGAAAATCATCATTGTGTTTATTTTCCCTAACTAATATTTCTTAAACCACAGATTTTTACCTCGACAATGAGCTAGTTGTTGCTGCATTCTGAAGAGTTCTTTAGAGTAACAGAGTTTTGGTAGTTGCATACAAGTTTGATCGTATATAAAGATTTTAAAATTTAGAGTCATTATAGCAAAATAAAAATTAAAAAAAAAAAAAAAATCAACGGATTGTTTACTGAGGATCCATGAGTTTTCAATTTAGATTACAAAAAATTTGTAAGGTCTAACTAATTGGAATTGTTTCTTCTATAATGGATTCCCTACAAGGTTGAATTCTTCAGAGTCAATTTCCCTTTGTAGAGTTTGGTTTTTCATTTCGTTACCAAAATCTGTATATTGATCTTTACTGCTTTTATTCTTATTGATTTTAAATTCAGTAGTCTCTTTATCTCAAATTGTTAGATCTCTATTCCATTTTAAGATGTCCTAAAATAAAGTTCTTTTCAGAAAAGTCAATAAATAAATTTCTTGACAAATCTTTTGTTTAAAATCCTAATACCCCTCTTTCACTAAATTAAGTTCAAATTTAAGAGCATAGTTTTGATCTTATAAAAAAAAGAAAAGAAAAGAAAATGAGAGTGGTTTTGAAAATCTATATCTTTTTATGTAAAAGATAATGCATTAAATGAAACATATTAGATTTTTTAAACAGATCTAACGATATGGGGCATTGGGATTAATTGATAACTATGGCTGAATTATCTGTTTGTGTGAATCAATAAATAATGTGTTCTATTAATCAATTAATCCGCTCCTTACACCCGGGGTCCAATTCAATTTTTTTAATATATATATACAAAACAAGAAACAACAAGTATCATGAAGCTTGACTTTCATGGCTTCCCACGGTTGGCCAGATGTAAAGGATTGACTCTAGAATTCCGCAAAAATCTCATTCTCTCGTTCTTGTCTTCATTCTTCTTTGTCAAAGCCGAATTCGCAAAATTAATGGTACGTGCAGCAGCCATGTCGTTCAGCTTTACGGAACAATGAGCTTTTTCGCAAAGGCTTATCTTTGTGTGGAAATGGGTTCAACTCCTTTTGTGTTGAAATTTTGGTTAACAAAGTTTTTGAAAGTTGAGTATGAGATTTTCCTAATCAGCAAAACGTCATGCAGTTGCAATATCTGTTTTATTTATTAAGTTTTTTAATTAGATTTAAATATATATAATTACATTTCATTTAATTATCTTTGAAAAATATATTAAGATTGTTTATGATTCATTAATAAATGCAACTGCTTTTTTTTTTTTTTTAATTGGAAAACTCAATAGACTACGCATCTAAAAAAATATACCTAAAGTTTTATCCAATAGTTTTAATCTCTCATTTGTGTTGTGCTTTAGAGTAACAGATCTTTATAAATTGTGGATGTGAGCAACAAAATTTTGAACGTCCCCTGTTTTGTACGCTATAAAACATATGACCATTGTGGCATTGTCACATCCATGGCATGGGATTTCCACAACTAACCCCATTTCCCTTTTTCAAATGCAAAAAATAAAAATAATAATAATAAATAAAAATAATAATAATAAAAAGAAAAAAACACACACACGCACACATTTTGAACTCAAAAATAAAGCCAATCAGAACAAACACTAATTAAATTCCCCTATATCTTCATGTCCGAGTGGTACTCGCAATTTATAGTTACTTATTTACATAATGCTTATAAAAAGATATAATTTTTAGTAATTTTTATATTAAATATGTAAAAAATCTAAAAGTTAGCTTATTTTAAAATAATAATAATTAAATGCTAAATTATTTGGAAAAAAAAAAAAAAAAAACTGAAACAAAAAGTAAACAGCAAAAAGTTTTTTTTTTTTTTTTTTTAAATGGATAGTACACTCAGGATTTTCTTTTGTTTATTCTGTTTTTTTGTTTTCCTTCTTTTTAACAAGTTGGGGGTTGTGGGTTTAATGGAAGCAAGAACTAATTAAAGTAGAAGAAAGTTAAACAAAGTGTCCTCTCCGTGTCTTGGTTTGTGAAAAAAGAAGAAGATAAAAATAAAATCAAAGCACATGTTGTGTTCATGTTGCCTCAAGTGCGTAGAAACAATGTAAGCCAAATCCTGAATAAACATTCTTACCTAAACCAAGCCGTACAAAAAGACACAGGAATTTCAGCAGTGATTAACTTTGTATTACCAATTGACATCAACTTTGGCAGGTAGCATTTAAGTCTAACCTTACTGCAATGTCTCGACAAAATTTTTTTTTTTTTTGATAATCAATGTCTCCTCAAATTTAATTAGCAGAACATTTGACCCACTTTATTACAAAATTAAAGTCTTGACAAGAAGTTACTACCCCTAATAATGTGAAAGAAAGAGATTGCTGATACGGTGATACTAATGAATAAGGAGTTGAACCAAAAATTAAGGAATAATTATTCTAAAAATGTTATATTCACATTATTTTTATAACATTTTCACAACAAATCTTAAATGATAGATTGTTATCCACTGTTATGAGTAAACAAAAAAGTAATTTAAATTGTGAATTTAAATTAAAACTAATAACAATTTATCATTTATGATTTATTATGAATAAACATAGCATTTTTTTAATTGGAATTTATTGTCTTGTAATTTTCACATGTCACATAGGCGAATATTTTTTTTTTCTGAATAAGTTTATGGTACTCTAATTTTTTTACGAATAAGCACAAAGTCAAGCATCGAAATGGCAAAGTCATTGGTTGGGAGGTTGAAATTGTGAGGGTTGATGTATGGCAAGTGACATAAGGAGTGACATAAGAGAAGGAGAAAAGTCTTTGAGAAAAGCATAAAGATAAGTGTAAACAATATTATGTCTGTACCATAGGGGAATAAATTAGGTATACGTACGCACCAGAGGGTTTTAATGAGGATGACCTAGATTGAACAATGAAAATTATATATGGAGTACTTGTACCATGGGGCTGACCTAGCTAGATGGATTCTGCCTTTAGGACTTAAATGGCTTTCTTTGGGCCATGTATAGCTTTTATCATGCAACAAATTGAAATAGCAACTGTGCAGGGCTTTATGACTGTGGACTACTAGAACTTGCATGTTGACCCGTTTATTTGGAATGAGACAAAGCAAATAATCATTGTGATTGGTTCGATATCATGATGATTTGTGAGCTTCATAACATTGTAATAACTATGAGTTTAAATAAAATATAAAGTTCAAATGTGTGGTAGGTGTCAATATATTGTCTTATGAGTCTTATAGAAGTTAAAAGAATCTGCTGAATTCCACTCTGCACTTCTTAAAGAAGCTTATTGTCTTCTCTAACCTTAACATAGGAGAAAAGAACTTTTATATTAATTTAAGCCTTGCTCTATTGAACAACCCTACATCCTCTGTATATAAATTATCAAAACAAAAACCCTACGTCCACTATATGGTTGGACAATTAATTTTTATGTCTTATTTTATTCCTCTCCTCTGTCCTCCAAACTCCCTCCTTATCCAAATATGAAATATAGTAAGTGAAAACTTAGATATTAATAATTAGTGGTTAGGAGTTTTGTAAATGAGTAGCATAGTTATTCTCTTTTATAAGGAGATTAATTAAGATTCAAATCTTCTCTTCATTGTTGTAATTATTGAATTATATAAAAATAAAAATAAAAATATTAAACATAAGTTTTTTTTTTTCTTTTAATAAAAGAGATGAATTGTGAGTTCAATTAGTTCAATAGTTAGAGACTTTTCTTTTTAAATAAATAATATAAGCTAAAATCCTACTTACACCAAAGAATAATAAATGACTTATCTGAATCAGGCCCCCACAATCTTTGGTCTTATAATACATTAACATATTTTTATAGTATTCTAAACAAAAATATCTCCTATGGGACCTATCCCGCTCATAGTTTTGTTTGGAAAAGTGCTTTATGTCGAATTAGTTGGAGAAATTCTTGTACCATTTTTTTTTCTTTCTTTGACTGCAAGTCACCATGCCAAACTCACGTTTTCTCATTTCACCACTAAAATCAATCTCAAAGAGCCACATGTTATTGCTGTTGTACATAGTATACAAAACTCCTATTTTTATATATAGGGCTTGAGAGATGATTAGTAGGTAACTTTACCATTAATTTTTGTTTAGAGAGACTACTTCACAGTCTCAAACCTGAACATATCACTTTGTATATAATTGTTATAAAACAATTCTAATTTCAATTTGATTATAAGCGAATCATTCTTCACTTGTGATGATTAAGGTTATTGGATGATTATCTTGATAATTGGTAAATAAAACTGCAAGTTACAATGATACGTTTAATAAATAAAGTTCTATTAATTTACAGTTTAAAATTTTATTCTAGTTATAATATAATTTTATATTGTAAATGGTATTTCTTTTAGTTGTGAATTTATTTAATTATAAAATTTTTCTGGAAAAATTTAATAGCAGAATTAATTTAATCTTAGAAAGGATCTATTGAGAAATTTGTTAGGGACATGAACAAAACATAACAAAAATTAGGTAAAAATTTTAATTTATTTTCAAACTCAAAGATATATAGAGAAAAATACTCCAATTGAAAAAATAATATTAGGTACGCACATCAGGCTGTGTGATTTAATAATTTTATTTTTGTTCTATAGATTGAACAATAAAAATTATGGAGTATATGTATAGTGGGGATAACCTAGATACATGGATTTTGCCAAGAAGACTCAATAATTTTTTGAATATAGCTATATCTATATAGGTATATAGGAATAGAAGGTTTTTGGGAGATTAGGGCCTGTTTAGATACAGCTGAAAACTGAAAACACTGTAGCAAAATAATTTTTAAATGTGTGAATAGTACCGTAGGACCCATTTTTAATGAAAAAGTTGCTAAAAAGTGAAAATTGTGGGTCCGTAAACAGTAAAATTTGGGTTGAAAAGTCAAACTTTCCGGCTACTGTTCATTGAACAGTAGCTGCTACAATACATAAACAGTAAAAAAGACTGAAACCCGTGAAATAAAAAAAAAAAAAAGCTGAAACACAAACGCGTTTAGCTTTTCCACCCAAGCCAAACGGTCTCTAAGATCAATTGTGGACTAATACGTACATGTTGACCCGTTTTCTTGGAAAGACAATGCAAATACTCACTCATTGTGATTGGTTCGATATCATGATGATTTGAGAGCTTCATGATAACATTGTAATAACCAAGGGTTTAAATAAAATATGAAGTTCAAATGTGTGGTAGGTGTCAATAGTTTATGAGTCCCATATAGAAGTTTAAAGAAAAGCTGCTGAATTCCACTACTCTCCACTTCTTCAGAACAGTGACTTAGTCGCATACATTATATAGTCTTTGAAAAAAAAAAGTATAAGGTGAAAATCATACAAGGTGAAGGGTAGGACTCAGCAGCATCGTAAACCTTTTCACATAATCATGAGATGCCAGAAGACAAACATATATAGCACAAGAAAAACAAAAAACTATTACATTTTCCTTGTAAGAAATCATGTGTGAAAAGAGTTAAAACCATGTAATTAAATTATATTATGTAAAAGGAATAACTCATAGAAATTGAAGACAAGAAGTTTTGGTTGAGCGAAATCTATATTCGCTTGTGAGATCACTGAAGTCAAGAAAAAACTTCTTGCAATACTCGCATTAACAAGATTAAAAGAATCTATTTCCTTTTTCTATTCAAAGTCTGATTCAGTTAAATCTTACCCTACCTATGCATACCATCTGAATCACACTTTTAAGGTATAGAAAGTTGTTGTACAAAGAAAATTTAAAGTGACACTTAACAGAAAATCATCATTGTGTTTATTTTCCCTAACTAATATTTCTTAAACCACAGATTTTGTACCTCGACAATGAGCTAGTTGTTGCTGCATTCTGAAGAGTTCTTTAGAGTAACAGAGTTTTGGTAGTTGCATACAAGTTTGATCGTATATAAAGATTTTAAAATTTAGAGTCATTATTGTAAAAAAAAAAGAAAAAAATCCAATGGATTGTTTACTGAGGATCCATGAATTTTCAATTTAGATTATAAAAAATTTGTAAGGTCTCACTAATTGGAATTGTTTCTTCTATAATGGATTCCCTACAAGGTTGAATTCTTCAGAGTCAATTTCCCTTTGTAGAGTTTGGTTTTCCATTTCGTTACCAAAATCTGTATATTGATTTTACTGCTTTTATTCTTATTGATTTTAAATTCAGTAGTCTCTTTATCTCAAATTGTTAGATCTCTATTCCATTTTAAGATGCCCTAAAATAAAGTTCTTTTCAGAAAAGTCAATAAATAAATTTCTTGACAAATCTTTTGTTTAAAATCCTAATACCCCTCTTTCACTAAATGAAGTTCAAATTTAAGAGCATAGTTTTGATCTTATAAAAAAAAGAAAAGAAAAAGAGAGTAGTTTTGAAAATCTATATCTTTTTATGTAAAAGATAATGCATTAAATGAAACATATTAGATTTTTTAAACAGATCTAACGATATGGGGCATTGGGATTAATTGATAACTATGGCTGAATTATCTGTTTGTGTGAATCAATAAATAATGTGTTCTATTAATCAATTAATCCGCTCCTTACAACCCGGGGTCCAATTCAATTTTTTCAAAAAAATCCATAGCAGAAAGAGGGGATTGAAAAGCCAGTAATAAATCATGCAAAGTCGGTCTTGGATTCTATAATTATTACTTTTGAACAATTGGCAAATCCAGAACTGCTTCTTCATGCATATATGGTGGGAACATAACAGCAAGTCTGCGGCTATCTGAACAAATTCTTTATCTATTAGGTCATTTCTCTATCAATTTCATAATTATTAACACACATGATAAGACTGTGCGACTGTGCCCTTGTCTTTAGCATTTCCTAAAAAATGATGACTGCATTGGATAGAGTTAGAGCATCCACAGCTGGATTCTAAATCCCATCTTATTTTACCATCTCAAAAAGTCACTTTTTCAATTATACAATACAATTTTACAATTTTCCAACATCCCAACTTTTATATCCCAATCTTACTCATTAAAATAATATTTTTACACAATAAAATAATATTTCTCACAATTACCATTATACATTACAATACATTATTTATACATTATTTATTCTTTTAACCTCTTTCCTTCTGGTCAGAACCACAATTACCACTACCGCTGCCACCACCACCACCGGCAACCCAAAAACTACCGTCAACACCAAAAAAAAAAAAAAAAAAAAAAAAAAGACCAAGAGAAAATCACAACAACAAATCACCGTGAATTACCACCACCACTGCACACCACCACCGCTGCCACCACCACCACCGGCAACCCAGAAACTACCGTCAACTCCAAAAAAAAAAAAAAAATCTACCCGAACAGCGGCTTCTGCTCACAAACCAAAATCTACCACAGTCTCAGACCAATCACTCCTCTTCCTCCGCTCACCACACCACTCTCCATCACCGACTACCTCTTCCCTCACCTCAACTCCTCTCCGCCTCCAACCACCGCTGCCGCCGCAGCTCTCATCGACGCCACTACTCGCCGCCGCATTTCCTTCTCGGACTTCGCTCGCCGAATCCAATCCCTAACTTCCTCCCTCCAAAACCGCCTCCACCTCTCCAAGGGCGACACGGCCTTCATTCTCTCCCCCAACTCTCTCCACTTTCCAATCCTCCACTTCTCTCTCCTCTCCTTAGGCGTCGTCGTTTCGCCTTCCAACCCGGCCAGCACCAAACCCGAGATTTTCAAATTGAATCGATGAGATGATGAGGCTTCACTGCACACCACCACCGCTGCCACCACCACCACCGGCAACCCAGAAACTACTGTCAACACCAAAAAGAAAACCCAGAGAAAATCACAAACCGATCTCCACGCACCTCGCCAAACCCAGAGAAAAAACCCAGAGAAAAAAAACCCACCTCGCCAAACCGATCTCCACGCACGACTCAGCCGCGCCACCAGCTCGCCATCACGCCGATCTCAGCCGCGCCACTAGCTGGCCACGACGCCGATCTAGAAATTCGATCCGGCTGAGCTCCGATCCGGCGAGAGAGAGAGGGGATGAGAAAGAGAGAAGGAAAAGAGAGAAAAGAAAGATATAAAATGAGAGAGCAGGAGTGAGAAATTTGCCGGTAAAAGCAATTAAAAAATATTTTTTTTTTATACCATTTTGCTACAGTACCATCTTACATTTGAGATGGTACTGTAGCAAAATCCCAAATTTTTTTTGGCATATGAGATATAGCCTTTCAGCTGTTGGGTGTGTTTTGGGCTTGTATGCTAAAAATGCTTTGCATTTGGCATATAGCTATCCAAATGCTGATGCTCTTACCAGCTGCCCATGTAATAAGTTGGACTACAGTGAGACATGCATGACATTCAAAATGCTGGTTTTACCTAAATGAATAGAAGTATAGAACAAGCAAATACAAATATCAATAGCTTGCATAAGCACCAAGCATGTAAGCAAGAGTAAGACCCATATCAGCAAGTTATTTAAAGATGTGATTTTGTCTGCGCCATTGGTAAGTAGTAACCCACAAATCCTTTCATAACTTGGCAGCCATTAATTGGTGTGACTTATCACCTCTTTGTTGTGACTTGTGACTAATTCAACATGAGGCAGCAGCCAAAATATGTGGTATATATTGTGATGATGGCTTTGTAAATGGTATAAAAGTCAAAATATTCATTATAATTTTGCGGATATTGCTCCTTGATGTCAAATTCTTTGGCTGCAGAACCCAAGCACCTTACAAATTAAGAGGTTATGCATATAGCATATTTGGGAACAACATATTCCTCCCTATAATCATTAATACATCAATACGCAGCCCTTGTATTTATTTCCTTATAAACAGTTGTGTTTAGTCAAAATAAATTTGTGCTTTTGAAAGAGGAGCAATCCATGGAAAGTTAACAAGACATGGGCTATTTGTTTCCTTGCACAAATTCTATTGGTTAGTCATACTGCAAATTCAAACCCTTTTGAAATTTCTAACAGAGTATCCTTGTAATTAGGAATGGCATGACCATGCCAAAAGCACTATAAAGTACTAGTTCAAAAGCTCTAGAAAGTGTTTGTATTTACAGTGCTTTTCTACGTGTACATTAATGTTATCACTTATTAGGGTTTGCTCTATCAAAAATTCAAAAAGGTTCTGAGTCTTGACTCTTGATTATAACGTGTGGAATTTTTACAAGTATACAGGTAATGTCAATAATGGTATCATGTGCCTTTTTGTTCCCTTGGGATTCTCCAATAGGGGCAGATCGACTAGACTTTTTTTTAGTATATTTTGAAGAACAAAAATAATCCATGTTCTATGAATCGCATCAAAATGTACTTTTCTAACCAAGATGTATAGAAAAAGGCAAACATACAAAATGTATTTGATATTCTGTGCTTTAACATGTATACACGTATATATGATCAGAGTCATATATATTATTGAAAACAACAAAATTAGTGAAATTTAACCAGAAAAGAATCGTTTCCACGACTGCCATGGGAGAAATCCACCTGCCAGAGAAAATGGATTTAGACATCAATGCTAATTCAACAAATGCAGAAAGAAAAAAGAAAAAAAAAATTTATAAAGAACCAAAATTGAATCATACCACATTCGGGGCATTTAAAATAGTCCTTTTCTCTGAGAACAAGTCCTGACCCTCCGCATACCACACATCTTCTCTGTGCTATCTGCCAGAATATAAGAAAATGTAACATTTTCTAATCTTGATCCAGACAAGGTTCCCAGTTTCTTCTATCAAGGAAGTCATTAGTCAACAATATAGGCCTAAATAATATGGGCTTACAATTCTTTTGCTGAACTCTATCCCTGCCACCACAAAAGGAGTAACTCCAGCTGCACATTAAAAATTAATTTTTTTTAAAAATGTATATTAAAGGTATGAGATAATTAAAAAAGACACTGTTCAAAAATAAAATACATATCATGTATCGTAAAATAATACTTACCAATAGCACCAACAACAATTTGCCAAGTGACCTCAACCCCATCCGGATTCATTGTGGTGGAAACATCATTAATCACCTTAATCCTTGTAGTTAATCTTCGATTTCCAATCAAATTAGTGTAATTTTTTGGGCAAACAAGATTGACATTAGATTTTGTGGCTGTCCTTTTAGAGAAAGTGTTGTTTGAGCTTGGAACAAGCGATGAAGAAAGTGAAGGGCTTAAAGATTCCATTGGAAAGAGAGTAAAGCATATTTGGCCATGGAAGCTTAACTAAACATAAGGTCTGGACCGTTTTAAATTGGGCCACGTTGGCTAGTTGGCTTCCTTTGGTTTTGGGTTCGCAACAAACCACACAATAGCTTGTGTGGATCACAAATCTCTTCTCTGGGTCCACTTCTATGGCTTTAGCTAGTCTTGGAAACGCACCGTTTCGTTCAAATGGAAATGTTTGTTTGTTCCCACTTGAATGTAAATGATTATGACCCACCATTTATCAGTTTAGGTACTAATAAATGACACATTTAAAGGGTTTAATCCACTAATCACTAGAGTATTACTCTGTTAATTAAAGGTTTTTAATTTGGGTTGTAATTTGTAAACGGTTTTGTCTTGCTAATTGTGAAGAAAGTTATACAGAGCCCCCGTTACCAAACCTTCCATTCAAGTTATCAACTCCAACCATCTTTCTTAACTTGATATTTTTCATCAAGAATAGGTTGAGCCACATTGGAAGTAAAGACTTACTGTTCTTAGCTATCCAATTCTTAAAACATGTGTTGTTGACTTGTCTATGAGTAGGTTTCGATTTATATTCTGTGGCCTAGGAGACAATCCGAATGCCAAGTGGCTGGTGGCACTGAGGCAAGTTGCAATTTAGGCTTTTTTTTTTTTTTTTTTTTTTTTAATGTGAAGTTTTAGGCATTATTTAATTATTATTATCCTATTACAAATTAACCTTTCACCAAAAAAAAATCATATACTATATAATAAAAGTTGAACTTAGAAGCCATGGTTGAGTCAAGTGGCTTCACTAAATTGTAGAAATTTTTTAAAATTTAAAAAAAAAAAAATATATATATATATAAATTTTTCTCCTATAATTTCTAAGTTAATAAAAATCTTAATTTGATTACAATCCAAATTCTTCATCTAATCCATTTAATCCTTATTTTTTAAGTGTAGTGTATTATATATAATCCAATTCTAATCCATCTAAT
Organism: Quercus cerris; assembly: GCA_963669245.1. Lineage (NCBI taxonomy): Eukaryota > Viridiplantae > Streptophyta > Magnoliopsida > Fagales > Fagaceae > Quercus > Quercus cerris. The sequence goes on along the minus strand of OY770009.1, from coordinate 6,521,752 downwards.
CCTTATTTGTACGTATAGTGTATTATAAAAAAACAGTTTTAACAAAACATGCCACTTATATTAAAAAAATAAGTGTTTTAACAAAATACGCTACCTACATTCAACATAATGTAAAATTTTAAAGAGAGATTAAATTTAGTTGGTTTTCCTCTTTAAAAAGTAAATTTAGTTGGTTGGTGCCATACAACTACAACTTACAATTATGTCTATCTAAATATTATCAACGAAGCCTAAAATAATAGGATAGAAAGAAAAAAAAAATTCAAAGTATAAAATATTAAAATGTGTAGTAGTGTACGTAGAAGTATAGCTAATCCCATGAATTAAAAATAATAATAAAATAAAAATAAAATAAAATAAAAAACCCACTTTCATTGGGAGGATATACATATGGGAAGCAATTAATAATAAATTTGCTATCTTTTTTTTTCAAATTTATTTTGTTTAAATTTATTTATTTTTTGGATAAATATCAAATTTTTGGATAACAAAAAGAAGAAGAAGAAGAAGCTAATAACATTAACAACTTGATCTTTACCGTATATTAGAGGAAAATAAATTGTTATTAACATTAACAACTTGATTTTTATGGTATTTGATTTTAAATCAATTCCTCCTTCTTCTTTTTATCTTGTGTGTGTGTGTGTGCGCAGGCGCGCGTGCGCTTATTACAACTTCTTCACAATTTAAATTTATTATTTTACATAGAAAAAACTTCTTATCAACTTTTTTTTTTTTTTTTGGGTTAAAGTTTACCATAGTTGAAATTTTGTTTGTTGGATATATATATATATATATATATATATATAGGAATTGTGGGGACCAGATAGTCAAAAGATATTGGTGAAACTGTGTATTTTGGGCCTATGGCCCAATCCGAGAATATTAACATGTCCGAGGATGGCCAAGCAATGCTATTATTGGAAGGGTAGAAGAGGAAGAGACAAGGATTGTACATAACAGTTCAAAAGATGTCCAAGAAGAGAATTCGTATTGGAAATAGGGATCTGAGATCAGTAGGAATGCCTTACCGTCCTAAACATCCTACAAGGTCGCATCACGATTAGAAGTCCGACGCTGGATAGGAAAGGAGTAGAGAAAGACAACAAATATCTACAAAAGCTGCTATCTCTACATTAAATGCACTGTACCAACTTCCTAGCTGCATTAATGTGGAGGTGATACATGAACAGTATATTTCAGCCTTACAGCTACTAGCTGGAGATGGATGGAAGGTGCTGATGGGACAAGTATCAAGACTGACTATTTTGGATGCACGTGGCAAATGGACATGGGGAGGAAGGAGAGTATATAAGGGGAAGATGATGCCCAAAAAAAAGGGGTGGAAGAAAATTCACGAGAGAAAGACTGTAACATCTTAGAACAAAGCTTGTAATCAAATTTGAGAAGAATATATAAGAATAGACCACCTCGGATCTTGCCGAGGACAAGTTGTTTTCATTACAAACCTTTTTTCTGTTTAATATCTTAATACTTAGATCTCTTGTAGCGTCTGTTGGATTAACTAAGACTCAGTACTCAACCCATTCTCTACAAATTCATTATTTTGGGCTTTTTGGACCTAAGTCCATCCACATAGTGGGCTTGGAATCCAAATCTAGTTCTTACAAGAATGATTATGGATAATAGTTTTTTTTTTTATTGTGACTCTCATCTTTAGATTTTCAGGTCACTATAAATAATAAAGCTAGATTCATGATTTTGTTAATTAATATTTGTCCAAGTTTCTATCATTTTTTTGGGTTATTTGTTATTTGTTTTTCACTCAAATTCAGTCTCTCTTTGCTTCAAAAAAATAAATTCCCAATTTTGTTTGTTTTTGTTATTATTATTATTCATGTTGTTTTTTATTATATTTTTCCAAGGAGTTTCCTTGTGGTTTCAAAGCACTTGATCAAAAGTTTTTCTCAAAAAAATTTCTTGAAGTTTATATTTACACATTTTGTTTTAATAGGGTGAAAGGTGGTGCCTCCTTCCTCACTTTCAAAGACAAAAATTCAATTTTTGCATAAGTTTATCTACTTTTATTTTTTAATGTTTAGTAATTCGGGTTGTTCGTAATTCTTAACTATTACATTGAGGCTACCACTTAAATATGCTTTCAATTTTTTTAAAAAAAATTATTGAATTCAGGGTTTTTCATTTAAATATGCACTTGAGTTTTAATTATGCAAACTCCCTTTATATTAGTTGCATAGTTATTTAACTTATTCCATTCAATTAATTTCGGACTTATATATGATTTTTTTTTTATTTATAAAAACTCAAACTTACACAATATGCATTCATTATATAACATAAAGTAAAAGGTTACTTAATTTTTTTTTTTAAATAGAGCAAAAGATTACTTTATTTTTATTATCTATTTAATTTTAATTAATATAAAATTTATTATTCTTTATTTTCATTTATTTACATATGATTCTTAATAAAGTTGTGCGTTGCACGAGCCTAATACTAGTAAAGAAATAAAATTACAAATTAACCTGCATCTACCAACCTGGCAAGTGGCAATTTGCAGATTTAGAGCGTACATCTCTTAACTATTTGTTCCTATTTCAATAAAAGTTATTTATTCATTCAAAAAAGTTCTAAATATGATATCAACTACTTATCTCTTTCTTTTTTGGAACATGTCAACTACTTATCTAATAATAATAATAATAATAATAATACCAACAAACATTAAAAAATAATATTAATAATAAATTCTAAAAATGCATTAGCATTAGGCTCACCAAACTAACATTTAGCAAAAAGTATAACTAAATCCATTGCAAAGGTTTGTGCATTATGCTTAATATAAAAAATAAAAAAAAAATAAAAAAAATAAAAACAAATGAATAACACCTCTTTTATATATATATATATATATATATATATATATATATATATACAATATAGAAATTATACTTTAACCTAATCTAAGTGTATATGTGTATGAAAGCTCCATCTTGGAGACTTGAACCTTAGCTCTTGCCCCCTACACCTCACAAGCACTTATACTTGTGGAGTGACCATCGTACCAAGGGTGTGCGGTGGTAATAAATAATACCTCTTCAATACACTTAATGATGTATTGTTCATCAACACACTAAAACAATTTTTTTTTTATTCACCATATATCTCTCTCTCTCTCTCTCTCTCTCTCTCTCTCTCTCTCTCTCTCTCTCTCTCCACAAAATATCATAGGCAAACATAGAGCAGAGGAAGGACAAGAGGGAGAGAGATCGGATGGTGGAGGGCATGAGGATTGCCAAATAGCGTTGGATTTGAACGATGTGATGAGCTGATGGTGTCTCTTTGTGTATAACCTTTACCCCAAGATTATTTGATTGTTGATTGTTGATTAGACATTGTCTTATTGGTCTTTGATTGTTGAGTTGTTGATGATGTTTGATTTAGGTTGATTGAGTTGTTGATGTAAGATTTAGGTTGAAATTGGGAAATGAATGAGAGAAAATAAATGTTATTAGGAGAGAAAGAAAAAATAAACATTTAAATGAATTAGAGATAAAGTATTGAGATTGATGTAGGTATATTGAAAAATTGCTTTATTAAAATAGAAAATGTGTAGTTTATTTTATTTTATTTTTTTTATAGATTGCTTTAACTAAAAGTGTGTAGAGACCTATATGAAGACTCTTACAGATTTATTGAGTCATATTTTTCCACTTCTAAAACATGAAAATTTGTGTTAATAGATTTTATAGTGTTGCATGTAATGTCTCTTTAACCATCTACTCTGCTTAACAATGAGAAAATTTGTTCGAAAAACTTGTAGCTCAACTGATTGGTAGAGACACTAGATTTCAAATCTTCTCTTCCCTAACTACCAAATAAATAAATAAAAAACAATGAAAAATTATCTTATGAGTTATGAGATATTATTATCTCATTAAAAACATATAATATTAACTAAAATATATACAGTATTATCTAATAAATTTTTTTGAGTGTTAATATTATCTATAATAAACTAAATGACATGTTGAGGAGAAACTATTAATCGGATTATTATTATAATTGCATAGTCCCTCCTTGTCTCCATAACGGCCAAACACAAACCATGTACAAATCCCCCGTTAATTAAGCGATTCAAATCAAAAACACTATCGTTACTCATTTCACTGTAATAAGCTCCACAACGCAACAACAGTCCCACCAGGAGGACCACCGCAAAATCAACCAGATAAGTCTTCAACAGTAATAACAGTAGATATTTATTATAGCTTTATTAGGGTTTTTGAGTATATTCTCTAAATCTCTCCATTTCTCTCTCTCTCTCTCTCTCTAAAAATGGCAGTGTTTTGTTTCTCTTTCTACACCTTCAATACTCTCCTTCACTCTCACTCTCCTCCTACTTCTTCTTCAACTTCGCATTTGACAGAACAATCGCTCTCCAATTTGTTTGGAGGAGAGGGAGAAGGAATCGTTAAACGGAGCAAGAGGAGAAGGAGCGGCGCGTGTAGGTTCGTGGTGCTCTCTACGCACTCCAACTCTCGGATTCTCAAGTCCAACCGCCGGTCGCGCTTCGGCAACGTGCTCTCGCCGTTTGATAGCGATGAGGAGAAGGCTGTTGAAGACGACGACGACGACGACGAAGACGATGATGATGATGATGATGATGACGACGACGTGGCAGAGAATGATTGGTTGCCCAATGTGAGCTTCTGTTACTCTTTCTTGTACTTGAGCTGATAAATTTGCTTTTAATTTCTGCTTCTGTGTTTGTGTGAAATTTTACATGCTAAATCGAAAGCATTGAAATTTCTAGACTCTTATCGAAGTGATTTTACTGTTTTTGGAAGCAGAATTGCGCTTTGATTTTTAGCTTAGGAACTGGTTGAATGCTTTCGTTGCTTTTGGAAGATAAAGAACATTACTTATTTTCTCATTTCTGCGCGTTAATTAAGATTTGCTTATCGAATTTATTCGGAATTGAATTTTTTTTTTCCCGCTTGAAATTGCTGATATTTCGTCTCTTTCGAAGTAATTTCACTGCTGTTTGATTAGAAAATCAGAAAAATCGACAGTTATTCTTAATAGAAAAGAAAGATATGGTTTTTTTTTTTTTTTTTTTTTTTTTTTCATGCTTTTGGCTTTTTGAATGTGAGATTTTACTTTGTCAAAAGAAAGGTGAATACTTTCGATTATGCTGCTACAATATTTGGAATCAACGTTTTCATATTTAAATTTTGTTTTTTGCTTCTCAAAGGTGCTGAACTTTCAACACTTTCGAAGTGAAAATCTGACGTTTATGTGTGAATGTGATGCTTTGTATGTTAAATTCTGGCTACTAGGGCTAAACCACTACCAAAATCAACAATTAAGCCAATGGTTTATTTTAGGCTCCTAAAAGTTACGAGTGGTCTAATATTAAAGATCGTACCCAATGTGTAAAAGCTCCCACTTCTGTGGGATTTGGGAAAGGTGATTTGTAGGTAGCCTTACCTGTAATTATTTTTAGAGAGTCTTATTCCCAGACTTGAACCAACGACGGGCTGCTTTGGGTGGTAAAAACTTGTCATCGTACCAGGGCCCGACCTATATGAAAGGTCTACCATTCAAAAGAAAATTTTGTATCTTGTTTTTTTTGGGCTAAGAATTAAGTGAATCGTTAACACATTTCAGCTATTGGCTGTATTCATTATTATGGATGAAGTATTCTCTTTGTTTGTACACAACATAAATCAGCTCTGTTAGTATCTACACAGTAGTTGTGACATGAATGCAGATGCATAAATTAGTGCAAGATATGCTACTCTTTCTTCTTTTCTTTTCTTTTTTTGGTTGTAACAGTTTTGATAATATTTTGGGATGCCTCTGCAGGATGATTTCGCCGAAACTGCAGACTTTGATGTCAATGGAAAGAGAGTTAAATCACAGGACACGCATAAAACTAGAAAAGGTGGCCGGAAACAATCAGAAAAAGGCCAGGGTCTAAGACCATCCAAGTCTGGACAAAGCCTCAAAATCGATGAAGACCAATTGGATGTGAAAAATGGCAAGAACAGGTATGCTCAATTATCCGAAGAAATTGAATTGGATAAAAAATGGTTTCCACTTCTTGATTACTTGAGAACGTTTGGGCTTAAGGATTCGCACTTTATTCAAATGTATGAGAGGCACATGCCTTCCCTTCAAATAAATGTGTGTTCAGCACAAGAAAGGTTGGAGTACTTGTTGAGTGTTGGTGTCAAACATAGAGATGTAAAAAGAATAATTTTGAGGCAGCCGCAGATTTTGGAGTACACGGTGGAGAACAATTTGAAGTCTCATGTTGCTTTCTTGATGGGTTTGGGTATTCCAAGTTCCAGAGTAGGGCAGATAATTGCTGCTGCACCATCTCTGTTTTCTTATAGTCTTGAGAATTCGTTGAGACCCACAGTCAGATACTTGGTTGAGGAGGTTGGCATTAATGAAAAAGATTTAGGTAAAGTTGTGCAGCTTAGCCCTCAGATCCTGGTTCAGCGCATTGACATATCATGGAATACTCGTTATATTTTTCTGTCAAAGGAATTAGGAGCTCCAAGAGATAGTGTAGTCAAGATGGTGAAGAAACATCCTCAGCTCCTCCATTACAGTATTGATGATGGATTGCTGCCTAGAATTAATTTTCTGAGGAGTATTGGGATGCAGGATTCTGACATCTTGAAAGTTTTGACCAGCCTCACACAGGTCAATTTGCTTCCTTGATATACTTATTTCAATTTTGTAAAATTCCTTTTTCATTTTTTTTATTGGAATTGATTGTGTTTGTGTTGCAAAATGCAGTTTAATATTTTCATATTGTCTCCATTTTATGAGTTTTTTAATCGTGATTTTTTCCCCTGCTATGAAGATATTCAAATGTTGTCATTCAAATTGAATCTGTTTTGGTTGTGGTAGTTTTCCTTGTACATTTCCTAAGTGTTGAGTTGTTGACTATATTTTCAGGTATTATCATTGTCACTGGAGGAGAATCTGAAGCCTAAGTATAAGTACTTGATCAATGAACTTCATAATGAGGTGCATTCCTTGACAAAATATCCCATGTACTTGAGTTTGTCTTTGGACCAAAGAATTCGTCCTCGCCATAGGTTCTTGGTTTACCTAAAGAAAGCTCCAAAGGGACCGTTTCCTCTCAGTTCACTGGTTCCAACTGATGAAAGCTTTTGTCAGCAGTGGGCTGGAACCAGTTTAGATAAATATTTGGCATTTCGGCAGAGACTTCTACTTAAGGAGTTTGCTCAGAAATATGAGAAGAAAGGATAACACACTGCCTTCAAGTGTGACCTAGGCTTATGATACAAGTATTGGAATAACAGTATCTTCATTAACTTCAGCAGCCAATATACTTGTTTTTGTTATAATGAGATTATTGGGTGAAGCTCGGCATCTTTGATTTTTATAAGCCTCCAGTAAGCAAATGCTACTGCTGTGGTTTCATCAATACTATAATCTGTGCTGAAGCTTCTCTAGTTGCATCATTCAGAGTCGATGTTTGTAGTTGCTTGCAGTCTCAGTTGAAGGCCTGTGATGGTGGTTCCTTAAAATGTTCTCATCATCTAAACACAAAATGACAGCGTGGCAAGGTCTGTTATCTTAAGGTAAGTTTATATTCCTCAAAAATAATTGCATATAGAACAATGCAGTTTAGGAGGGACAGATAGTGGATATATGCTGGAATTGGGTCTACCATTTGACAGTTCACTGCAAAATGGTTTATATTCTTAGATTAGTTGATTGCAACATTATGAATATATGCCTTCAATCCATTAAAAGCTCTCCTTTTTAGATGCTCCAAAAAGTTAATAATGTGTTTCTTTTTCCATTATTTGGTATACTTTTTATATTTTTCAGTAAGCAGTAATTTAGTATGTTATTCTGCAACGTTGAAAAAAAAATATTTCAAGGAATTTCTCTTCAGATCTTATTTTTGCTCTGCTTCTGCTGAAAATGATTATGTATTTAATATCTATAAAACCCATTGCAGGTATGTATCCACATTCCAGCTCATTTATGAGGACAATTTTGAAGAAGTATATTGTACTTGGTATAAGTTCCTAAAAGAACTTCATGCTTCCATGCATTTTTGGTAACAAATACTTTTTGTACTGATTTTATGTATCTTACTTTTCATATATGCTTTCATCATCGACACAGACCTGGGAATAGCATCTCATAAAAATGTAAAATACTTCTGTTTATATGTCCCCATCATATGTATTTATAGTGGATCTATTCATAATAAAGTGACTAAATTTTACGTTGGATGTCAACCTACCACAACTCTCATCTTTTTTCTGGACTTGGACTGACTGAACAAAATATATGATACTAGGCATAGACAAAGGCGGAGTTTGTCCCCGTCATGCAAAATTGAACTTTATTTAATGTTGCTTTATATTATCTTGTACCTGCGTTTCCATTGCTAGGTTCCTAGTGTGTGCTACAATGTGACTAATTTACTTTCATCTACTAGTGGTTGAGGGAAGTAAACAAATTGTTCATCCATGTTAACAGGTTTAATGCGCTATTTTAACAAATGATTTATCCATTTTTCCCCTTACCATTTGTTTGGTGTTGTGCAATGTATTTTTATTTTCTTAACTTTATCTACTTTCTTCTTCACCACCACAATACCTTAGGAGTCAACTTCTGTTGAACGCTACAAAAATAGAATTTGGGCTGCAAAATCTTTCACCATAGGTGTTATGGTGATTGGTGCTTGAAATTCATCTCATACTTAAATAGGATGTAATGGATGTGTGTTCACATCTTTTCCCTAATCCCAAAGGCAGCAGAAGTATATTTATTTGCAAGGTTGTAATATTTTACAAAGAGGCAACCGGCCCAGCTAAATACACATTCAGTGATCCCTGCAGGACCAACCACAAAAATGTCTCTAGCTGTGTCTCTGGTTTTCTGTCATTTAAGTCATGTAAGTTTTTCACTCACCATCAAAAGGAAGTTGAGTTCAGCAATCTCAGCTCAAAAGCTGAAATTTTTCTTCTTTCAAAATTCTCCTCTCTTTTGAATTTATAAAATAGCGTGCAACACAAATAAGTATAGCGGGTTCAAGTGATAATCCAGTAATACAGGCACTCAATGGTGCCGACTGTCCGCGCTTTGAATCTCATCTCCTCCCTCTCCCAGTATTTACCTACCATAAAAAAGAAAGAAAGAAAGAAAAGACATGAGCAATAAAACAAGAGTGTGTTGAAGATAGTTGATGCCTCAATGCTCAATAGTCAATAGGTTATCTTTGGGCCTAGGCAGTTGTCATGTCTCAATAGTGTTCTTGACCAAATCACGGTTGTTTTGTTTATAACTTGATTTAAATTTGTATGACTGATTGTCTTCACTATTCAAACCAAATCAATCGCATTCCCTTTCATTGTCATTTGTCAATTAATAAATGGTGTAAATTTCAAAACTTTCCTAAAAGATACGGTTATACTGCCAGTATCTTTTAGTCGTTCATCTGAAATTATTACAAATCAGTGTTTTATTTTCCCCCCTTCTCCTCTTGATGCCCATATACAGAGCATAACGTCACTTTCCCCCAAACTTTTACATTAGCTTCTCTATCATTCCCCATCTCCATCTTAAATATTATAATGCATTGTATTCTAATCCATCTCTTCTAAATTACATATATTATTTTACTCAATCAGTTTCCACAACCCACAGTAACCGTATGCTGTCACCCAAGACTAGCCGAGATGTGGAGTAAGGGGCAGCTCTGTTGCCTAGCCCCTGCGGTTTTTTTTTTTTTTTTTGGTGTCTTTGATGCTGCGTGGATAAAGACCATTTTTTTGATGGGTGGATTGTTTGTTTGGAGTAAAATTGGTTTATTGGGCTTAATTTTTTTTTTTTTTTTTTAACTTTATCATTGGCAATTTTTGCTATTGGACTAATTGTTTGGGCTTATAAATTTAGATTTAGATTTTAGATCTATAAATTTTTTATGGCCTTTAAAAGGAAAAAAGTGCTAAAGTTACAAACTTGTTTACAAATTGTTGACGTGATGAGTGATTATTAGTAAGTAAAAAAGTTATGTAAATAGTGGGTCCAAATACGAATTAGTAAAAAATTGCTACCTCAACAGTTTGTAATATTTTTGTAGAAAAGTTTGTATCTATAAAATTATTTTTAAAAGAATTAATAATTGTTAAGAGAGGCAAAGTGTAATTTTATAGAACAAAAATTGCTAAAATTAGTAATACATAATACTAAGAGTATGTTTGGTAGATTGTAATATGCACTGTAATGTAATAATTATTCTTACAGTTTAGTTATTCTTTAATTTGGTTATATTTTTATTACAAAAAATAGTCATTCTTTATGAATAGTTATTCTTCAAAATGAGGAATAACTATTCATTTTTAAAAGGTTGTATTAGCTATTCCTTAGTAAGTACAATAATTTTAAAACTTAATATTTTTCCAAATAAACACACTTTTCATATACATCTAACAATTATAAAAATAAAAAATTATAAAAAAATAACACATATCTCTCTTAAATTTAAAAATAACAATTTTTAAGGAAATATAATTGTATGAGTAAAATATTTTCTAAAATAAATGTTAAGTTTCATATCAAACTAATGAATAGGTTTAGCTATTACATTACAGCACACTTTATTATTAGTAATAAAAGTTTCAATTCCTGTCGTAATCCTCATTCAGTGTATCAAACGTATCCTAATATTTTATAATAAAAAAATTTTGGGGGGCCCATTTGCCCCCAAAGCCCATGAGTGCCTCAGTGTCACCGAAGGCGGTTGACCGCCACACATTACCACCACCAACTTCCATCGTTGTTGTGACCTTGTACCTACTCTTTCAATCACCCAAGATGACCTCTTGCAGGGTGCATTCTCCATCTGACAAAACCTTGCTCATCTTCATCCTCTTCCTCTTGACTGTGAAACATTATTCGACCATATTATCGAGAATTGGGGGGAAACCAATGAAAAAATATAGAAAATAAAATAGGCATAGAGGCATAAATAAATTCGATATCTTTGATATTTGCCCCCACTTGATTGAATTTGCTATAGAGTTTTAGGCAAATCACCTCCAAGTCAAGTAGCACTCTTGAAAGAATCTTGTGAATTACTTCTCAATGGTGCGTCTCATTGACAAAACTTGTATGCACTTTAAAAAGCACCAAAACTGTCATGATATAGTTATATTTCATGAATATAGGACATGATCTATGGACAATGGGGTATGGCCCTTCTTTGTGTGTGAATAGTCTAGTTTGGTAGCTAGTGGGATATAGATTGATTTTTTTGTGTGAATAGTCAATTTTGCCTTTAAAAAAAATGATATGAAGCTCCTGATGAGGATTATATAAGAGCACCCACATTGACTTCTTTTGAAATATATGCATTTTTGCATCACTAAAACACACTTTATCTATTTTACATTATCATTTTAACAACATACCCCACATTTCATTCTTTTTTTTTTTTTCCAATTCATCCCACTAAAACAATATATTTTAAAAACAAAAACAAAAGCACCAATGTATGTATCCAGGAGAGAGAATGAAAGCACATCAATTAAATAATCAAAAAGTAAAAATGAAGGATGCTACCGTATTCTTCATGTTTAGAATCTAGATATTATTGCAGCAGATATGCATTTTCTACAATAATATGCATGTGCTGATGGAAGAGTGTTTTATGAGTTTTGGGTGACCAGTTACATGCAATGTTCATTTTTTTTAAAGAGTTTTATTAGATTTTACCCAATGTGAATGCTATAAGATGGAGGAAGAGAAAGAATATGCAAATTTAGTACTACATGCATATGATACGAAGTACAATTCAAGGTCAAAATAGCAGTTTTGTTTTTTGGGCTAGAAGAAAAGCAGGTCAATGGGTAGTTGAAATTTGAAAGGGCGTAAATTCACTTTAATTCACCTGCCTTCCGGAGACCAAAAAGACTTTGTAGTTGTAGGTCACTAAAAACCATCACTTAATGCTGTCCCAACAAATAGGAAGATAATAATATCTATGCTGATAGAGCTCTATAGAAAGCTACCATATTTGGAGTAAAGTCTTCTTCTAGTTCTACATAATGCAGTTGGTTGCAAAGTCTCTCTCACCTGCTCTATCACCAACCCTTTTTTTTTTTACGAAATTTGCGGGCATTTATGCTCTCTGTGGCTGAAAAGCAAGTCATCCAATCAAGTCCATATAGCTAAGCAGATATTATATAGTTCAAGGGACCCATCAATTTGGTGGTGTCAATTTCAAAAATTATTATACACAGAGAGAGCAAATGGATGGGACAGTTGAATTGTTGAAGCGATGCAGGCTTGTTGAATAGAGGTACTTTAAAATTACTTGCTGATATTAACTTTATTTTTCTATAATCAAAGTTCCTCCAATTATTCATTTTTTATGTCATTTTGTGGCCAGATTATTCTGCCTTATCATGAGACATTGTAAAATTTGCTATCATATATGGCAAAATCTATATACTGTTTAGATGTCACTTCTAATGAATCATTGCATTTCTTGGTAAGTTGATGTCAATTCATTAAAGGGGGTCCACATGCCTCCCCCAATTGAAAATATGCTAGAGAGAGAAGTAGCTCATGCCCTAGAGCATACAGAGTTGAGTGAGTCGACTCAAGTCAATGGGCTTGAACTCTCATCAATTTAAAGGCCCAATTGCTTGCTCAAACTTCTAGAAAGTTGGAAGTGATCAGTAAACGGTTAATTTTTGGTTAAATTGCATATTTAGTTATCAATCTTACAATATTTTTTATATGTTTTAAAACTATTTTTATACTTTAGAATGTTTTTCTCCTTCAAAATTGTTTTAAAAAAGTTCATTATCATTATCTAATAAAAGAAAAATGTTGACAAAATAAACGAAATTCATGGCACTTCATACTCCACATCATTAAAGTGGCCTCAATTTTATAAACTTCATTTCCTACATCAACATTTTCTACTTATTACATTTCAAAATAGGATAAAACCTAGTACAATTCTTAGATATTGTAACTTAAAGACAATTATGTGATTGAATTTAATTGAAGAACATAAGATATTGCATGTAAGTTTTATCCTTTAAAGTATAAAAGGAAAAGGACGTTGAAACAAGACAAAGATTGAGGATTAAGAATATACAATTTCACCTTCATTTTTAGGATGATGAACTGCAAGCAACCATTTTTATTGTCCTCTTAAAAGTGAGCATGGACAGACCTGAATCAAATGCATAAAACACCATGCCCCACATCTCATATTAATGTGGACAGTGGATAAGACCATACATACACATACGTAGAAAACAAATGAGTGGATGAAGAAACACCGAAATCAAGCACTACAAAGACTAGTCAGATAATTGAAAAGACAAACTAACAAACAACTAATGGTGGGGCTATACTCTTAGCACTTAGTTTTGCTACAAGGATGTCATGCAAAATCAAAACCAGAAAAGTGGTTATGAAAGAAAAAAAAAAAATTTAAAAATTAAAAAGGCTAGGCTATGATTTAAAAGTACTACCAAATCCACCACATGATGAAACTAGAAGACAAATTTAGAGAAGATAGCGGGCATTCTTGCTGCTATCTTAAAAGAGATACAATATACTAATACTAGCAAAAATACTAGATATACTGGTATAAACTGCTGCTAAACCTTTTGTTTATAATTATTTCATCTATTGCTCTATGTTCAGAAATTCTAAACATATTTCAAACTCTCTCAACACTGCATATATTTTGGTCTTTTTCATCCACTAAAGACTATACTTACATCCTCTGCTAAAAATTTAAACCTCTTGCCTTCTTTCTGTGATTGAGAATAACAAACTGTAGAACCTTCTTACATGTACTTCTATGTATCATATTCTTCTTTTCTAACTCCTTCAACCCAAAGTAAAGGGTGGAAATTCTTCCGATGTTTCTTCGTTAGCCAGTATGTACTGATTGTTTGACGAAAAAGGGAAAAAGGACTGTTATGTATCAAACCAAAGATGTTGCCTTTAAACCAGTACTCTATCTCTATAATCTTCTATGTGTTGCTGAATCTATATGACTGTAGAAATGCCGCTTGCTATTGGAGACGCAAATGGGCTTTCAGGGAGATTAAGAACTTGATTGCTGGATTAAAGAAAAGAAAAGAAAAGAAAACCCCACTCAGAAAAGCCATAAAATGATAACAGCCAAAAAAACCAATGCTTAGCTGCTTTATGTACTTTAACATAAGATGTATAGCAAACTATATATAAATTTTGGTGCTGTGCTTTCAAAGGCCTACTAAAAGTCAATCAGAGTTGAGGCCAGTTACGGTTTTATAAAACAAAAGTTTGGCCAAAAAGCTTTAGAGGCAGTAGATGATACAAGCTCAAAATGCAGAAAAACTAACAAAAGATTACTAGAAATGTAACATGGACACTAAGATCTGTTTTAATATGAAAAAATTTAAAGCAGTGATAATCGACAATGATCAAAGTAGGACAAAAGAAATGATAGAAAGACTTAATGTCTTGTGCAAACAGGTAGTCTCCGCAAGAAGTGAGTTCATACCTCTCCGAATCGGTGTAGGTGTCAGTATGCCCAGGTGTACTATCATCACCAGTGGAGTTCCCGTTCAGAACATCCAACAGATAATTGAATCTTTCTGCAGATGGAAAATTGAAAGGATCTGCATGAACTGTGATTTGAAATAATTAGAATGCGAAAAAGAAATAACATAAGGAGAATCAAAATCAAAATGTAGAAAAAAAAGAAAAAAAGAAAAAAAAAAAGCAAAACATATTATGAAAATCAAGATACTACAAGGAGAAGCAATCAAATTAATAAAACAATATACCATTAGACACTTTCAATCCATCCATGGAGTAGCCAAAGTGTGGCTGACTGGCTGGAGGCTTACGTGCCAACTGCAGCTCTGCAAGGTGCCTCCTCTCAAGTTCAAAGGCATGTTCTTGCTCAATAAGCTGCTTCCTCAGCAACCTAGAATTCTCAAATTCTCTTGGCACTAGAAAAGAACCATTCATTAGACAGTTCAAAATATTTAATAAATATTATAGATTTTTTACACAGGAGAGCAACCCAATGATAAGCAAGGGAAAATCAGAAAAATATTAAATACAAAATAAGCATTGATTGGTAAGAAAGAAAAAGTCCATGTCTGCAAGTACAGTATTAATGCAGAGCTAGACTGTTAATTATAAACAATAAGACCTTTCAAGGAATGAATAAGTTAAATATGACAGATCCTACTCACCTGAGTGAAGCTCAGAATCCATTTCAACATAGTGTGTAGAGTAGTACATTTGAGGATCAATTCTGTCTGAGTACCTCCTGCTGGAACATAAAAATTCACATGAACAAGGTGATAGAGGAGGCACTATATTGAAACTGTAAAGGATAAATCTTTTCTGCCAAAGAAAAAAAAAATGGCAACAAAAGCACATAGTTTGCCTAATACATGATAATTAAGAAAATCAAGCAAATTTTGAACATAAACCTAAACTAACTTAAATTAGATATTGAACATTAACAGAAATAAATAAGCTTAGCCTTGTCTACACAACCCCTCTGTTGTAAGATTCTCAGTTCCATTTAAAAGCTCACAAATTTGTTATAGAATGTGCAAATCTATCAACCTATCAAGCTTTACCAAAGACAGATTTTTGAAATTTGAAAGTGTAAATAAATAAGAACAAATAACAAATTCTACCTCTCACTAAGCCTTGATTTCTCCCTGTAAGGTTTCACAAGAACACGAGCCCCACAAACGAAATGCGGGTTTCCTTTGGTCAAAATCATTTTCACTGTATCTGCACTAGCAAAGGTTACAAACCCAAACATCCGTTTCTGTTGGCAGGGAATCCTCACATCTTCAACCGGACCATAGGTGCTACAATAAGGAATACAGTCAAAATAGTTACATACAAAGAAGCCTGCAACTTTCTACCAACAAGAGTTTCAAGATAAATTTACTTGAAGTAGTCAGAGACATCGTCTTCAGTGAAAGTGCTTTCAGCTGGAAATGTTAGATATATCTGTCGTGACCCACTGACAATTGGACCAGGGTCACTTTTATCATTCCGATTGTCCAAGTATTTTGAAGCGTCTTCTGCCAAAATTACAGCATGCTGCCCATGAGGCCTGTAATTCAATCATAAAATGTACCAGTTAGATACTCATATATGAAAGACTATTTATTTACTAGATAAGCACCTGGAGTTGCACTCACCTGTCAATCAGCCGAATACTTTTCAACCGAGCAAGAAGCTTTGTCAAACTATAACCAGCTTTACCATGTCTCTGGCTCTCAGTGAGGTATCCATCTGCCTGAAGAACTTTTCCATATTTCTCATAATATATCATAGGCAGAGAAGCAATAGAAACAGGATTCCCTCTTCTAGATTTTAGAATCTCAACAATTTCCAATTCGAGCTTCTCAAGTGACCCGGGTGAGAAAAGATGATCGTCATTAATGCCATCATTTCCATACATCTGAGAGAAGCTCTCAGGCATGACTTGTCCATGGAAATACCTACAGCTACTTCCATGCTTACAAAATCCCTTATTGAAGTAGTGACAAACCTTAACTGGAAATTCGGGCAGGTTTGAAATTCGTCTAGTTGTTCTAGCACTTAAGTTGCCCATTGCAGCATCCGGGTAAAAGTAATCATTTGAAAAACCCGCAAGTCCAGAATTGGTAGGCTCTATTTGATCTTCTAAACTCAAAAACTGAGTTTGGTTTTGGAGTTCAGCAATAGAATCCGAGCAAGCTGATAAACTGAAATCAGAATTATGCTTGCTTGCTAGCGGAGGATCCCAATAGGCAGTTGGAACTCGAAAAGCTGTTGGTGATGAAAAGGACCTAGAAGGAACAGGTGAGTAAGGAGTGAAAACTGGGTTCATGAGTGGTGAGATTGGGGATGGTACTGACTTGCTAGTAGCTATTAGTTGCAGTTCAGTTTTGGCTTTGAAAATCACTTCATGAATCAAGTGGTCCGGACCCAAAGCCAACCTAACCATTTCTTCTTCACTATGGTCTTGAAAAAGAACATAACCTATAATCTTTGTAGCATTTTCCGGCTCTAGTTTCTGGATTTTACTGAACACAATTTTTGCAAACTCCGAAAAATCCATCATTTATTTATCTACTCACTGCAAATGAATACAAAAGATCTGAAAACACAACGAGAAAAAAAAAAAAAAAAATCTCAGAGTCATATATCCATATAAGGCAATATATTCCACTCCAAAAAGAGCTGTAAAGATTGCCAAAAACACCATAAAACCCAGAAATAGAAAATACCATCAAATCTGGAAAAAGAAAAATGATTTGTTCAAGAAAACTTCCAAATAAATCGAACACAACAAAATAAATCGTAAACACAAATACCTTTTCCCTCATGAGAAATCAGTACAGATTTAGAGGAAAAAAATCACAAAACTAAAAAATATATATTTAAAATTACAAATTTTCTTTTTTGTGTAAGTAATATTAAAAGCAAAACATAGTACCTCTGTTTTTTTTTTCCTAAAACATTTCCAAGGCCAAATAAAAGAATCATTCATAACACTCATAAAGATTCTTATTATGTTACGACTTCTATCGTTTACACTAAAAGAAAACCTTTTTGAAATTTAAATACTAACAGTTTGAATTGTTTCCAAATTCAAAAACCAATATTTTCTCACTTGAAACAAATCCAAAACTCATACTTATCGTGACAGTAAACCAGGAAAACAAATTAATTAAAAAAAAAAAAACCCTCTTTTCAGCCATTAGGCTAGGCCATATACTACAACATATATCAAGCAAAAACTATAATAATAAGTGTAAAACTCTCATTCAAGCAAACCATGTACAGAAAATGACACTGCAAAACACTGACTAGGATGTAGGAACTCACACATAACACAGATGAAACATACCCAACAAATCTATGTAGTCTCATACAGTGCAAAAAGTAGTCAGAACTGAGAACCAACAGAGAAAGAAGCTTCTTCAAACTCCGAGTTTAAACTCTCTCTTTCTAACATTCTCTCTTTCTCTCTCTACAACTCTCTCAAGCCTTCATTATCCAGAAAGAAAAGAGGCATCATGGTTATCCTAAAGCCCAAGGGCAAACTGCCAGAAATGATGGTTTTAAATAGCATACAAAATATATATATACAAAAAAAAAAAAAAAAAAAAAAAAGGAAAAATAAATAAATAAATCCCACAAATTATTTTTTTTCAAAAATTTCTCACTTACTTACTATACAATTACTAGACTAAACACACGGTCTTTTGAGTATATAAAAAAATTTCTTTGACCATTTTAAATTTACAGCTTGGTTTTACTAACCCAGATAATTAAGGCTATATTCTTTGCTAAATTTACGAAAGTGATCATAACTGCATGGACCATGTGAATTACACAAACACCCTTACTTACAAAAACCCGTTTAAAAAAAAAAATTACAAAAATTCATTTTTTTAAAAAGTGTCCGGTTAATGTATGCCCTTAAGGCACATGTTAACAAATCCATTTTTAGAAAAATTTTATTAAGAATTGAAACAGTTGTTTTAATTTCCGATGAATTTTTTCTAAAGTTAATTTACTATTGTGTGCCTTAGGACATACATTAATAAAATACTTTTAAAAAAGTTACAAAAACTCATTATGAATTTTTATAATATTTTTTTAAATGAAGTAATAAAAAAAATAATAATTCGGAAATAACAATGTGCAAAATTTAGTTCTTCAACTCTACATGTCGGCAAAATGTATCCCATGAGTGGCACATATGTGGATTTTCTTTTGTCTTTCAAGAGAAGTGGTCCTACTTCCAATTTGCACCCTTGGATCTGCCTCGAGATTTGCACAACCTCTTATCTCAAGGTGGTGTGGATTGAGGACCATGACATAAACCTTTGCACCCATACACAACTTAATTTAATGTTACCTTTGCACCCATACATAACTTAATTTAATGTTAGTACTAGAATTTTTCTTTTAATAATGTAATCAACAAAACTTTGTTTGTACTTTTGTTGGGTGGATAAGTCCAACAATCTTTTATTTTTGAAATATCATACTGTTTGAATTTATGACTTAGGTTTAGTTTAATTATAATGAATTTTTTTTTTCATCAATAATTGGGAGACGAAGACTTTGAATTTTTCGTTAGCAGTTAAATTACAAAACTCTGGATAAAATGATTGTGTTTATCAGAAAATGTTAGTATAAACCGAATTTAGTTATAGATCCATTATTTAAGGATGAAAAATATTTTTTAATAGATAATTCCAATATACCTTGAATAATTTCCCCCCTTAAGCATGAAAATTGCCAATTACAAAAGACTTTATCCTTGAAAAAAACACAAAAGATAGATTTTATAAGTTAAAGTAATTAAAATCCATTGAATGTCTTAATAGTACCGAGGTTGAAGATGCAAACTTTGTTTATTATACTCTATATGCTCCGTATTTGACAAAGACATATCCATGAGATTACTTTTATAATAATTGAGGTACGTTACCATCATTACATGACAAGGCCACTTGCGCCGTAAGGCCCATTTTATCTCTGCTTTTTTCTTGCAGCAAAGGGGACCCACATGGTCCTATTTTGCTCCTATGTAATCTTATTAATAGGCAACCTGATAAACATGAAGGAGTGTAAACATTACGTTTCTTCATCATATGGTAATAATTACCTTAGCTCCTTCAACTTACCTAACCAAAAATTTTAAAAAAAAAATTTCAATTTGCAAAAAAAATAAGACAAAAGAATTTATGTATGCAGTAACACAATTTTTGAATAGAAGATTTGGAATTTAATTACTGTTTATGTTAAAAATTAATTAGTATTTTAATTTGATAATAAAAAATTATTATTAAAAATAAATTATATAAGTCGAAACTCACATTAAAAAAAAAGAAAAAAAAAAGTAACACAATTTTTGTGATTTCCTTTTTTGGTCAAAACACGTAACACAACAATTAGAATGTAGCAGTATTTGATGTAATGATTGAAATCCAAAGTCCAAAATGATCAAATTGTCAGCCCACAAATTGATCATACCATGGGCTGTGGATTCATTGACTTGTACAGTCATATGCAGTGTCACAGTAAAAAAAAAAAAAAAAAATTCTTCTTCTACTTCAGTTTTTTTTTTTTTTAATTATTTACTTACACAATAAAATTAACATTTTTTTTATAAACAAAATAAAATTAATATTAATTACACGGATTGGAAGGTAATTAACATAGTTTTGGGGGACAGTTTGAGTAGCTTGGGTTAAAAAAAAGTTATATGAGGAGTAACCGGTTCAGACGGCTGGGTGGGTGGGGTTTACTGTTCAAAGTCAAACAGTGAAAAGATCCATGAGAGATAATATGATGGGTAAAATTAACTCAGGAAAAACACATGGGTAAATTATTAATTAATACTATTATTAAAGTGTTCAGAGATAAAAAGTGAGAAAGCAGTGGGCATGCTGTTATTTTAACCTAGTGATTTTCTCCGACTCTTTGGGTTTTGACTTTACCAATTTTTTCCTTATCTTTTTCTTTATTTAAAAAAAAATAGTTAATCTCAAAATATAATAATAAGTTACTCGTTGCTCTTCTTCTCTTTCAAATAATAAATGTCACTATAAGTTACAAAATCCTCTTCATGATTATTCATAAAATTATCTACGTGTATTATTTAAATATTTAAATAAGTTATATAATTCATTAAGTAAGATATGTGACTAAAAGTACAAATAAATGATTTCATTAATCAGTATATTTAAACAAGTTACATAATTCATTAAGTAGGATATGTGACTAAAAGTACAAATGAATGATTTCATTAATCAGTACATAATTATATATAATAAGTTTGATAAATTTTCTCCGACTAGTTTGGAGGTAAATTTTTTTAATTAAATTAATATCATCCAATATTATTTGGTTTTACATTTAGAATACTAAATAATTACTCTCTTCCTCCATTTTCCCTCTTTCTTTTCTTGCTCTTTAAACTAAACGCTTCTATATTCTCCAACAAGTATTTCTTTTTATTCTCATTCCGCTTTCACCTAGCTTTGAGCTTAAACATGTTAATAATTAGATAGGAATAAGAGAAGAGATCCAAGTAATTCGGTTTTTGAGTTTGTTTTGGTTTGCTTTTGTTCTCTCTCTCTCTCTCTCTACATATATATATATATATATATAATAAAGAATTAAAAACTTCCAATATTGAGTGTAAGCCAACAAAGAGTGAATTTTTTGAATAGATATAATAAGTTTTTTTTTTTTCAAATGTAACATATAATAGGATCTAAATTTATTGCTTTCTATAACATCAAGTCAGGGTACAAATGATATATATATATATATATATTTTAATATATAGTGTAATGAGATTTATTTGATGATAAGTTAAAACACACAAAAGTAAAACTTAGTGTCTATTTATTATGATGAATTGCAGCTCATTTTATGTTGTATGAATGAGTTCTAAGTTAAAATAATATTGTCTCTTTCTTTCAATAAAGTGATAGAGGATAAGGACATAAACTTACATGATGTGTGTATAATGAATTAACTATTGATTAAAAAAAAAAATGTCATGTTGCACCCTTTTACTTTAATCAAGAATAGAACCCAATGGCCTTCAAAATCAAACATTGCGACTTGATCAAGGCATTTTAAAAAAAAAATGTTTTTATGGGTATGCTCTATGTACCAAATTTAATGCGCATGCACCAAACTTCCCGAAAATATATATATATATATATATATATATATATATATATAAAATATATAATGCTCTATGTACCAAATTTATATATCACCTATAAAAAAGTATCAACTTTTCCAAAGACTAATTCCAAATTTAATATATATCAAACTTTATTGGACTCTTTTTATAGACAAAAGAGAAAAAGAGTTCATACATTGGATTTTAATTTTAAAGGCTTTCTCCAAATTTTAATATTAAAATGAGACTCTTTTTCGCTAAATTGAGCTATGTTGTAAAAGACACTCATTATTTTGCATGCAAGTTGGCCTTATTAGTGTTTATCACACATTTTTTTTCATAACTATTTTATATGATAGATTATGATTGATAGTATGACAAAGTTGTAGCAAAAGAGTAATACAAAACTTTTTCCATATATAAAGAAGTGCACTTTATCTCAAATACGGTGACGATAGCTCACTATATTTTGTCTTTATATATTTACATTTTCTATTTATTTACTTTTACGTTGAATAAGAAAGATTAAGATGTGTAAAATTGTAAATAAACAAAATAGCTGATGACACTTGCTTTTGTTGTTGCACATCCAAATAATGCATGATTTTTTTTTTTTTAAATCCTTTCTTGGCTGTGGTTCTTTTACATGTTATAACTTATATCCCATATTCATATTACAAACCAGTCTTTTTATTTCTATTTAGTTATAATCAAGCCCTTTTCATTTTCTTAGATAGAATTCTCCTTCACATTAATTTATACATTATTGATAGAGAAGTAGCCATCACTGCATCATAATATGTCTATTATTTATATCAAGTTAAAATTCGTTGTAATATTAACTTAAGAATAATAATTTGTTTCATACTTATGTTAACAATAATTCATTGCAATGATTTATATATTTTCATTGAATGAAGGCCCTAGCTAGTTCCTTATTACATTGGGGAAAAATGTTGTACTAACTTATAATAAAATATCTTTGTAATAACCTAATACAAATTATTTTGTAATTTATTGCAATAAAAATATTGAAGTAATAGTTTGTTATAAGGAAAATATCATTACAATATATCGAAAACAATTATTATACAATCTATAACAATGATAAAGTGAAAAAATAAAATAATATAACAAAAATATCGTTGAAATAATTTGACTCAAATGATTTTTGCCAATTATTTTGCAAACTATTGCAACAAGAACTATTAAGCAATAGTCTATTGCCATGAGTTATTTGTTGCAATATTTGAAGTTGTTTGCAATGAAATTTTTTTTCATTGACCTATTATGTTACCTTGGGCTTTATTGCAATACCTCTCATCGACATTTAGTCATTACAATAGCAACATATTGCAACTACTATAATATTATTGCAATGATTCTTTGGTGGTAACAAATATGGTTTTGAAACACAAACCTTTTAAAGAACCAAAAATGTAAGAGGTTTAAGATTTTTTGAGGTTGGATTGAGATTAAAATTGAGGTTAGAGTATGACCAAATAAAATATTATAAGTTATTAAGTCTCTTAAATATAAAATAAATATAATAGTTAGAGTCATAAAAAACACCACAAGCTAACTTGTCTCAATAGTTGGTATGTTAATTAAACTTAGTTTAGTGGGTGGGGTGATTGGACTTTTTTATGCTTTATTTAGCAAGTGACTCATACTTGTTCAATGTATAGTTTTTGTGTCAGACATGCATCCCATTTCGTCACATTAACTTAAACAAAACTTGTACACTTTTTTTTTATATATAAAAAAAAAAAAAAAGGAAAAAAGTTAATTATTTATAAGTAGATAGAATTAGTTTTTGACTATTGATGATGGTGATGGTTGAAAAATGAACACTCCATTAAATTTTACCTATTGGATGGCTGAAATTTCTAATAATTTTAAACAAGGCCCAAAAAGATAGATGTATGGTGTGAAATTGGGTGAAAATTTTTTAAATTATTTCTTACAACTTTTGTGTGGTTACAATTTTTTTCATAATTTTTTATAACTTGTTGAGATAATCAATTGTAAATCGTGGATAATCGTTTCATATAGATCTGTTACTAACACCTTTGTCATTCACAATATCCTATTATATAGTAAGTTGTGAAAAGTTATAAAAGAAATTGTATCCTAAGATTTATTTTTTAATTTTATGTGGAGAAGGATGAGAGGGAGAGAAATGTTAAAACTTGAAATACAAGGAGTTTATTAAAAATACCTAGTAGTATTAATTTAAACATTTGTCGTGCTATATTATTGTATAGAAAGACTATTGGACATTATTAAGCTGATCTCTAAGGTGAAAATAATTTCTCATAAAAGGAGGTTTATTATTTTAATTCTATGCATCCTTGTTTTTGTCCAAGTTTTAAAATTCATCTAGAAGCATTCTATTGTGTTGATGAAATAAACAGTCTAACCTACTTGAAATTCGATATTTTCCTTTTATTTTTATTATTATTAACAAATACAATCTCTCTCTCTCTCTCTCTCTCTCTCTCTCTCTCTCTCTCTCTCTCTCTCTCTCTCTCTCTCTCTCTCTCTCTCTCTCTCTCTCTCTCTCTCTCTCTCTCTCTCTCTCGATTAAGTACACTATAGAATTTAAACTTGACTTGTGACATTCACGCCATAATGATTATTCTTATTATCAGGCTAAAATACCATTTCATTTTTAGTGTTGAAGAGGTTTAAATTTCTCTTATTTGACAATAAGAGACTTGATCGGTTGAGTTAATTAGAATCTACTAAGTATGTAAATATATACACACACATGCGTGTATAACAATAGAAATTACATCTTGGTTTCATGAAGCCTATATATAGTAGATTAAATACATTTACTATTTCAGTCAATGACTTAGGTTAGCTGACAATTTAAGTGTTTTAAATTGAGATTTCCAATACTTCGAATTCCCCCTTTCACTTAAACGTTTTTTTTTTTTTTTTTTTAAATCTTTAATTTTTCATTTTCTTCAATATTATTAGATTATGAGTTCATTAAGACATTAACTACAGACAACCGATTTTATTAAAAAAGTAAAAATAAAACTACATACTGCAGAGAGACTGCACGTGCATCTGTAAAGTAGATTATTTGTATGCTACATACTTCCAATAAAATTCATCTCAATTTTCTTAATTAGGCTGTTTGGATCCATTATTTTATATATATATATATATATTATAAAATAAAGGATAAATTCAACTTTTAAAATATTTTATTTAAAGCTTCAAATTTTCAAAAAACAACGATTTAAACATTTTATCACTATTCCTCTAATGCGTTTGAAGCACATGTACATGTGGCAGGTTTAAAAGAATAAGTTTATTCGCAATTGTAAGGTTTAAATGACATTTATATAAAACTTATTAAACTTAAATGTCGCTCCCACCTGCCCTTTTTCTTCCAGGAAAAAAAGAAATTTCACTTATCCAAAATAAAAGGTTTATTTTCGAATTTGGCTTGGTTGGATGGTGATAGTAAATATCATCGTCTTTAATTATTATTATTTATTTAACTATGATTAAATTTTTTATTTTGGGTAATTTAAAGTTTTTTTTTTTCTCTAAAGAATACAATAACTAAGTTTATTAAAGGTCTGTTTGGATACCGTTTATTTTCCTGAAAACTAAAAACACTACAGTAAAATAATTTTTAAATATATAAATAATACCGTGGAGCCCTTTTTAATAAAAGTTTTGTTGAAAAAAGAGGTTTGTGGGTCCCGCGCACTGTTCACGGGATAAATGCGCTTTTCAAAAAAAAAAGAAAAAGAAAATAGATGCAAACGCGCAGAAACTGTTTCCAAACGTTACCTAAACCTTAAAATTTCTGATGAATTTTATTTAAACCTACTGGTGTCGTGTGGACTTGAAACGACATTAGAGGAATAGTGACATAATGATTAAATTGTGTTGCTTTGGAAAACTTTGAGATTTAAATAAAATATAGCCAAAATTCTAAGTTTTAAAATGTTATTTTGTGCTAAAATGAAAGGTTATAAAAATAATTCTATGTCATTTTCTTTTTAGTTATATAGTGAGAGAGAGAAGGGGGAGACCCTACTGATGATGCATCCATATCATTTTTTAAATTGCATTGTTTATGGTGTCTATGTTTGATGAATCAAGGAAATTCACCAATGAGTCGCACGACGCTCCTTTCGCTCGTATGTTAACCTGCACGAAACAAAGGAGAAAACCTATCGAAGGACACCGGTGTGGTGCCAGCCAAACACCCTCCGAAGGTTAAGTCAGAAAGTATTCTCACAACTCTAGAGTGCTAGAGAGGGGTTAATTATGCGTACCTTGGCTTGTGAGGGTATTGAAGCTTTTATAGTGGCGTAAGGTTGACATCCCTTTCTTGGCGCGGAAGTCTTTTTCTTATAGGACTCTCCTTGTAGAATCCTAAACGTGGTGAATAGATCTCCTCCTTATACGGAAGATCTTTACCAAATATGTAAGATTTTCGGAGTCCCACTAGCGCAAGGACTCTATTTGGGCCCTTGTGAGAATGGGCCAAAATATCCCCCACGAGGGGCCCAACAGGCCCATGGACAACCAGCCCACCTTCCTTCACTCCGTCCATATCCGGCCCGTCCACATCAGATCCGTCCATTGGAGGCCCGTGCAAATGACGGACTCGCTTATTCGGACGTCCGCGGACCATATTCGGCCCGTCCAATCACATAAGACATTCCAAGGTATTTTGTCCCTTTCAATGTCTTTGTAGTTACCCTTGAAATGAGTTCGATATTATTGTACTCACG
This sequence comes from Quercus cerris, assembly GCA_963669245.1. Lineage (NCBI taxonomy): Eukaryota > Viridiplantae > Streptophyta > Magnoliopsida > Fagales > Fagaceae > Quercus > Quercus cerris. Next base: position 6,495,223 of record OY770009.1, on the reverse strand, counting down.
ACACTATTTAGGGCATAATTATGGTAGTTGCTCAAATTTTCATTTTTCAACAAGGAAAAAAAAGAAAAGAAGTGTAGCCATCAAATTCTAATGATATTTTTAATTTCATGAGATCTTACTGTCAAATTTGTACTCTCTGAAATAAAATTTTGATTAGCATAGTAACTATTTTATAAACCCGAATCTATTAATTGTACTTTTCTTCACTTTTTTTTTTGTTGGTCTAGCTAGCGTATATATAATCAGAAAAATCAACAATATCTCCAACGCTATCAAACTGCAAACCCTGCCTTGTTCATCAAATGAGTTCCACTGTGTCAAGTTATGAATTTGCAAAAAGTTCTTACACAAACCAAGAGTTTTGTGGCTCAATGATATATTGTTTGATTCTATTCATTAGAAGAATTTGAGTTCAAATCTCCTGTCCTGACTTACTTGTTGTAAGAAAGAAAAAGGTTCTTCCCTCAAAGCTAGTTTGCAACTTTGCATAAAGAATATTTAAAAGGTTCGTACGTACAACTGGCTAAAGGGAAGAAAAAAAAATCTCATGCCATGCTAGCTTGTGCCTGCTTGATTGCATGCTTAGTGCAAAATGCACTGTATAGTGTTTGAAATACATGCAATAATGGGCTGGAATTGATAGGAAAGTAAGAGGTATCTTCAAGTAGAAACCAGATACCCATTAAAACCAAACCAACTTTCACATTTAGGTGGGACTTTTGGTAGGGGGTATTCACTTTGCCTTTATTTATCCATATCAATTTGAGACCCCTTTTGCTTAGCTGCCTCACATGATTTCTCCTAATCATTGTTTGCTTTTCCAGGTAACATATGGTGCATGTTGCAGAAATAAGGTAAAAAGTGGAGGAAAAAAGCTAAGATAGAGAGAATGGAAGCCATATTTTTCTCCAAAACACATCAATGTGTACCTATCAGTCTGGTATCCAATGCAAGCCATTGATGCCGCAAAGTTATTCCACAGTTCCTTTTGACTTGGTGAGATGTTGACGCAATGTATGCCATCTTTTTTTCTTTGGCCATGAACTGTCTTTTAGTTAACAGCAAAAATTTAGGCCCTATAAAAGGTACTTGATTGGCATTAACATTGCCATTTTTCTCTCCAACTTGTACGAGGTCCAATTGGTATGGTTGGTACCAACTAATAAATGGGGTAGGGTTACTCACACTACTTGATTGATAGTTAAACTTAATTTGTATATATCTACTTTGAAAGACAAGTCACAAATTCTCATTGGAAAAGTTGGTAAATGCTTTTTTTTTTCGTTTTCACCACTGACTTTTGATATTTTCTACTGAAATCCGAAAGTTTCACTTTCAAAGTGCTAAAATTTTTGAGGTTTAGAGTAGCTATCATCTATTAACAGTGAAGAATTTCCCTCTCGATAAATTTTTATTCATTAATTAACTAGCACCACAACGTAAAATCCCTTCCAAGCATTTATTGTAATCTATGTATATTTACCATTAATAGTTAAAACATTTCACTCTAACCACCCTTTAAAGGGCCTCTAGGGGTCAACCTCTATATATGATAAACCACAGTTGCCTCAATGTAAAGATAGAAAGTTAGGTAAATTCAGTTTTTTTTTTTTACCCCCTTGAATAGCAAGGTAGGTAAATTCAATTTAGTTTTTGGTCGACATGACAACCTAGTTGTTTATGTATTAAGATAGGACGAAATCATTTTGTGTAACTGTCTTATATATATCGTTCTCTTATGGTTGGTGAGTTTTAGTTTTCAGTTCTCACACACACTTATCGGACCCATATGTTGTGAGGAGACGTTATCACTAATAACACAAGATAAATTTTTTTTCCCAATCGTTTAGACTCAACTGTACTGATTTGGACGCTAGGGGTAATGAAAGCACAAAGGAGCAGATAAACATAACTTGAGGGGGTCCATGCTCAGGACAAGACACAAGCAATTTTGCACGTAAAAGAACTGTTACAAAACATCCAACATTTACTCCCCTATAAATATTGTTTCCAACATTTTTCATAGTTCTTCCTCATGAAATATTGTAGTTTTGGTAGGTGGCAAGCACTTAATAATGACAGGCCCACATCATGTGCAGTATTTGTTGCAACCCATCAAGATTGTGAGTTCTACTGTGCAGTTTGGAAAATATGTGTGTGACAGGATTACTAGTTATTAAAGTCTTCTATTAATTGATGTCATTTCCATCTTCTCCCTTTTAAAATATCCTTGATAATCAGTCCAAATATATATATATATATATATCCTTGATAATAACCTTATTAATGTCAATTAACGTATTGAGTGAAAAGTGAAAAGCTATTATTTCTTGTTTTTATTTTCAACTATTACATACATACAAGTTGAGACAATTAGTGAATGTTTAATATCGAAATACTTAACTTTAAGAGGTAGGCTAAATGGTTCCAATGCTTCATAATATTTATGAGATCTTGAGTTTAAAACCTCTTTTTGGTATCTTGGGGCCACCTTAAATTTTTTTTTTCCTATAATAACTTGGTGTGTGTGGGTATGGTGGTGCCACACACTCTTCAAGGGTTCATTTGAACCCCTTGACTTCAATTATATATATATATATATATATAATATTTTTTTGTTAGTTTAACTTACCTTAAAAAATATTTTTGCACTCTTGCACATTCTCATCACAGATATCTCTAACTTTAAGAGTAAATAATAAGTGTTTGTATGTTGTATGTGTCTTTTTTTATTATAAATTTATATTATGTGTGAGTGTGTCTGATATTGTTTGTGTGCTTGTTTTTTTTGTTATATATAATGTTATTTGTATGAATTGTGATGTGTGGTATGTGTGTGTTACATGTGTGTGTATTGTTATCATGTTAATAATTAGGAAATATTGATGGTTTGTTACATGTGTGTGTATTGTTATTATGTTATAATAACCTTTTATTATAAAGTTAATGATTCAAGAGAAAAAAAAGGCTAGTAATTGATCAAGCGTTTAATTAGTTAAGTAGATACATGGTCTATAATTTATGTATGGATGAGTGTGGTTTTATGGATTAACAATTAATACGGTGCCAGTGCGTTGAGTTTTCTCATTTATTTTAAAATATTATTATAAAAATAATGACAAGTTGACAATTGCATAAAAATAAAAATGTTATACAAGCTTTAAAAAATAAAATGGTCACATCAACTCACATTGGCCATAGATAATGACAGCTGAACTATTATGTAACAATTTCAAATTTTAAAAACTCATAAAAGAAAAATGTAAAATTTCATGTATTTTAAGGGTTTTTTTTTTTGTCAATAATTTTATATATTCAAGTTCTATTTTTATTAAATTTTGTTTAATTTAAGTTTCTTAAGGTCTGGATACATACCCTCGTTTGTAAAAAAAAATGTTGAATACTTGAATGGATGGTAATAGGGCAGGGAACTTAGCCTATGAGTAAGGGTTTAAGGTTTTAAAAGAAAACAATTAAGTAGTGGAATCTTGATATTTAACAACAACGAAAAAAAGTAGTATATATAATTTTGATTGGGTTGTAACATGCGTACGCGTGCATGTGTATGCATTAAATAGCATGTCCACTAATCCTTTGCATGTGTATGCATTGAATAGCATGTCTAACAATCTCTTTCTTGAGGTCAAATAGGAAAGGAAGAAAATACCACATTTCATTAGGCTGCCATAAAGCAATGTCAGTCTTGTTAGATGCTTATTGGAATACAACAACAGAATAATGTCTTCATTTCTGAAAATTGGATGAGCCAATCGTCTGATGTTAGAACTGTTAGTTGTGATTGGTTATTTGAATATTTCACATACCAATGAAATTCGTTGACTGTTGAATTGTTGTTTCGAAATTATTTTTTCTTAAATAATGTATTATTTTTTTCTAAAAATTATCTTTTCAAAATAATGCAATTTTAATGTTCTTTTTGAAATTGATGTTCTTTAACATACATATATGTTAAAGAGAAGGAGAAAGAATATCCAATATAAAATTCATATATTATTAGAAATTTTTTAAAATATTATCTTGAAATGTGAGAATGTTGGTCCAATAGGTGAGTTTTTGTGCTTTCCAATAACATATCAACAAAGTGACTAAATCACTTTTGGTCATTTAATATCTTGTAAATCTTAAAAAATATTTATATGAAATTGAGAAATTTGTCTCGAACGGGTAACCAAGCAAAAACAATTAAAAAAAAAAAAAAAACACTTTTAGAGACAATCTCTTAAGAGACTAAAGATTTATTGGGTAATGGGAATCATTGTTGAAACAACTAGAGTTTATAGATTTGTTAAGAATTTGGTGCTCCTCTTAGTATTTCTAATAGATTCATATAAATTTAAATCCTCTCAAGTTCCTTGACAAAAGCTTTTTAAGGCCAAAAATGAAAAATAAAAGATTTTGTTACCTTTACAACTTGGAGGGCCTTTAGTACCAAATCTTGAAGTTTTTTTAAATTTTTTTTTAAAGCTATTTCATCTTTGTTATAAAAACATCCTATTAAAAGATTATTGTCGTTTAAAAAAGTTCAAGCCGCCTAAACAACTAATTTTAAAGTATAAAAACATACTATTAAGTCGATGTTTTTTTTATTAAATTACATTCTCTAGGATTTATTTGTAGCCCATTATTCGTTATTGGGCCGAAAATATTTCCACATAGGCCCAAAACAATTTGGACTAACGAACTAAACACAACCTGGAAAATAGAAAACCAACGGGTTGGATCTACAATTCGGACCTCCCATTTCCCAATTCCTATCAAAAGGCCAACGTATAAATATGTGAAATTTGCTCCTCACAATTTCATCATCATCATCTTCGTCTTCGGATCCAGGCTTCTCAGATTTACACACAACCCTTCAATCTCTCTCTCTCTCTCTCTCTGCACGTGGGTTTTTTTTTTTCCTTGTTCTATGCATTGTATAAAAAATATCATATATAATCAATGGAAAATTCAATGATACCATAAATTTTTAAGTGTTTAATTTCGATGGTTTTTTTCATGAATATAAATAAAAGTATAAGATTGTTTTTAAGCATGTGCATAAATTGCATAGTTAGTCAATGATGAATATGTTGAATTACTCGGTAACTAGTTCTAGTGGATGAGATTAGTTGTCCATAGGTTTTTGTTTATAAAGTTTCTTATGTTCCAACAAAAAATAAATAAAAAATATTAAAAAATAAAATAAAAAAGGCTAAGATTAAAACACTTGAAATAAACTGTTCTAATCATAGTAGGTAACATACATGCTTGCATACATAATGTATGGGTTAAATACGGCTATTCGTGTATGGAGGATTTGGAATGTGCAAAAACTACAAAATTTTGAGATGAAATAATATAATTTGAGATTTGTTTTGTAATGTTCACTGCATTGCCCAAATCAATGTCGAAATTCACACATTTTCGTGGGCATTTGTTCATCCTAGATTATGGGGGTATTTGCAATATGCACCTTGAGCTACAAAAAACTCTGCAATGAAATGATTAATGTGCCCAATCTTTCAAGTTAAGACTCTAATTTGCATGGTGGGAGTGTGGGACTCATACAAGCTACATCATTACCATCATGCATAAAATGAATGTGACATTTCAATTTCACATGTCAGAAGCATCATTTGCCTGAGGCCGCAACATGATCTCATTATAATATTTCTTTTCTTTGCTTAGGCTCTTAGTTGGGGAGAGGTTTCATGCTGTTAGTAGATAAAGCAATGCCTGGAATTCTTTTATGTTTGATTTTAGTCATTTCATAATTGCAGTAACACTAGCTTGTACAATTAGTTGGTTGCAGAAATTTTGCACTATAATGACTTGTTTTTATTTTGTTGCATCAATTTTTTAGTTGAAAATTTACATTGAAATTAATCTCTTTCTGTATTAATAACGATCCAATGACCTTTCTTGAATTACAATGATTATAAAATACTATCTCCCTTTCTAGGACTGTGCTTGAATTGACACCTTGGTAGCCACTTCTTCCTTATCCAAAAAAGAAAAAGACTCCTTTGTTGCCACATACTTTTCATATCATTATCAACAAAGATGTGGACCGGAACCAGAGAAAAAAAAAATTGAGAGGGAGAAATATGAATTCCTAAATGGTTTAGTTATAATTGGATATCATGTGTGTTATCCAGCCTAAATTCCCCTAGATGTTATTTGTTTAGTTCCTTTAAAATCTTCAAGAGAACATTATTTTCTTATGGGGGACCTTCTTTTTCATTTCACCTTGACTTTCAAGATGCTATGAGGAAAATTTATGAATTAAACATTTTTACAATTTAGAAAGTAATTCACTATTGAATTCTCTCAGGTTAAAATTTTAATCCCTAAAAAAAAAAAAAAAAAAAAAAAAAAATCATTTCATAGCATATGTCTTTCTTTTTTTAGAAGGAGATTTCAACCCTGATTCTTTAAATTAAATAAAGCAAATTATGTTAATGACCTATTAAACTCTTTGTTCAAAGTCTTAATAGTTAATATGACTACAAATTATATTTCCATTTTTTTTAATAGGAAAACCATATTTCACTTTTGACTTTAAAGTTTGGGTTTATTTTATTTTGAGTAATTCTAGTACTACATAAAAAGTCACAACTTTTGCTCCAAATTATCTGACATGACAGACTGTGATTGACTGCGTGTGACTTTCACATGAACCTACTGCTTTTTCCTACTACTAACAATATGTCAAATGGACAACTGTCGCAAGAATTGTGGTCTATTATGTGTTCTTAGAATTTTTATTTTATTTTGGTCCAAAAAATTTGATTTCATTTTAAAAATGGTTATTCCATTCATCTCCATGATTGATTTTTTGGTTAAGTGTCAACAAAAGAACGTATTTCAACCAAATTAGTAATGAACATGAACAGATCTACCATTTTTTAAAACAGAAATAAATTTGGCGGATCAAAATAAAAAATCTAAATTTAAGAAATTAAAATAAAATCAACCATAAACTTTAAGGGTGAAAACTCAAATGTGTAATTTTTAGTCTTGTTAAAACGATATTCTTAGGGTCCGTTTGTTTTGGTGGTAAATGATTTCAGGAAATCATTTACCACCTGACCCATGTGTTTGGAAGGTAAGGAAAATGCTAATTTCCGGAAAATATGGCTCCACTTTGACCATATTTTCCCCTTTGACCCGGAAATGGTTTTACACTTTTATTTTACCTTCAAACCATTTCCGGGTCTCGCACAAAAACGCACACAATAGTAGACGCAATAGAGCCTCTGAGAGAAATTGATTGGGAACGAAACAGAAGAAGAAAACACACAACAGAGAGAGCCAGAGAAATTGATTGAGAGAAATGAAAGAGAGAAAACGCCGGCGACATTGAGAGAGCCAAGAAACTTGAAGAAGACATCCTCCACGCCGAGACCATCTGAGGAAGAAGACACCGGAGCTCGACGCCGAGACCACGCCGAGAGAAGTCATCCTCCACCACTCATAACCGCGCAGTCCGATCCACCTCCGATCTGAGAAACCCAAACGTCACCGAGCCGATTTCGACGCCGTTCCACCACCACCACTCAACGGCGAGTCCGATCCACATCCCGATCTGAGAAACCTAGAGCTCACCTCGCCGATTTCAACGCCGATCCACCACCAACACTTAACGGTGAGTCCGATCGCAAATTTTTTTTTTTTTTGATTGAGTCTGATGGCATTATATATATATATATATATATATATATTTATTTATTTATTTGTTTATTTATATATTTATTTACATAAATATATACATATTTATTTATAAATAAATATTTATATATTTATTTATATATTTACATAAATATTTATATATTTAGGGTCTGTTATGGTGCCTAAGGAGAATGTGCCTAAAGTGCCTAAGGAGCTCAAGGGAATGGTAATTCACAATTTGTGTTTTTTTTTTTTGGCTTTGTAATTTTGAATGTAGTTTGTAATTTGAGAGGGTTGTGAATTAGTGAAGAATGTGTGTTTATGTGATTAGTGCTTGATTGGAATTGAGAGCTTATATGTGATTTAGTGAGTATTGGATTGAATGCCCAATTGAAGTGAATTAAATTTTAGAGCTTGTATGGGATTTAGTGAATGCCCATTTGAAGAATTTTAAATTTTTGTTTAAATGTGATTTAGTGAGTGCCCAATGTGAAGGGCTTTAATGGTTTTAAGTGATTTAGTGAATGCCCACTTGAATTGAATTAAATTTGAGAGCTTTATATGTGATTTAGTGAGTGCCATTTGAAGAATTTTGAGTTTTTATTTTATTTATTTATTGTGATTTAGTGAATGCTTGTTTGAAAGAATTTGAGTTGTGCTAGTGAATGTCTGCCTGAAGAGTTCTGATGTTTCTATGTGATTTAGTGAATGCTCCATTTTGAAGGTTTGAAGAGATATGTTGTTTTTTGTGTATGCTGGTCTGAATTTGAAGAGTTAAGTGCATGTCTCTATGTGATTTAGTTAATGCGTAGTTGGAATTGAGAGCTTATAGTTATATAGATTTAGTGAGTGTCTATTTGAAGGGTTCTAATGGTTTTATGTGATTTAGTGAATGCCCACTTGAAGTGAATTAAATTTGAGAGCTTACATGCAATTTATGAGTGCCCCCATTTGAAGGATTTTGATGGTTCTTTTTAATGTGATTTAGCGAATGCTTGTTTGAAAAGATTTGAAGAGTGCGCTATTGAATGCTCACTTGAAGAACTATAATTTTCTATGTGATTTAGTGAACCCCCATATGAAGGTTTGAAATGAAATGTGACTTTTAGTGTATGGTTGCCTGAATTTGAATGGTGCTACATGATTTAGAGGACTCTATTATGAATTTGAAGAGTTAGTATTTAGTAAAGGCCATTTGGTAATTTAATGGCTTTGATTGCCCTTGCTTTTGTGGGTAGATTGATTGTGAGGAAAGAATTTCTGTTGTCACATTACCTCCTATTTGGTTATTTTGTGTTCTGAATTCTGGTGGTGGCCTGTTAATTTTTTCAGCTATTCCTTCTCAATGCCATTCTGAAAAAGTGCTTATTCTTAGGCTATAGGTTATGCACTATGCCCTATCTAGTTTGCTGACATAGGGACTTTTTTTTTTTTTTTTTTTTTTTAAATTTGCAGGAAATGGGTTTGTTGGAGGTGAAGCATGGTTTGCTCTAGATGGCGGAAACCTTGGACTTTCTCCATAACAATGCACGTCTTATTCATCGGGCTTTCTCCATTTGGAATTCACTTTTGTTGTAGAACTAATATTGACCTACCCTTGTATTATATACGTAGTATTTTGTATTATTGGGACAATACAATTGCCCAAATTATGTATTTAAACTGTTTAGATACCACGAGTAGGTATCATTTTTGTACACCATGGAGGTGTAATGACAATGGTGAACGATTAATGTGACTGTTTTTATATTAATATTATGGGTATATTTATGGAAATCGATTTTTGTTGTTGAAGTGGATGATTATTTTTGTACTGTTACAGATATATCTAGGCAATGCAGGTACTTGAATTTGGATGATTAATGTTGATGTTGAAGTGGATGATTAGTTTTGTATTGTTACAGGTTTGTCTGGGTAATGCAGGAGCAGAAATTTGTAAGGAATTTCATATTTTCCGTAAAATGATCCACAAACCAAACATAGGAATTGATTTTTCGTAAAAAATGAATTTTATTTTTCGTAAAATTTTTGACCGAACCAAACATGAGAATTGATTTTCCGTAAAATAAAAAGCATTTTTCGTAAAATATTTGACCGAACCAAACACTGGAATTGATTTTTCGTAAAACGATTTCCGAGACAGCCAAACAACCTGAATACATTTTCCTTTTCCGGAAAATAGCATTTCCGGAAAATATGTATTTTCCGGAAAATGTTTTACGCGAACCAAACGCAGCCTTAGACTAAAAGTCACTGAGCCCCACTTTTGGTAACGAAGATGACACACATTGGCGTCGGAACCAAGTTCATTGCCTTAACAAGTTTGCAAAATTTCATAGGTTGATGACGTGTCATTAACTATAAGTTCTTAAGGCGATGTCTTGTTTTCAAGGGCGAACTTCTCCTGTATGGTCCGTACACTTGTGTGGGTCAACTTATTGCCCTTGTACAATATACCTGATGATTTGGGATTGGCTTTGAATTCAAGCTGTTTGTTAGTTTCATCAATCTGCATATTTGATCAACTAATCCAAAAGGGTACTCACAATTTTCTCTCTTTCGTTCCAATTCTTTCTCTTTCTTGTTGATATGCAATCACTGTAGGTTCTTTTGGTTTCTCTCTATTGATTCTGATATACGAAAAAACCGCTTATAAATTGTCTTAAAGCACACTGTTTTTGTTTGTATTATTAGTATTGTTATTGTTTTATACCTGGAGATTGAGTGGATTGGGTTGAATTTTTTGAACCAGGATTGAATTTACTGTAATGGGTCGTTCAGAGGCTGAGAAAATCCAATAAAAGCTAAACCCAGATTGGGAAAAAGCATTCAATCAGTATGGAAATGTGATATCTTCTGGAACTGAGGCTATGAGATTAAAAGCCACAGTAAAGCTAGCCCATTTCTGTAAATATGCCCCACAAAGTATATTAGCTCGTACCATACCTATCCTAGCTGAAATTCTTAGCAAAGTGCCTTCTAATAATTCAAGTCAGCCTATCCAGGAAGCTGCTGTATATTGCTTAAAATGTATTGCTTGTAGAGGTGATGGTGGGTTGGTAATAGAGATAGGCCAATCCGGTGCTATAGTGTCTATTCTAAGGTTATTGCCACATTCTGAGAATGGTTTTGAGAGGGTCATGATAAAGTGTTTGTGGGTTCTTGTCAATTTTGGAAAAATAAATCGTGAGATTGTAGCTAGAAATGGACTTGAAGTTATCATAAATATGCTAAATTTGCGGACAGATAGTACTAGGAGGTACTTGTTAGAGATTCTGAGTGCATTGACATTGTTGAGAGAGGTTAGGAGAGTACTTACAAGTTTAGGAGGCATTTGCTTTCTTGTTGAGGCGGCTAGGTGTGGTAGCATGGTATCTAGGGAAAGAGCTTGTCAAGCAATTGGGTTGCTTGGAGTTACAAGACGTGTGAGGCGTATGCTTGTTGAATTGGGTGTGATAACAGTGCTTGTTGAGTTGTTCCGAGATGGGGATAGTACAACAAAACTTGTAGCGGGTAATTCTCTTGGTGTGATCTCTGCTCACATTGATTACATTAGACCTGTTGCTCAAGCTGGGGCAATACCATTATATGCTGAACTTCTTCAGGGACCTGACCCTAGTGGTAAGGAAATTGCAGAGGATGCGTTTTGTATATTGGCTGTTGCAGAAATGAATGCAGTTGAGATTGCTGAGCACTTGGTAGGGATTCTTAAAGAAGGTGACGACGCAGCAAAAGCTGCGGCTGCTGATGTTTTGTGGGATCTCTCAGGTTACAAACACTCTGTATCTGTTGTGCAAAACTCAGGTGCAATTCCACTTCTTGTTGAGCTTTTGAGAGACGGGAATAATGAAGTTAGGGAAAAGGTGTCTGGGGCTATTGCCCAGTTGAGTTATGATGAGGAAGATCGGGTGGCACTTGCAAATGCAGGGATAATCCCACTTCTGATTGAATTGTTACATGACGACTCTGTGGAACTGAGGGATAATGCTGCAGAGGCTCTTATCAGTTTCTCTGAAGATCCATTGCACCGTGATAGAATATCTGTAGCAATTGATTTTCCTTCCTTCCAGAATATGCACAATAGATTAACTCGGAATCATGCTTCTGATGAGAATATGGTTAGATCTTTGAGGCGGATGAGCATTGAACAGCTTACTTGGAACCCAGATCTTGTCTAATTGTTGAAATGGTACCCCCAGTAATCTCAACTAATTGTGAATTTTGTATATTGTACCAAAGTCTGCTATTTTTGTCCCCTTATTTTTTTTTCCCTTTCAGTGGTTTTTTGTTTTATTTTTTTGAATCAATATTCAAACTGCATGAAAATAAATTTGCTTCCTTTTGGGTTGAAAGCCTTGTTGGCACTGGCATGCAGGGAGCTTGATTTTTACTTTGTAGACACATTCTGAGATCACATATACAAATTATAAGCATGATGAAATGAGTTCTGCACAATTTTTTCCTTCTAGAGCTGTTCCATAAATCAATGATTCTCATTGCATCAGTTGCTTTAATATGTGCAGCAGCTACTTCTGCCAAGTAGGAAAATAATTATTGGGCCTGTGGACCAATAAGGCAGTAACCTTATATACATTTTGAATTCTTAATAAGATTAAAAATTAAGTGTGTTGTGTGTGGTAAGTTATACTTGCACTTATCACCTCACCCTCCATTTCACTATGTATGAGGAAGTGCCATTTGAGCTACAACACAGTTAGAAGCGTAATTGAATTGGAAGACCAAGATGGTGTGAGCAAGGTGGGAGACCCGCATAGACAGCTCCAAATCTATATCAAGTAGGACGAGCTACTCAAGGGAACAACACAGCTGACTGAAAGAGCTAGCAATACATTACAGAAGAGAGAGGCAGCACAGCATGTACATATCTAAGCTGACAACAACCTCAATAGCCATTTCAATTTGAAATTTTAAGGCCATTTTTACTTATATAAAGAAAGAAAAAGAAAAGTAAACTATGGTTGCTGTGATTTTTTTCAGTACATGGAAGCCAGAAAATTCTTGTAAATTGCTTACTGTATGATTGTATTGAGCCATAAATGAACACAAAGAAAGCTATAAAATTCACATGCTGAGCATCTTTGGAATTTCAATAGCAATTTTGTACTTCTGATTTGGAGAACTGCAGCAACTATTTTGTCATCAGTTTCTCCTCTTTATTTGGTGAAATCCCTTGTATAATGATGAACAGATGAAGAAAAGGAGAAGCACGAACAGGGTGTACTTGAAGCGCTGGCCTTTTGAAATCAAGGTAAGGGATTCTGAAAATATGACGTGGTGAAATGAGATGTTTTTGCAGTAACAATCTGGCAGTGGTGATTGTTGTTGTTCTTTTGTAGCTAATCTTATTTAAAATTTTAAATCTGTTAAAGGAGATTACTATGCATGAAAAAAATTTCAAGAATTATTATTATTTTTCTACTTTGATGACATATTATCATTTTGCACATATAGGATATAGCTATACGTCTAAGTCCCCACCTACTGTTTGATTAATAGAAGAAACCAAAAGACTCCATTTGCTCCTTGTATCTATTTCTGTTGAAAAATTAGAAGACCAGGTTTTGAGAGAGCAAAAGAAGGATAAGATTCTATTTTTAATATATAAACAACACATTATGAGTTCCATAATTCATTTTCGTACATGAGTTGTGCTCCATCTTAATAAAATTGTTCTGCAAAATTCTTCAAGAAGTTTAACAGCTGCTTGCTTTTGTCACTACATGGGATCATCTCTAATGCTTTCCTTTTATTATTTTTATTATTTGGAGCAGCCTTTGGTGACATTCTTGTAACATTGTCTCTTTTCACTATAGGCAAAGACAACAAAAGCGGAACTGCACATCGACATCCTTACAAAAGGTAGAAGGGAGAGGAAAAAATTGTAATTCAATATATCTATAACTAACCATAATTAATTTAGACTAAAAATGCCACCACATGCCTGTTGATTTTTTTTTTTTTTAATTAGGTATACATGCATTTTTAGTTCTTATAGTTGACGTTTTCAATTAAAAACTTGTTATTATGTCTGTAGGGTCAGGATTTGTAGCCCAAGCCAAAAACAATGAATTTGTAGAGAGTGAGTGAAAAAGCTGGGTTAGTTGTGAATTTAGCAACTGTTAACTATAATATCCGGGAATAAACCAACGTAAAAACACACTTAAAAGCTAAACAAATTGATGTCTGAAGAGGAATATTATTGATTGAACAGTGAATATAGTTCTTAGAGTTACAGTAAAATCTTTCTTCCTCTCTTATTATCTTTTTTCTGATCTTCTATTATTAGAGGCCTCTTCCCTTTATATAGCATCCTTACCCATCATCTCTATTGTCCACTTGTTCTTCATCTATGTATCTACTTGAGTATATGTCACGTCAAATATCTTCTTAAGTTCTCTGTGAGTGGTGATAGCTGAGATTACACTGTTCAGGAGTTTTCTCCACATAAATGCGGTCAGGAAAGTTGTTGCAGTGCATTAAACATGGTGGTAGCAGCTTTTTCTTTTAGATATTTCTCCGTTCTTATCATCTCCAAGTATGCTCAAAACTTATCCTTCTCATTAAAGTCGTTAGGAAGATCATTCGAACCTTCCAGATATTTGCTTGATTGAGACTCTTTGTATCTGAGGAGAATGAACTCTTTGGACCACTGGTGATCTCTTTGGATTATACTCCTCGTTTATTTTCAGGTATATCTCTTCCACACGGACTTTTTCTCAACCACTTTCTTCTCTTCAGACATACAGTAATCTTCAAGTAGGGCCCTAGGCCCAATACATAAGGTTGGGCTTTTACCTCCCACAATGTCTTTTTTATATTTTTAGGAGTATTTATTTTTAAAAAAAGGTGAACTTTTGAAGGATAGAAATCTAAAATTTAAGTTTTATAATTTTTTTTAGAGATAATTACTTATCAAAAAAAAAAAAAAAAATTTTTTTTAGAGATAATTACAATATATTACTAACTCCACAGCTTAAACCATTTTCACTCTAGACATCCAAGCATTTTGTACATGAGGAGGTGCCAAAACGAAGTATACATATCAAGAGACTTAAAAATAATACAATAATTAAACAGAGAAATATAAAATTCTACTATTTTATATATCAACTTTAATTTTACATATATTTGAGTACTTCAATCACTTGCAAAGATTAAACTCTTCCCAAAAGTATAAATAAATATAAATAACACGTATAAAAGCACTATGTCTTTTCCAAATATATCCTATAAAAATCCCAAATGCCGCTGAAGCATTGTATCAAGCTTTGCCATTGTTGTTGAGAAGTTTAGATAGATAAATCCAAAACCAAACTCAATCTCATACTCTTCTTGGTTGACAAAGACTTTTAACCTACCCTAGTATTTCTTCTTTTCTTTATTTATTTTGTTCATCTTTCTTCTATGTCCAATTATTTGAGTTACTGAACATTCATCACCTAGAATTTCATAGGTAGATTTTTCTTATGCTCTTTTCCTTCTCTGACTATACCCACCGCCACGATTAGGCGCATCTCAACATCAAACATTCAACATGGATAATTGCACAATAGCAATGTTTTCTTCACTTTTTATTGCTTTTTTTTTTTCTTTAATATCATCTTAATATAACATAATTTTGTAGGGAATATTCACTAAATTTCCAGATCTTTTGAGATGCATAATAGAGAAAAATATATAACAAAAAACTGTAGCACTTTTATATCGGGTCAGGTCATAATTCGAATTAAACACAACTAGGCTCCACATAACCTAACAATTTTCTCACTCTTCATATTTGGCTCTCTCTCTCTCTCTTCCTACTTTCTTTTGGCCCCTTGATATTTTGTAAAATTGGAATATATAAAATAATAGGTGTTATAACATGAAAATCTAACATTGAATGCAGAGAACCTTTCATTTCCTAAATCAATGAAATTAAAAGTGGAAGTTGGAAAAGGGAGTGAAACCAAATCTCTTAATCTTCTACATTTATGGCTTAAACTGGTCATTAGTAATAAGATGGCATGAGTGAGACGAAAGACTAAATGAAAAACTATTCATACAAAGTGCCACATGGTAAAATTTCGTGATTTCTCACAAGAGGTTTCTACTTTAACTTTTTATTTATTAACTATTCAATATCTCGTGCGTTGCACCATATAGTTAAATAAAATTTAAACACAAATGCACAAATATATATATATATATATATAATCAACCTCATGCAGTTCGTTTAAGAGTAATAACGTTAAAACAAATGAATAATTATCCTAAAGATTACATTTGTATATTCATAGCCTTCATGTTTAAAAAAACTATCACTTAAATTTAGCCGGATTGAAGTGAACCGAAATGCTACGTTAATGAGGCTCAACAGAATTATAGCAATAATAAATGCTATGCTTAAGATTTTAGATATTACAAGTTTGAATTTTTTTTTTTTAATAATAAATTTGGATTTAGAATAGATGCTCTCAGTTCAAACCTGTCTTTTCCCATTACGTAAGTGCACAAAAATGGACTGAATTGACAAAAGTGGACCAAAATGGACCGACGTGGACTGAACAAGATCGAATAAACTGAATAGGATCAAAGTGGACGAAATAGACTGAATAGAATAGAAGTGGACTAAATAGGAACAAATTGTATTGAAGTGGACATAATGCACCAATATGGACCGAATATGACCGAAGTGGACTGAATAGGACCAAATTAGACCAAAGTGGACCAAATAAGAATGAATCGGCATAATAGGGCCAAAGTGGACAGAATGAACCGAAGTGGACTAAATAGATCCATGTGGACTGAATAGGACTAAGTAGACCGAAAAGGACCAAAGTGGACTAAGTAGGACCGAAGAAGATGGAATGTACTGATCAAGTGGATAGAATAGGACCAATGTGGATCAAATAAGACGGAATGGACCGAATATGACCAAGGTGGACAGAATAAGACCGAATATCAATGAAGTAGATTAAAATAGGACCAAAGTAGACCGAATAGTACTAAATTGGACTGAATAGAACCAAAGTGGACCAAACAGGACTGAAGAGGACAAAATTTATCAAATAGGGCCAATGTGGACCGAATAGGACAAAAGTGTAGCGAATACGATTAAATGGACCGAATAGGACCAAATAAGACTGAAGTTGATGGAATAAGACCGAATGGACCGAAATGTTAGGCTAATGTGGCTCAACAAGAGCTTGCAACAATAAATATTATACTTAAGCTTTTAAATATAGTAGTTATTGACCCTTGCGTTGCACGGAAAATTTTTTATTTTTAAATTTATAAATACTAGTCTTTAGGCACCTAACTCCTTAAAAATATAAAAAAGTATTACCAATGGGTTTGAATTTTATGGTATATTGTTTTTACCTATGCTACTCCTTTTTTTTTTTTTTTTAATTTTTTTACATATATGTTATGTGCATGACTCAAATGCAATATGGTAGATTTTTATTAATAAGTAAATTAGACCATATAATAACATGTAAAAAGTTAATCTATAGTTTACTTATTCAATATTTTGAAATCAAATGGGTTGAAAAAGAAGCACTCAACTTTATCAACAGTCTTCAGTATTAAATTTTAGTATTATAATAATATTTTAATAGAAGATAAGATTTCTAGCAAAAGAACTTTGTGAATTTCACGACTTTCATATGATAAAATATTTTGTTAACACTTCGAAAATGCTTGAATCTGTGTAAAAGGCGCGCACTTAAAAATTAGAGAGGAAGAAAAAAGAGATAGTAATGATCAATAATTGCATCAACCAATAAACAACTTCAGTAAATTTTATTAGAAATATTCACCAATAAATGAGAAATAAGTACTATTAGGAGATTTTGGGTGATATTCATCACGAGCCGAATAAGTTTTATATATATATATATATATTAATCATTTTTTAAAAATAATTCCATGTTATACATTAGAAACCAATTGTTATTTGTCTGTATCTATTGAAAAAACATCATATTGCATTGCTTAGCACCATTTTCAATATTTATTGCAAAAATAAGCAAATATACCGATAATTAGGGAAATATATAGTGTAATAAAACAAATGGTGGATTATTTAATTTGCAATTTTAACAAATTATAATCACATACAAAACGTGAAAATAAACAGTAAAAAGAATTAAAATTATTTATAATGATGAAAAATATAGGAACCAATGGTTGTTTAATATAAAGTCATGAGTATTTTTTTTTTAATTCATTAATATGTAGCAATTTCTGACATAAAATTTAACTTTGAAATGTATAACAATATTAAGGTCAAAGCCATCATAAGCCATCCATCAACCATAACATAACCTACCAAAAAAAAAAAAAAAATCAGATTTTATTTTGCACAACATCTAAAATTGAATATTGAAAAATTGCTTATTAATTCCGCATCTTAATCTATCAAAATTCATATTAGGAAATATTTAGACCATTCCTTTACATATAGTTTTAGAAAAGTACCAATATATGAAAAGGGGAAGGAACCAAGGTTGTCAAAATCGGAATCCTACGTAGGATCGTCGGAGGTAGGTAGGATCGTGAATCGTAGGATCGAATCGTGGATCGTAAGATCCTACTAATTTTCAGATTTTAAGCAAAAAACCTATTGATAGTGACTTTTTATGTTATATAATCACTTAAAATATGAATCCATCCATTAAAAAAAAATTGCATCATAAAATGTAATTTGCACATGCTACATCGTTCTTATGTCATTCTAACGAAACAAATTAAAAAGTTCAGTACATGTTTAATTAGCAACTAAGTACCAAAATATTATCTACACATATGGAAAATGTTTTCCAAATTCTAAGTTCCAAATCCAAAATAAGTTAGGCTAGTTAGCATATAAAAACTAGCTAACTACAAATTTACAATATGTAATCTGAAAGAGAATTCTTAATCTAAGGTAAATTAGCTAATTATAAATATGAAATCCAAAAAAGAATTCCCATTCTAAGGTTCTTCTAATCTAATCACTATTGTCATGTTCCATTTCATCATCTATATCCTTCCTTGTATCAACATCCAAAATGTTAAACTTAAGTACTATAGGTTTTTTTGAGATTTTATATTAACATAGGTGTAAATTTGGGACTTCAATTCATTATTGGGCTTCTGATAATCAGTTGGGCTTGTGGGTTTAGATGGATTATCTTACCCAAATGAATCCCACTTAAAAAAAAAAAAATCAAGCCAAATGGTAGGATTGGTAGGATCGGTAGGATCCTATATAATCCTACGATCTTATGCAATCCTACACGATCCTATCATTTTTGTGATCCTGCTACGATTTTAAATTTTTTGGTGAGGTGGGATCGTAAAATCGTGCGATTTTACGATCCGGATTGTGATTTTGACAACCATAGAAGGAACACCTTATATCAAGTGATCTCTTATCTCTTTGAACAAAATAGGGCTTATGTTCTATTGACATATATGAAATCAGTAATACAAATAAAAATCAACTAATTATATGAACTAGATAGTAACTCCATGCATATGCATGGATACGCTTAAAGATATACAACAAGATGCATAATATAATTCCTATATATATATATATAATTTAAATACTATTGATAGTCATTTTTATATTTTGTTAATTCTTTAAAAATTTTTGTAAGAATATTATTAGGTATAAAATTTAAATTGTCCATTTTTAAAAAAATTATTGTGAAGCACTTTTTATTTTTATTTTTTTACAATTTATTTATTTTAAACTCTTTGGTTTTGTACTTAATAACTCACTTGGATGAATATTTATGATGCGGTCCCACATTTGATTCTAAAATTAATAAATAAAACTCTTTAAGAATAAATAATTTAGGACATATGGCACAAAATTGGAACTCTAATTTAGAATTCTAATTTGAGTTTCTTTCAGTTTCACCTATTATCTATATATATAATAATAGGTAAAGTAGAGAGAAAATTAAATTAATTTTTAAATTGAAATTCAATTAGAGTCTAGCGCATCTAATCTAAATTTATAATTTTGTACCAAGTGAGTTAATTTAGTGTAAAAATTGAATTTTAATTAAAGTTTAATTTTAAGTCACATGTCTCATCTAATCTAAAATTTTAAATTTTTGTGTCAAATTAGTTAATTTAGTATAGAAAATGAGGAGTCCAATATAATAAACCATAAAAAACATAATCATATGACTAAAAAAAGTTCAAATTTATAAGTCATCTATATATATATATATATATTAATAGGTAAAATTTATCGAAAGTTGAATTAGAATTTGAAATTATAATCCAATTTTGCACATGTCTAGATTTATGTGGGGATAACACCATAATTATCCACTTAAGCATGTGCCATGTGTCTACTTAAGTTTTTTAATCTTTGTGTCAAGTGAGTTAATGAGTGCAAAATACTAAGAATCTAATATTAATGAACTATAAAATTAAAAAAAAAAAATAGTTACATATACTCAATAAAAATCACCACATGTTTCTTAATAAATAAATAAAATAAAAATCATCACATGTTCTATCTTATTAAAAATTAGAAAAAATAATAATAATTAGTAGTCTTAAATTTAGGTAAGAGTTTTAATATGTGACTAATTATATTTACTTTAAAAAAAATAATTTGACTAATTATTTATATTTTATGATAAAAATTATGTTTAATTTTAAATGTATCTATACGTTTGACTAATTATCTAATTCTTCCTCAAAAAAAAAAAATTATGTTACATGTTTTTTTTTATTAAATAATAATTTGACTAATTATTTATATTTTTATGATAAAAATTTTGTTTAATTTTAAATACATCCATGTGTTTGCATGGAGTTACATGCTAGTTATATATATAGATGACAAAGACCATAATATATACAAAAAAAGAAGTTAAAAATGATAGAATCTTATCTTAACCGTTTATCTTGAGAAATCATAATAACTGGATTTTTATCCTCTGCATATTTCCAGCACCAAAAAAAGAAAAAAGAAAGAAAAGGAAAACAAAGTCTTAACTAATTGCAAATATGTTTGGAATTGATGAAGAAACAAAATACTAAAAAAGATTCTACGTTGAAAGAATAAATTTGCAGTTTTTCCCCTTATTCTCTAGTGATGCTTAATTCAAAACTAAAAA
The DNA here is from genome assembly GCA_963669245.1 of Quercus cerris. Classification (NCBI taxonomy): domain Eukaryota; kingdom Viridiplantae; phylum Streptophyta; class Magnoliopsida; order Fagales; family Fagaceae; genus Quercus; species Quercus cerris. The sequence goes on along the minus strand of OY770009.1, from coordinate 6,474,413 downwards.
AAGAATATGCAAAGCAAATGTGAAATCAAAAGGAGAAGAAATACTAAGAGAATTGTAGCATTGCCGTAGTATTTTTCTCCTTTGGAAAAATATTGGAACAAATAAATTTAGAGCTGAAAGTTGTAATTTATGATTTTTTTTCCACTGTTAAATGGTTATTATTTAAAGGGAATAAATGCTTTGAACAACCAATGAAAATTATAGTCTCGAGAGAGAGAGAGAATAAGCATATACGAAGAGATTTATAGCATGAATATATGTGTAATGAACGTATTAATTGAGTAATATTAATATATGTGTAAAATATTAACTTTTAAAAGTAATTTTTGGCTAGGGATGACAATTCGTGTTTACGTGTTGGGTTCGTGCCTTGTCGACTTATGAGTATTCGACTTAATGAGTCAAATGGGTTTATATACCTAGCATTTTGAATGGTATATTAGTAAAATGACATTTAGTTAAACGAGTTAAATGAGTTCTATGGGTTGGACATGAACACGACATGTTTATGGGTGTCAACTTGAATATGACACGAATCCATTAAATTTTAAGCCATAACTTGCTAACTTTGTGTTGTGTCGTGTTAGCGAGCCGTGTTGAATTTTGGCACCCCTATTTCAGTCTACCAAATACACTTATGGGATTTTACATTTTAGCCCCAAAAAAAGAAACATTTATGAGAGATTTGACACTTTCAATTAGTCATTAATTTGTTTTTTTTTTTTTTTTTGAGGAAGAATTAGTCATTAATTTTAGGAGTTTGATTGGACAAATTACGATTAATGCTTGCAAAATATTATTTAAACTTAACATAATTAGGTGGTCAATCCATCATTTTAGAAGTTTGTCTTTTTTTTTTTTTAGTCATTATTATTATTTTTTGGTTTTCCAATATATATATATATATATATATTTATTTATATGTGTGTGGGGGAAAATACTTAGGTAAACCTGAAGTATAGTGAAAATGGTGCTTCCTCCTTTAAAATGGTGCTCCATCCTCTTACATTTATGATAGACCTCATTATGAAATTAATGAGTGGACCCCACTATAATTGTGAGACGAGGGAGCACTATTTACCGTGCTTCAGAAGTATCTAATAATTACTTGTGTGTATGTGCACCCCTGCGCGTTGGTGTGGGTGGTATTAAGTGATAAATCCATCATTTTAGCAGTTTTTTCTTCTTCTAATTAGGCATTTAAGGCTTCCAAGTATTATGTATTTCAATAACGTTTAGTATATTAGGTGTTTTTCATTAATTCTAGTATTGCTTCTATGGTTCTAAAAAATAAATAAATAGTAGTGCTTCTACATTTTTATATTCATTACACATAGGGTGAGACTAAGGATTTACTGCAAACTAAGTTATAGCAACTCTTACAAAAATGCATACATGTCAATGTCTCAGATAGACACCTGTCATGGCTTATATTTTTCCGTGTCAAGATTGAATTTTTCACCAAATAGGATCTATTTGAGGCATTAACATGTTTGCATTTTTCAGGAGTTGCTGCAACTTAGTTTGCAGCAAATCCTTGCCCTTACACATATATTATACTCAATTAAAGTATTTTTCAACAAAATACCTTTTTTTAGAACAAAATAGTTGAATAGCCTTTGAGAGGGGAATGGTTAGGAAAATTAATAGGCAAATGACAAATTAAGAATTAATAGTCTTTTCTCAAAAAAAAAAAAAAAAATTATTAGTCATAAATAAGAATAAGAATAAAAACATGAACTTAAATACTATACTAAATTAAAGCATTTACTTCACTAAAATTTTTAAATTATATGCCACATGTCTAGTATTATAGCAATTATATTAACATGCTCAAATAATTTTCTAACATATGGTGTTGTTTGTCCATATCATACCAACAAAATATAGGAATAAGTTACCATATGTTGTTGTAAATTGTTTTGAAAAGAAACACATATCAGTGTAGTGTATGTCTACCAATTTTGGAATCCAACTTTCATATAATACTTATTAATTAAACATATATCATATATAACATTTTTTTGGGTCAACTTTCCTATACATTATACCAATTAATAACTAGTTACCTAATATTTTACAGGCCAATAAAAATGCATCATTGATCACATATTTTAAAAGGTTGATCCCTGAAAACTAAGACTTTGGGATCCTCCCCATTCATAAAAAAATTTAGGTCGTGTCTCTCCTCCTGTGGTAATGTGTTATGTATATATGAATATTAAGCAGCTAGTGGAATAAAAATAGATGAAATTTGAGTGTTAGTTGAACGGTTGAACCTATTAAGCACGTGCACGTGTTAATCCCTTCAGAGACATCTGATTAAATTACAAAGAGACAAGGAAATGCATGCATCGGACCTAAAATGTGGAATAAAAACAATGTTTGCTTTCTACGTCCGCTATGATCGATCTTACCAAGAAAGAAGTACCATGTTAGTTAGTGAAAACCATTCATTTTCAAACTGTCAAATTGTTAATTTGTTATCATACTTACAGATATGGTCAAATTTCCAAAGATTTAAATAAGTAATCCTTCCGCGTGTAGGAAGAGACAGCGAAAAAGAGTGATTAGTCTCACGACAAAAATCCAAATTTTGGGGACTATGAATTTTTATTTTTATTTTTTAACAATTTGGCAGTTATAATAATGAGAGGTAAGATATTTAAACTCTATATATTTTCATTAAAAACACTAAAATATGTCAATTAAGCTACTAATATTTATTATTTTGTTTAACAATTACACGTAATATCATGTGAGAGAAATATTGTATAATTGTGCAATCATTACACAAATTAAGCACCAGTTATTTCTTAATGTCATAAATATGTTTTTTTCTTTTAATGATTCGGAGCAACCTTTCATGTACGTTCTATTGTAGCAAGTTTCATATCTTAAAATTGTACTGTATTTCTTAATATTTCCATGGATGACAACAATGCATCACTAGTTACATAATTTAAATGATTGGTCCATCAAAAATACAGTTTGAGGATCCCATCCATTATATAAAAATTTATACCAAATGGCTTTCTCTATTAATGTAGAGTTTTCGATTGGGATGTGTCTACAATATTGGACCAAGAACAGGTCGAGGTTGAGGTTGGCGTTATATTACCATATTTCCTCATGCTATATTGTCTAAGCTAAAACCATTCAATTATTAAAAAATAACAATAATAAAATAAAACCATATATTCAGCCAATTTAAACTTTTTTTCACCTTATGATAAATGAGGAGAGAAGGATTTAAATTTAGGGCTTATTTAAAATTTTATTTTTAACATGTGAGTATTAGACAATATCATTGAATCACAAAGCTTTTGACATTCAAACAATTTAAATTTCCAAATATTTTGAAGCAACACAAAGTTATTATACATTTGAAACAAAAGGTTGAGAGACATGAGATAAAAATAAACTAGAGAAAAATACATTTGATCGACTTTGATTAATTTGTTAAGAATCTATAATCGTTCTTAAAAGTTTTAGAACTAAAGTTTTGTTAATCTAACTCATAAAAAGACATATATATATATATATATATATATAATGTAGTATATATACAACCACAAGAGCTCGAGCAAATCCCTCTCTCCCTTACAGTTGAATCTTTAGTAATTTTCTCACACAGAATTAATTAGAATCTTAAGTGTTTGAAAAACCAGTACCATTTGGAGACAGATCAAGTTGCTGCTTCATTAGTTATCACCTTCGCCAAATTAATCTAAACTCGTGATGGTATGGATTTCTATAGTGATATTCACTCAATCGTTGTTGTTATTAATAGTTGACTTAAGACTTAGTTCATTGACTTGAAGTAAGATTATAAACAAGTAGAGCAGTAGGACGAGAGAAGATCATCACAAAAGCTTCGCACGTAAACACGTCACATTACAGTATATGTTTGACCCATGAAAAGTGGATCGCCAACTTTGTCCTTAAATTTCCTAATCAAAGGGGGTAGTTGTAATCACATGTAGACAAGTTAATTGGAATATTAATGCTCTAAATATATATAAAGAGCTTCATTCTCTTCTTATTCTTCATCGGATTGTCATAGATACTAAAACATGCATTTGCACTTTCTTCGAAAACCCGGCTCTTTTGTCAAGCATATCACAACATGAAGGTAAGTCATCTAGTACAAACAACATTTTTGTGCTATTCTTAATCCATTTGTTTCATTGGAAAATGCAAAACTGGTTTCCTTTATGGTTAGGTTTATTGTCATGCATATTTACCATGTAGCTTAAAGAAAACTGTCAAAGTAGAAATTAAACATGTAATGCTCCAATTAGCTAGCTTAATGCAGAATGTCTATACAACATTGGTTTCACTAGCTTAAAGAAAACTATCAAAGTAGAAATTAAACATGTAATGCTCCAACTAGCTAGCTAATTAATGTCTATACAATATTGATTTCACTTTTTATTGGAGAAAGATTGCTTGTGAAAGGGACTCCAATGGCAAATTTCAAGGGTCAATGATCAACTCAGGGCAAAGACTACTTTATCAAGAGCTAACCCGCTTTGATACTACTTGATGTCGCCGAAACCTGAAGAAAGCACACACGATACTCTCTTTGATGGAATAGAAACTAAACTAAATTATTAGTTTTTGGTAGTGAATCTTGAATCTACGAGGGGTTCCTTGAATTCACCAAGTGATAATTTTCTAGAATCCACTAAGTGATAATTTTCTGGAATCCACCAAAGAAAAAAAAAAAAGACAAAGTCTGAATTTTATTAATTTAAAAACTAAATTACCTTTGGAGGCTAGAATGCATTTAAATAGTAAAAAGAAAATCTAGGGTAGTTAGGAGAACCTAGAGCGGTTAGGAAAGTGTACAAAACCATAATTTGACTAAACAACATTAAAGGCACTTAAAATTAAAGAAATAATAACCTAAACCTAAAATAACGAAAATTACATAAAAAAAAAACCAAAATTAATGAATTACAAAAATTAAATTGTAGATTTTGTTATATATCACCACTTGTTGGGTTTAGACCCCTACCAAAAACAATAATTAACCAGTTTTAAGGTCGACTTGATTTTTAGATTAATTATGAAAACCTTCGGTTAATTAGATAATCATGATCATGCAAGTGAGAAAAATTAAAGAAGACACGGTATGATGACCTAGAAAACCAATGAAACAAAATAGTTCCACGTGAAAATTCTAGGAAGTCTTGACCTTACAATCCCTAGGTAAGTAGATTCACCATCAAATAAAAGTTCACAAATTGAATAGCCATATTCTTCGTAAACTTAACTACAGTTACCAAATTTAGCTCTAAAATCCACAAACTTCTTTGATATGTATGTGTTCCAACGTGAACTTCCAGTCCACAACTCTGAGACCACCCTTGAAGGTTTAGATCTACAACATTTTTGATGATTGGTATGAGGCACCTCTTGAGTTTCTTCAAAGAATGTCATTGGTGGAAGCTATGAGAGAGTTTTGGGTACAAAAATTCTAGATACAAAACATGAGGCACTTCTCTCTCTCTCAAAGGATAGCTTATATAATGTCCTTTAAATACCACAACAAACGAATCACAAACTGGGCTTGAAACAAACAAGGTGTGAGCTCTTTTATGTTTGTTGATTTTTTTTCTGATTCTACGAATTTTGACATGTCGAATAGGAAACGGATGGTTTAGACATGTCAAATGGGAATTGAGTAGGAATTGAAAATTTCAGATTCACGTCTTTCTTTATTCTAGATTTGGGTATTTGTCTTGGACTTGAAAGTACACATTCTAACTCAACAAGACTTACAAATTGTCATAGTTTTCCTACACTACAAACTCAAAACCTAACATAATTTTTAGGCCATTTTGACTTATATGAAGAAAGAAAAAGAAAAGTAAACTATGGTCGTTGTGATATTTTTCAGTACATGGAAGCCAGAATATTCTTGTAAATTGCTTATTGTATGATTGTATTGAGTCATAAATGAACACAAAGAATGCTATAAAATTCACATGCTGAGCATCTTTGGAGTTTCAATAGCAATATTGTACTTCTGATTTGGAGAACTGCAGCAACTTTTTTGTCATCAGTATCTCCTCTTTATTTGGTGAAATCCTTTGTATAATGATGAACAAATGAAGAAAAGGAGAAGCATAGACAGGGTGTGGTTGAAGAGCTGGCTGTTTGAAATGAAGGTAAGGGATTCTGAAAATAAGTCATGATGAAGATGAGATATGATTTTGCAATAATAATCTAGCAGTGGTAATCACTACAAAAAACGTACTTGGGAGCTGCGTTTTTTAAAAACTCAGCTTCAGGATAGTGTTTGAGCTGCGTTTTACAAAAACGCAGCTCCGCCACTGGACGTATAGCTGTGTTTACTAAACATGGCTATAAACCAGCTCTGAAGCAGTGTTTTGTGATGTTCAAGCTGCGTTCAGCTGGGTAGGACTGAAGCTGCATTTTAAATTGTTTTTGTTCTTTAGTTGCTAATCTTATTTAAAATTTTAAATCTGTGAGGAGGAGATTACTATGCATGAAAATATTTCATGAATTATTTTTTGTTTCTACTTTGATGACATATTATCATTATGCAAATATAGGTATATGGCCTAAGTCTAGGGATGGCAATGGGGTAGGGTGGGGCCGAAGAATGGGGTTTTCGCCCCCGTCCTACATGGTTTTATCTTGCCCTGTCTTTGCCCTGCCTTACATGATGAGGAAAATTTTCTTGCTCTATCCTTGCTCCTTGGAGCCTTGTGAAGCTTCATCCCATCCCGTAAAACTCTACTTCTTGTTAATTTACCCCACATCGATTACAATTTTTTTTAATTAAACATGTTTCATTAATAAAAATATACTTGAAATTACAATTAAATTTATCCCATCAAATAAAACTAATTTTTAACGTAAATTGAATAATATTATCCAAGTGTTTAACAATTCAATATCACAACACAAACAAAAATATCATAATATAACACATAATAAAATAGAGATAGAGAGCCATGTTAGATAGAATAAAATAAGCTAATATTGATATGTTTGTTTAAATAGAAGGGTTTTAGGGTATTAAAAAAAAAAAAATTATAACCCTTATTAATGCGAGACAGGGCGGGACATGGGTGGGTCTAAAAATTCTACCCATCCCCATCCTGCCCTGTTGTGCAAGGCTAAAATCTTGCCCCATCTCCGCCCCACCACCTTTACAGGGCGGGGACAACCCATGCAGGGCAAAGCGGGAAGGGGTAGGGCAAAATTGCCCTCCTTGCTTCTAAGACCTTGATTATTATTATTATTATTATTATTATTATTATTAATCGTTCGGAGTAGACTTTGTTGTATATTCTTATAACATTATCTTATATATTAAAATTATATCTATAATCTATAGTCTATATAAAATGGTAGCCTTGACCATTTTTTGGTTAACTTCCTCTTTTGTTGTTATACTATGATTTGGTTTTTGGAGTTATCATAACCTTTTTTAGTTTAATTCACTATCTTTTTGGATAAATAACCTAATATTAAACAATTTTTCATTAAATTGAGCTTGATCTTTTCTAAACAAATTGGTAAATTCTTTTATATAAAATTTTAATTTGACTTTTTATTTATTAATACTTATTAATTAAACATATATCATATATATAAGAGATTAAATTTTATAAGTATGTAGTTTTACACACTCTCTAATTCTAATATGCCACATCATCATATTACTTATTAAAGAATAAACACAACTGCATTCAATCAATTCTAATACCCATATAAAAATCCAACCTATTTGGGAGTTTAATAAGTTTATTGAGATGTTATCTAGATATGGTATGATGTATTGAGTTTTAAGTAAAAAAAATTTATGAATAATCTCTTATTATTGGATGATGTATAAAAGTTCAAATAGCGTTGAAACCACTATAAACGTTTAGACCCCCAAACAACAAAATACCAATTCAACCTTTATATCGAACAATGTATGTGCAGAAAATGATAACAAGCTTATATCAGAATTGATAAACAATCTAAACCAATTAAAATCACATCCACAACAGAAATTAAATGGTAAAGATTAAGGGAAGAGAGATGCAAACACAAGGACAACACAACGATGTGTTATCAAAGAGGAAACCGAAACCCTCGGCGTAAAACCTCTCCGCCACCCTCCAAGCGGTTAATAATCCACTAGAAAATGTAGTTGGGATACATGAACAACAATAGACCCTCAAAGCCTAATCTACCCAGGTACATATGCCCTCCAAACTTTTCTCTCAAAATTCTCTCTAGAAACTCTCTACATTTCGTGGATATGAGGGGTATTTATACTAGGATGAGATAGAAATGCGAAAAGTCAGGTTTTTCAAAATAGAGCTAGTTGGTGACTTGGCCTCGTGACTTGGCTGAGTCGCGAGATAATAGAACGGCCAGGCTGGACTTTTTGTCCTGTAGTGTTCCAGTTAGCGCGACTGTTTATCTTATCACATGCTTCACTCATGTGCTGCATTTGGCGGCTTGCCAGTCGTGAGTCACCCGCGAGTCCTAGCCGTGAAGCCTTGTATCCTTGCACAATCTTGAGCATTTCTTCACACTCTCTTACTCACTACCCTTACATGAATCCCACCTAAATACAGGGTTTCTAAGTGCTGAAATACAAACAAATTGGCATGGAATAAAGCCAACAAGATGGTTGATTAAATTTAACCTTACAATGTATCACATGACTTTGACACCTCATACTTACTTAATTCGGACTCTATAAGAGAATAGTTTTTGTCAAACTTTCTCATACATTATATGCATTAGCGACTAGTAACCTAATATTTTATTAGCCGAGAAAAATGCGTTGATCACATATTTTAAGAGATTGATCCAAGAAAACTAAGATTTTGGGATCCTCCCCATTCATAAAAAAATTTAGGCAATCTCTCTCCTACTGTTGTAATGTATTATGAATATAATGCTAGTGGAATAAAAATAGATGAATTTGAGTGGTAGTTGAACTTTTAAGCACGTGTACGTGTTAATCCCTGCAGAGACATCTGACTAAATTACAAAGAGACAATGAAATGCATGCATAGGACCTAAAATGTGAATTTTAGGATGGAATAAAAACATTAATGTTCGCTTTCTACGCTATGATCTTACCAAGAAGTACCATGTTTGTAGTGAAAACTATTTTTTGAAAACTGTCAAATTGTTCTCATGCACATAGTAAAATTTCCAAAGATAAGTATTCCTTCCGCGTCTGGGAAGAGACGGCGAAAAAGAGTGACTGTTTTTATGTCAATTCTCAAAGTTTTGGGGACTTTTGCGTTTTTATTTGTTTACCACTGTTTATTATTTTGTTTAATGTTGACATATAACATCTTTCTTATATATATATATTCCTTATTTTTTTTTATTTTTTTTTATCATTTGGAGTAAACTTTCATGTACATTCTTGTAGCATTGTTTTGTATCTTAAAATGACATTACTTACTTATTTTCATGGAGGCCTCAATGAAAATAAGTAAGTAATGTCATTTTAAGATACAAAACCTCCATGAAAATAAGTAATGTCATTTTAAGATACAAAACAATGCTACAAGATGCATCACTAGTTCATAATTTAAATGATTGGTTCATAAAAAATACAGAGGAACTCATCCATTATATAAAAATTTGTACTAAATGGCTTTCTCTATAATTTTCAATTAGGTTGTGTCTTCCTGTCAAAAAAAAAAAAAAAAAAAGAATGAAAGAAAGAAAGAAGGGTTGTGTTTACAAGAGCAAGACTTAGGTACAGTACTTAGGTATTGTTCCTTAGGTTCCCCTCTTAAGATTCTGCCATGTAAATTTTTTCTCATAGGATAGAAGTGTATTTTTTAATTAAGTAGGCACACATGACTGAATCTTAAAAGGAGAATCTAAGAAACAGTACCTATGTTTTGTCTGTGTCTATAATATTGAACCAAGACAGGTCAAGGATGAGTTTGGCCCAATATTACCATATTTCCTCATGCTATTTTATGTAAAATTAAAGCAATCAAATTTTTTTTTTTTGAATGGAAGCAATCAATTATTTAAGAAAACAAAAACCATTCAATCAATTTGAGCTTTTTTTAACCCTTACTATAAGTGAGGAAAGGAGGGTTCAATTTGAAGTTTTTTCATGTGAGAAAGAATTAGACAATGTCATTGAATCACTAATCTATTTAATTACATTCAAACCATTTAAATTTAATTTCCGAATATTTGGAAGCAACAAAAGTTATTATACATTTGAAACAAAAAAATTGACAGCATGAGATGAGATATAAAATAAAGAAAAATACCTGTGGTTGAACCCTTTATTAATTGAGGATCCATAATTGGTGCAAAAGGTTTTAGAACTACATTTTTTTTTTTTTTAAAATAAAAAATTTAATTTCTTACTCAGAAAAAGAGAGAATGGATAAACAATATTTATAATGTACTATACAACCAGAAGAGCTCGAGCTAACCCTCTCTCCCTTACAGTTGAATCTGAGTAATTTTCTCATACAGAAATCTTAAATATTTGAAAAACCAGTACAATTTGGAGACGGATGCAAGTTGAGCCTGCTTCATTAGGTATCGCCGTCCCTATATTAATCTAGGCACGTGATGGTGTGGATTGTGTAGTGATATTCACTCAATTAGTGTTGTTATTAATAGTTGACTTATGACTTTGTTCACGGACTTGCTGTAAAATTTTAAATTTACAGTATGATCAGAGATGATCATCAGCTAAGCTTCGTAGTAAAATACGTCACAGTTTATGTTTGACCCATAGAAAGTGGATCGCCGGCTTTGTCCTTATATTTCCTAATCAAAGGGTTAGTTATAATCACATGTAGACAAGTTAATTGGAATATTAATGCTTAGATATAAATATATATATAAAGAGCTTCATTCTCTTCTTATTCTTCATCTGATTGTCATAGATACTAAAACATTTGCACTCTCTTCGAAAACCCGGCTCTTTTGTCAAGCATTTCACAATATGAAGGTAAGCCATCTAGTCTAAACAACATTTTTATGCTATTCTTAATCCATTTGTTTCATTGGAAAATGAAAAAGATGGTTTCCTTTATGGTTAGGTTTATTGTCATGCATATTTACCTTGTAGCTTAAACACATCTTCACATGAATATACAACATTGATTTCACTTTTAAGTGGAGAAAGACTGCATGTAAAAAGATTTTCAATCATTGCAAATAAGTAACAAATCTCTCTTAGATTTCATAAAATGAGCTTTCTAGGGACCCTAATGGCCAATTCTCTCATGAATTGCTAAGAATCCAACAAGTTTGGCATTGATTCCTTTAGATGTGTCAATTTGGACAAATGTACTCATAATGATCAAGGTGGATATCTCGTATCTGAATAGTAGAAGTTCTCCTAGTCAATTCTCCATGGCCAAAAAATAACTCAATTTTCTTCCAGGAACTATTTACAAGACAAGAGCTGGAAATGAAATTCATGTTTTAGTTTATTTCAATTTCCTTGTCTACAGCCTTATTCTCTCTCTTAATACCATTTTTGAGCCAGGATAAAAGAAACAGTAAAATATATGCTATCTACTGCAATATTGGTCCTGTCCAAGCCAACATAATAACCATGGCATTTTTCTATGGTCTAATGGTGTGCAGCAAAAGATAATCATCAAGGTGCATGTGAGATGTGACAAATGCCGGTCCAAAGCCATGACGGTAGCCGCTGCAACAGATGGTGTGTATGTATGAGTTTATCATACTTATTGTTCAAAAATCTCTCCCATGTCAATTTAGTACCAGCCATAGAACTCAATTGCTTAGTATTTTGACTTTTTGTTTCTCCCTCTTGATTTATAATGTTATATATAGGCGTTATGTCAGTATCATTACAAGGTGAAGACAAAGATCAAGTGGTGGTGATTGGAGAAGGAGTTGATGCAGCTTGCTTGACAAGTACATTGAGGAAGAAGGTTGGGTATGCAAGGTTAGAGACTGTAGAGGAAGTCAAAGATAAACCAGCTGATAAGGAAAAAAAAGATGATAAGACAGATCCACCACCATTTCAATGTATCATGCCACCGCCTTGTTGCCCACCTCAGTTTGAAGCGTATAGAGTGGTTTACGAGCCCTATGGCTCTCAACCAAATTGTACTATCATGTGAGATGGGATGGACTTCATAGAAAATTGGTGTAATCTCAATGCACCTTTTTTCTTCTTTAATCTTTCTTTGTAACTTCTTTGTTTTGCTTTCATTGACATTTTGAGATGTATGTAGGTAGATCTTCAACCATGCATGTTACTCATTGTGCGTGGTTTACCCTCTATTTGTGGCTTCTAGACTTTGTTGACTTGTATGTATTTATAAATTAGTAAATAAAAAAACATTAAGGATTTATACCATATAATTCCATTTCATTTACTTTGTTGTTTTCTAGGGGATGCCTAGAATAATCAAAGAAATGCCCTCCTCTTAATTTTATGCCTTAACATAAGGATGGCATTTTGCTCCAAATAATTAAAGTATGGTAACATAGTTATGTATGATGGTGCTAGCAAATCTTGTGAATAATTAATTGTCAAAGTTTGTTATTGATGATCAATGAAATTGACCTGTAGTTTGGTTGATAAACAAAGTGAATTAGGTGCAATTCCAGTGGGTGTTGAAAAGATTGAGTAGTTATTTTTAGGATAGTTGGAGAGGATTTCGTCTTACAATCCTACCTAGCTAGCTAGTACTGGTGGTAGCTAAGCTGATTTTTCAAGCATATTCTAAGAATTTATTTTTTTTTTAAATTTTTGGATTGGCCATATAGAATAAGCTAACAAATAAAGATAGGCAGAGGCATGTTGGTTGGGAGTTGTTGAGCCGGAGGGCTATTTTTTTCGATCTTTCTTCATGGGGATAGAGATGACCATGGATTGAGTTTGGGTCGGATTTATTCAAATCCAACCAGAAATTTTTACCTATGGATACCTAGACACGACCCAAGCCCTATATTTGGGGATTTTTTGTTCTAAAGTTTTATTTTATTTTATTTGTTTTTCTTTTTTTATTATTATTTTTAAAAAATAATATGCAAAAACCCAGAACCCAAAATACAATGAAAACCAAATTCTTCATGTTCCTGGCTTCAACGATGAAATGTTTGTTGGGGTTCTAACGAAGATTCATGTTCCAAACCTAATTAAAGCAAAACAAAATAAATACTAGTGCAAATTCAAGGTTTCAGAGTCTACGACATGTTGGGTGGTCTATCTGTGACTCTCTAGGACTAAATATTTGCTAGGCTTGGTAAATGGGAATGTCTAGTTTGTAATTGTAATCACCCACACTGCAATTACTTAATCCCACTTGCTAGTATAAGGCTGGGGTTCAGACTTTTCAACCCAATAATTTTTTAGGTAGGACATAGGCCCACTTAATGCCTGTTAAATAACTTTTTTAAATACAAATTGAATTTGGGTAATAACCGTACCCAACCCAAAAAATTTCGGGTTTTTACCCAAACTCGGCCTAATTCTATTTACCCATGACATATTGGATAATACCCGAAATTTTCAGGTTAGGTTGGGCCAAGTATCCTTTACCCCTTGAAATTGGCCATCCCTAATGCGGCTACTATTTATAAGCAATTATTGAACATTGAATCTTGGGCTCAAGCAAACAATATCTCATTTATTTTTCCTCACAAGTTATTAGGTATTTCAGTTTTTGATTGCATTAATTCACTATAAGGATTGGCCGTTACCCAATACCATCTATCTCTATCCCAAATTGTTAGTTTTGTTTAGAAAATTCTACTTTTTAAGGGAATATTATTTAATGAGTTGTCCGTTAGTTAAAAATGTACAAATTTTCAAATTTACCCTTGTTAATTTAAACTTTAAGAGAAATAATAATATTGACTTTTTAAATAAAATAATGGGTAAGAGACAAATTTTATTTAATGATTTTTCAAAGAAAATTTTATTTTGGAACATTCCAAAATAAAATAAAGGACCAACAATTTGTGATGGGGAGTATTTTCTTTGTAAAAATGGTACTACATATTTTCACTAAAGCTACGGAAGCATGTAGCAAAACCATTAGACAAAATAGAGAAATCCCATAAAGTGTTGTTGGAGATGGAAACAGTGAGGGGTTGTTTGGTTTGAAATCCAAGCACCCTTTGAGGAATCCTTGAAAATAACTAGATATTCCAAGGAAGCCTATCATTTTGGACAAATAAAGAATTCAACCTATTAGACTCTTGAAATTCATTCATATGTTGCTTCTGGTAGCTCATATAACAACCAATCATCTTGTGGTTAAATCCACATATTACAAATGATTAGAAGATAGTAGTTTAATAGGAATGGAGATTTGAACTCTAGATGTCTCTATTAAAAATACTAGGAAGTGCCAAAAAAATTTTTTTATTATAAAGTAAGTGTGTTAGGTCATATTTACTAACTCCTATTTATTTATTTATTTGATAAAATAGAAGAAAGAATTAAATTGTATTTTCTCTCCTCTTATTTATTACCATGAAAATCTATTATTACTATTTATTTATTTTATTTTTTCTACTTCTTCTTATTTATCCATTGGGTGGGGCCATCACTTCACCACCTTCATGTGGGGATGGTCTACATTTTTATCTTTAATGAATAGGTGTCTAGAAAGTTCATAACTACTTCCCTTACAATATTTAGATATTGTTACCAAGACCATTTTTGGTTCACCCAAACATTACCCCCTAACCACCCCAAAAGGTGATTAATTTCAATCTGACTGGGTTCATTTACCAATAAAAATGGTCTAGTGTCTTTAAACAATACACGAGAGAAACACAAATGGTTAGAAAGCGCTACACTATTTAGACTAGCCGACACTAAATGATGCTATGTGGGTTGGGTTCATAGATTTGGGTTAGGCTTATAAACGTGGTATTTTTAATCCATAGCACCTGGTTACATGTACATCTACAAGACTACAACATTCTTTTACTATAAACATGGCCAGTCGGATAACACATCAGTGTTTGTGTGGTGTAGAACAAAATTAGATCATTTTATAATTGGAAAAGATTAAATGACCTCGAAGGTCATAACCATTTACCCTAGTTTTTTTGAAATCAAGCCCACTCTTCTTTACTCTTAGAGAGGTGACCATACAAACATCATTTTTTTTCCATTTAATTTTTTTTTTCCTCCAAGATAGCCTTTTAGAATCGAACTGTTCAATTTTTGAATTCAAAGATTTACATATTCAAGTATTTTCTTATTTTTTCTTGCAAATTTTAGCAGTCATATATATTTTTTAAATGTACGAAATAAGCTCTGATTTAAATGACACTTCTTTTCTTATCCTAATCAAAACGATTGAAAATAAAGAGGATAGTGACTCCTTTTGGCCAAGCTCATCACAGGAGGGTAATGTAGAATGATTTAGGACTCATCTCATCTTAAAATTAATTATTAAAAAAAAAAAAAGCAGCCAAAAATGTGGAAATAGCAACTTCATCAACAGACAACGGCAATCCTGAATCTCTCAGTTCATGGGGATCTCTTGTCTTACTAGATTTTTGTTTTCGAACACAAACAATATCCTTTGAAATTAGTTCCTAAATGGAATTATCTTCTTGATAAATTCATTTACTCAACTTAGCAAAATTTTATTAGAATAAAAGGACCGACATGTTGGTAGATAAAATAGATTAGTGTGTCACGATCATTTTGCACATGGTGCCTATTAAGTTAACCTTGGGATTATCTAGCGGTGCAGAAGAATGTTTGGTCGTTTATCTACCTTCACCTTCGAAGGGGTCTACCTTATCAAATTCTAATAAACAGCTCCGTTACCAACACTACTTTGCTAGAGCTTTGCTACACATAGACTTATAGGTAACTTCTCCAAAGCACACCCTTTCACAGTTTCACATAACAAATGGAGGGAGTTTTGGTGTTAAAACACAAGCATCCTACAAGAACAGCCACAATAATATCAAATAACTATAGGTCTTTTTGTCTCCATGCCATTTCCATCCAACTACTCAAAGACAAACAGAAGGTTTGTAAGAGAGAGAGGGCTGGCTATGCTGTGCCACTTCTAGTGGGGAGACAAGGGAAAAAGGGTATAAGGATTGTGCCATTTGGTGGGTTATCTTTCTCTTCTTTCCATAAAAAAAGTGCTCAATCAAGAACAAAATCAACAAACTCAAAAATTATTCCCACTTCTAACAAGGATTCTTGTCCTTTCTGTTCATCATCACCTCTACTTTCTTTTGTACTCCACCAAAGTGAAAAGAGAATGTTTTAAGGTAAAATAATACCAAGATCCCACCAAACGAGGGCTCCATCTTCTCCAAAGCTATAAGCAGCTCTTGGAGACAAGCTGACAGGGCATCACCTATTCATATATTCGGTTAAAGAAACCTTTACAAATGCTACCTTCCATTTTCCCCTTTGGACTTTCTATCCAACCATTTTCTCCCTTAGATGTTCTTTTTGCCTTTCCTCACATCTACCAAACCAGAATAATGACATAACTTTGTCTTCTTGGATTTTGCACCGCAGCGCCGATTTTACATCATTCAGAATATACTACGGGGGCAAAACATGCACGTTCTATATATAGTAATGTGTGCACATCCAAGGCCTCCTAAGAGGGCACCTACCATCAGTCTCTTTCGCAAAGTTCGGTTCTTTCTCAAATGGGTAGGCAAAGTTGTGATGCCACTGTCATTCATTCCTCCATTGCTCTACTGCAAGAGAGGTTTAGACAATTGCAGAGAGCAAAAGAGATGAGAGAGGCAAGGGAGCTCTTGAGGCTGTCATCTGAACCAGAGAGGGTCAATCCAGCCACGCTTTATGATCCTACCAGGTTGTTTTTCCATTCAGAATTGATCTATTCACCTAGACCACTTCCCCAAGGCTCTCTCTACCTCCAACCAAACTTTCAGAGCAGGCACACTGATATCCAGGTCAAAGATACTCCATTTTTTGGAAGCTTAGGTTCCATAGATACAGTCATGGATAGAAAAAATGATTTTGATGATTCAGATGTTGACACTTCTCTTCATCTGTGAAAATTTTACAAATGTTAGTTCATTGCTAATTCTACTTTTTGTTACTTTGTTCTTGATCTTTTACCTCTTCCATGGTGCTGTAAGAATGAAAAATACATACAGCAATGTAACTAAGTGCTACCATGACTATCATGATCATCTTCATGTTCAATAGAGAGGCCATCCTCTGGTCTCCTTGGAGATAAATCATCATCATATTCTGTACTATCAGAATCCTCACCACTGTTCCATTTCCTCTTCATGATTTTGGGAAACAAGCGAGTCAACTCTTTGGTCTCCAACATTGTTTCATCATTGTCTATCCGTTCAAATCGAACTGCACTGACCTTTCTAGCATTTCCTGCAAGTATCTGCACCAAAGCCAATATGACAAAAAGCATTATTTTGTAATTGTTAGAAGAAGCTAATCAAGATTAGGCCCATTTTCATTTTTTGTGTTTAGCTTAATTGCTGAGAGAATATGCAAGCAGATACAAAAACTAGGAATCTTATGTAAGTTATTGCATGGAGAAGCTCTTCTAAGATTCCAACTTCTCTCTCCCTCTTGCAGTCAAAAAGATTAATCAAAATATCAACATATCCACCCTAATAATTTGGCTTAATTTGTTACGACACATCTTCATCTAGTTCCTACTTATAAATTGTCGAGGAGAAATAACAAAAATGACACTTTAAGATGTATATCAAATTCTTCAACATTCTGTTTTCTTAAAATAAGAAAAATGAAGAACATCGTCCTTAAACATCAGTCAATGTCAGCATTAATCATAAGATTGCATTCCCTTAGTTCCATTTACAACCAATTTATTCTTAACCCACCCATTAACTCAAAGGAAACAATTCCGATTTTGTGCATACCTCTCATTTAATTCTCATCAACACCTAGCTCATCTGAATAAAACAGGAACCGATTTTATTATAGTGATACTATCATATTGGCTTTGGCATGAGATTTACCAAATTCTGATTATACCCAGCCCAAGGAAAAATTTAAAGTTAGGCCGCCAAGACCACTTACTAAGCATAGAATCAAACAAGGGGGAAATTGGAGCTAACAATGCATGATCCTTTATAAAAAAAGGTGATACAGTGAGCTAACCATTTGATTTGTACAAATTTTAACTTTCACAAAAAGTAAATTTTCATTGTACAAATTCTTGAAACAATTTGATGTATTTTTCTGATAACTAATCTAGAAACAATTTGGTGTAATGATTTCTCCAAACAACTATTCATGTAAAATAACTCAACTGTACCTCAAGTTTAAATATATGATCCTTTTCCTTCTGCTCCTGGTGGTCAGATTTGGACTCATGGTTCTCTTCTTGATTTGCCTTTTCAAGGACCACTTTGATGCTCTCACCCGTCCGTGGGATATATCCAAATGCTTCACATATAAAACCTGACACTGTCTCATATTGATGACCCTGTACCAGAATAGGTGAAGTGAGTTAAATGGGAATTTTTGACAAAGTGAAGTGAGCTAACAACGTGAATGCTACAAGCATGATCTCATTAATTTAAACTTATGGATTATCATCTAGATATGTATAAGGAAAACAAATAAGAAAGGGAAGGAAAAACTGTTTATAAAGTATATGGTAAGTCTGTTCATAAATAACAACTAAAGCAGGAATTCTCATCACCTATGAGCAACTGGACACTACTTCAACTAAAATCACAGGTCATGATTAAAAACATCAAGTGGGGTTTGTGGGATGCCCCAATGGTTCTAGCACCTCTTGTGGTATCTAGGCAACAGTGATTGAACCCCACCAGCCCTCTCCCTCTATTTATTTATTTTACATATATATATATATATATATATAAAGATTATACACATTGGGTGAGTTTAGGAATGGAAGTTAATAAAAGCATCCATCCATTTGAGTTGACACGCTGGACATTTGAGAAGCCTACACTATGAGATGGTAAACCTTAAAGAGAACCAAGGGTGATCACTAGCAGAATGTATAAGATCAACCATGGTCATGGCTTACTACACACAAGAAGACTAATTTCAGTTATGACAAAATTATTATGGTTCTTCACATTTCAAAAAGAAAGCAACCAAGTTTGGTCCGAAAATTTGGGGTGGCCATGGATTTTCAACAGACCAGTTAGGCCAGCCACATGTTTCTTTTCTGCCATTCTATTTTACCCCAAAGTCATACTCTATTACCTCCTTAATTGATATGTCATTTTTTACTACATTTATTAATGTTATTTTTAGTCTTCCTCTACCTTTTTTCCATTCCCTCAACTTGAACCAACTCACTCTTTCTCACTGCTGTATTAATCCATTTTCTCTAAACACAACCAAACCATTTCAAGCAATTCTCCCTCATATTTTCATTATCAACAGATTTATCAAAAAAAATATTTTCATTATCAACAGGGGCCATCCCTATCTTTCAGCATATTTCTTCATTTCAAATCCTATTTTTCCTTGTACTTTCACTTATCCTTCTTAATATTCTCATTTCAACTAGACATTTCAAAAAGAATATATCTTTAAATTGCTCAAAACAATTGTTACAACTATTAGTAACATGTCACAGGTAATGGTTAAACATGTGAACTACCACAAAGAAATGGCTGGACTAGATAGATTCCTTCAACCAATTGTAGTTGGACTAAAGAAACCAGGAGGGAATAGGCATAGGCACTGATACTTTATAATGCAGACCAAGAAAAAGAATTTAGCATTTATAAAAGAATAGTGTACCCCTGACATTTACTTTTCAGAATAATAATTTAAATCAATAGAGCTGTAATATACCTCAGGCATTTTGATGTTTAAATCTTCAGAAAGCTGATCAATAGAAGTGTTTGCATCCACATCAAACACTCCCTCAGCTCGCATTACTATGTAGCCTGTTTTTTTCTGAATCTCCTCCTGTTATATTGTAAACAAGTTGAGAATGAGGATTTGGGGGAAAAATTAGCATCTCAGTGACAGCATAAATTGTAATGCCAGCAACCAGCACAACTGATATCTTAAATGGAATAATTACATCCTAGATCCTACCAAGAATGTCTTCCAAAATACAAAATTTAATAATAATGGCAAAATAGTTTACATGCAAATGTCTGAATTTTAGTAGCTTTGCACCTATTTGAAATCTAGTCATAAAACCACTTCACTATATGCAACAGCAGAAAAATTGATAAATATCATTTTTGTAACTGGGCAATACTTGACCCAGTAGCGCCAGGATACAAGTCCAAAGCATTGAAAAGCACCAATTATTCAAGGTAGTATCAAGCATAGATTGATCAACTGTCAATTCTTAGAGACTGCCTAAATGTCGAAATTTTCACGGAAATAAATTTAAGTGACTCTTGATTTATCAAATAGACTCAACTAATACAAAAATGCCAGAGCAGTAAAATCCCACAAGTTATCCCAAAATGTAAACATGGAATGCTAAATCACAAATCTCAAGGGTCCCTATAATGTCACAACTGCCATAGAAATAAAGCTGGTTGCCACTTGATTCATCCACTAGATTCAACTGACAAAGACATCCAAAGAAGTCAAGTGACAAATGCTAAAATTTTCGACTCTTTCAATCACAGTTTTACATTTAGATCGTGTTTGTTTGTGAAGATTTGTAATCATATGTAATCATGAATGAAAGTAGTATACACTCATGGAAATGAAATCTAGCACATTTTCCTATAAGGTAAACTAAAACTTGCACGGGCAATCATGATAGGCTTCTCTTTTCTTCTGAACTGAGAAAACCTGGATACACACACACACGCATATATATATATATATATATAGAGAGAGAGAGAGAGAGTGCTTTACATTTGAATCATTTTCATCAAAGATTTCACCAACAATCTCCTCAACAACATCTTCCAGGGTCACAATCTGTTCACATCACAAACAAAAAAATTAATAAATATTAAAGATGCAGGGCACATTGTGTTGCTGAATTTGTGGATAACTGATCATGCAGACTTTATACAGAAAGGACCTTAGAGAAAGTATGAGTTAATTCAAACATTATATTAAAAATATCAATTACTAAGGGGGAAACTCATTTGTCTTATCTCCCATCTTTGAAAACATTTTTTCTTTTCTTTTTACTTATTAAGTACTTTATCAACATCAAAGGAAAAGACAAACAAGTTAATGGAAAATATACAAGAGAAGCACCAATGAGAAAATTTGAAGTCTAGATCGTGACAAAATCCAGAAGTAATTTTCTCTTCACTGAATGAGATTTTGGCATGTTAAAGTAGGGGGTTTTAGAGACATCAAAGTTCTGAAAGTGTGGAATACTTTGCCTAATGTGTTGCATTTGGAGGAAGTGAAACTCTAGGAAATTTGAAGGCTTCAATTGAATCTCTATTCTTAACATCACTTTTATTCTATTAGCTTAGGGATATTGGGGATTTTGTTTGCTCCTCTGTCTTGGAAAATTTCTGGATCTATGTAATTTTAGATTCTAGTTCTTTATATTGCTCTTGTATACTCCGCATGTACTAGGGTTTTGACCTCTTTTCCTTTTTAGTAAAATTTTATTATTTATAAAAAAATTCCTGAAGCAATGTCTATACAAAAATAGCATGTATTAGTGTTAATGTCAGAAGCCCTCATACTGGTTTCAGATTCTAGCATCTTGGTATGTGTTTATTTTCCATTTAGTTTAGGTCCCTGATGTACAAAGTCAAACAGCAGATTCAGTACCAATTTGTTGGAATTCAGAGATTTGTGTGTGTACATACTCCCACAGTTCCACCATATTCATTAAGGACAACAGCCATGTGAACTTTCCTGATTCGGAACTCTCTAAGAAGATTCCAGACTGACATCGAATCTGCAAAACCAATAAATATGATATAATACACTGAAACTTTGTAGCTTACACACACACACACCAAAATAATGTTGACAGTCTGTTAAAATTGTGGTGCACACCAATAAATACTAATAACTGAATTAAACTAACTGAAATGAAGAGTCACACAACTGTCAACTAAACAGAATATGAATGAAAATTTTTGACCCATGGAACAAGACAGTCAAAAGTTTGATCAACAAATCAGAAAATTCATGCAAAATGTAAAAGAATGGAAATTCAAGTGATGTAGCAACTATTTGGTTGATTTTTAGGATGCTTTCATTAGAGGGTGTGCAATCATTGGCTGTTGAGTACAAGTTCTAGCCAACGCTAAAGGGTTCCCCACCCCCAAAAAATAAAATAAAAATTGAGGCTTAGTTGAGTCAATTAACTTTTGGATAAGTTGGCATCTATAGCATAAAATTCCAAAGAGGTGGCACCACCCTATTGCACAGAAAGATCTGAAAGAAGTAGGGAAACACCTAAAAGTATTTGAGTAAGATAAATAAACAACTTTCTTTTCAGGTTTGTGTCGGTTAAACTTTGGGGGAAAGTTACATGTTCTACCTAAGGCTGCTATCCACCTTTATTCAGTTTTTTTTTCACTATACTGTACATATGATTCTCACCCCAAGTTGACATAAAAATTAGAGCTTACCAGGCACAAAGTATGCAGGTTTGTGAGCCATATCTCCAACAGTAGTACTCTCTAGTAGCTCACCCTTCAAAATCAAACAGATTATAATTCTGCACACTATGAGATTGTGGCATAAATCAATAAGAAAGCAATTGAAACTCATAGCAGGAGAAACAAGAGTAGAAACTGGCCAACCTTCTGAGCATAATCCAGCAGATCCATTGCATATGCAATACCCACTATGTTATCAACACGCTGCTCAAAAACAGGCACTCTAGAAACAAAAAAAAATATATATATATATATATATATATATATTATTAGCATATTGGTGTGTTACAGATAAAGAGGAAAAAAAAAATTCACAATACATCAAAAGAGGTGTACCTTGAATATTGGTGTGTCACCCACAAGGTATGAAAATCTACAAGTGTAGCACTGGTATCAATTGCAACTACATCTACAAGAGGTGTCATCACCTCTCTAACATGGGTGTCTTTAATCTCCAACACATTTTCAATCATATCCTACAAAGCAATTTAGAACAAGAACATCTTAGCCAGAAAACAAAGAAAGAAAGCTCATTGAAAAGAATTTATGGAGCATGGTGATGTAATGTAATGATAGGCACAATCATTTTTCCCCCTTTTGGAAGGTTAGAAGGCAAATCACCATGTAATTACACAAAAAAATATGCTGCATAACATGTGCACTTCTAGTGGGGTAACATTTCACAGTTATTATTCAGCAAGTGCAATGCATAGTCATTATAATATCAAAACAAAAGAATATTACAAAAACAGTACACTCAATAAAAGCCAACACTATTACCTGTTCTTCCTCCTCTATTGCTCCACTCAATTCAGCCCCTCGCAACATCAGTTTCAACTCATCTTCAGTTACATATGGTTCACTGATACAAAAAAAATATATAACAAATGTTAAGCAATGACAAAAAGTTTGTCAAAAAACATTCCAATAAGAAAACCATTGACAAGAATTTCCCAAAAAAAAAAAAAAAAAGAATTGATCACAACAAATGTGCCAATTACTTTAAGTTGACATCCATTGACATACTAGCTCCCATACTGAACTATGGGGAGAGGGAAGAAGCTGAATAACAATGAAGTTACCCAAGAGATAAACCTTTTCAATAAACATGCTAGGTAAATGAGGTTCCTGTTGCTAACCCACACACAGTTGGAATAAGGCACAAAGGATTATTTTGCCCATTTACATTGATTTTACTTGGAAAGATAATACCAAAAAAAAAAAAAAAAAAAATCTGTAAAACTTTGTCTTGTGGCACCATTGACCCTCTTAAAACCAAGTCATATCATGCTCTCCAACCTATAAACCCAAACAACCACTAAAATTCAAGATAAGAAATAAATAGGCTTTCTCCCTTAGGTCAACACCATCCACATTCTGATGCTGCATCCCTCTTATGAATTATGATATGGCTTGCATGACTTAAGACGTCAATTAACAGACATATACTCATTCTACAGAAAATAATGACCATCAATATACAAAAGTAATATATCACTGTCAAGCCCCACCAGTAACAGACCAAATGAATATTTTTTCCTCATCTGATATTTAAGATGTTCTTTTACTTCTTGTGATTGACCTCATTGAATGAAAAGTCAAAAAAATATACTTTTATATATAAACATCACTACAGATAGAAAACCTAATAAACATTTGAAAAAGAAGCAGGAGGCAAAAATACAATATGACAGGGAGATGCAGCGAGATCAAGATGTGGTTAATTAATAAAGCATACCTTTTTCCTTTTAAACCAAGGAGTTTAAGCATCCCCATAGATAAATATGTAACAACTCTTCCCACAGGATATAATACCAAGGAAAGCCATGCCACTGGTCTGACCTAAAAGCATTGCAGGAAAAACTTGTTATATAAAGTAGAAGTAGAACTGGTGGCATCTGCTAAGCACAAATGAGTGAACAGCTTAGCAAATGATGAGCATGCTTAATAAGGCATTTAACAGTGAATTTTAGTTTTGAAAAAAGAGAAGTCCTTCTCAGCTTACCACAAACCTAGCAACCTCAGTGGCGTTGTGAACAGCTATACTTTTTGGAGTGATTTCTGTGAGGAGCAAAATGGCTACCTAGTATCATCAAGGTAAAAAAAAAACGTATTCAATATCCAGTCTAGGAGAAACATATAGTGAAGTAAAATATAAACATCCTTGACCGACTGTGTGCATACTTTGATCTGCCAGAATTATATAAGGATAGGGAAAACATAAAACCAACTTTGTTAGCATTTTCACATCCTCTATTTACACTTCAAAATGCAAAACAGAAATCTACTCAATTAAGCTAGAAAAAACTGACCTTCAGTGCTTCATATGATATCTAAATAAATGTTCTCAATTTTTCTATAAGAGACCCCAAAATGACTAATATGCATATTAACAAACAAAGTACAAACTCCAATGCTAAGAAAGAATTCATCTGTATTTCTGTTGGACGATGTTTAATCAGAGTCACAGTTGAACACAAGAAAAAGGATAAGAAATTGAGGATGGATAAAGGGGGAAAACTTGAAAGATAAAAAAAGGGGTAGAAGATATAATTTCAAAGAAATCAATAGCTACAGTTAATATATATACATAAATGAGATGCCAAATCAATTCTTCTCATATACAACCTAAGAAAAAACTAAATTCTCAACTTTTTTTTCCTTCTTTTCAAAATTTATTTCCCAATCCCACCTGTCCAAATGCCTCTACCATCCGTAAGTTAGCATGTCTATATAGCAGGTACTGATATAATCAGGATACAAAAAGTGATTTTTGACAACCTAATAGGTTTGGATTTACATGACAATGGATTGTACAGCCATAAGCGCTAACAGAATGTTGTAAGATCAGGTCTTCAAGCCATTTATTCTAACTCAAACTCTTAACCTTCATGCTACATTTCTCCTGTTTATTAAAAATGGTTATCGGTACATACAGTCATTACTCCAGTTGCTGCACTAACACCAGCTTCACCAAATAATGTTGTTGCAGCTTCTGTGACTAAGGCAGTTGCTCCAATATTGACAACACTGAGTACATTAACAGAGTCCAAAAAGATAAGGAATTGTTTCAATTCAAGCTAAGAAAATTGAATCCTTAATACTGAGAACCATGAAAAGGTCAGTACGTTGTGCCAATAAGTATAGTAGTTAGAAACCGGGTGACATCACTGTGAAGTGTTCTAAAGACGCCATTCTCAGAATCCTTTTCAGCCAATTCACGCACCTGATACAGATTGAGATCAAATGACCGATTACACTTCAGGATTATAGACTTTAAAGGCTAGATTATTTACTGGAAAATGAAAAGAGAACATCATCCGATATACTCATATAAGCACCCAGAATAATTTTTCAGAAAAAAAATATATCTGCCACATGGTTCAAAATCCGAAATTAAACTTTAACTGGGAATCTATATGTTGTACCTTAGATTCTCCAATCAAAAACTTTAACTGGGATCAAATTGTAAATATTATGTAGCTTCATAATCAGAGAATTTTTTACTTCATAATTCATATACAGAAGAGAAGGAACTATAAACTATACTAACTTTCAGGTGTGAAATTGAGATTTGCATTAAATGAAATAAGCAGTTTTAAGCAATGAAATAGTAAAGCCACATTGCAGAATAAAGTTTAGAGTCAACTTGCACGTGTCACCATATAATCTAACAACCAGAAGCATAAAACTTCCAAACATACTCGATATAAAACTAGATGTAACAACCAGCATAACACGCTATCAAATGAATAATAAAGTTCTTGCCTTGCTAATTAGACAACGTTCCTACAATACTGACTACGCTTGTTAACTTCATCAAGAGATAATATGACATTAACTCAACATGTTGCTTATTAACAATCTTGATTCTAACATTAAGTAAAATGCCTTAATTCTTTAGTGCTTAGCATCCACAAAACCTATAGTTACTCACTATCAGAGAATAAAAAAGGCACCTTCCAAGGCCAAAGTGTGGTAATTGAAGTCTCTGCCATGGAGAAGAACGCCGAGAGTCCCAAAAGCGCCGCCAGAATAAGACCCTGCTCTTTGAAAACCTGAAGAACCTGTAATGTCTTCGGCCATGCATTCCTCAATAACAAAATGCTCTGCCCAATAACCCCATAACCAGCATCCGCCGCACCTTCCATTGCAAACACTCTCTTACACCCAAAAACCAAAACCCCACAAACCATTGCCGCCAAAACAATCCCACGCTTTATCAACTCCCTAACAAACTCTAAATTTACACCTGAAACCGCGTTTTCATCACTCAAACTCTCACTATCTTTACCTACAAATTCCAAACCAGCTCTACCAACAAACAAGTCAGTTTCTTTTCCTCGATGTCTAGAATTGATACAGTTCCTAAAACCACAACGACCTACGCAATTCAATGCTAACCGAAATGGGTACTGATTATTTCTCTGCAAAATCTTCATCGGCATTCTCATTTGCCTATTGGAAGGCACCAAATACAGCGACTTTACGCCGGAATTGCAAGTGGGTGCATTAAAAATAGACGATTTAAGCAACATATCCATAAATTACACAAAAAACAAAACCCAAAACCCAAAATTGAACACCAAAAAACTAATGGTTACCTATGACAAAACTGAATAAGAATATATTCCTAGTGCTTTACAGTTAACAACAATAAAGTAATACTGAGACAACAACAAAAGCATAGAAAAGCAATAACGTTGTCCTAGACTATGTCTAAGGATTGTGATTTTTTTGGAGGGGGTTTAAATGATAAGTGAAAATTGAGATGGGGAGGGTAGGGTCTTAGAGAGAATTTGAGAGGGTGAGAGAGAGAGAGAGGTGGGACTGAAGAGAAGAGAAGAAAGCTTAGAGAGGGATACAGTGAGATTGAGATTTGTGGAGCAACATGTTGGGGTTGTTGGAGGAGGTGGGTGTGAGGGGGCATGAGAGAACGCCAAGCTTGGAAAATTGGCTGTTGTACTTGTGCAAGTGGGGAGAGAAGCAAATCTTGTAGAAAAAGGCCCTTTTATTTATTTATTTATTATTTTTTTTGTTAGAAAATTATTATTATTATTATTACCTCTATTTGACTATTTGTTAAAATAGTTTGCTATATAATAATATTTTTAATGAAATTTTTTTAATATTAAAAAATAACTTCTTTTATAGTGTGTGGTTGTAACTTTAACAATGATGGTAAAAATAATTTACATTCGGCTTGGAAGAAGATAAAGAATCTTATTGGAAATAAATAAAAAATATATATTATTTTTATAACATTCATTCAATTCTCTAATGGTCTGTTTAGATTGAGGAAGGAGAGAAGATGAGTGGAGGGAAGTAAAATAGAGTTGGCTAAAAATAGACTAATTTTGAGCTAATTCTACTCTACTCTCCCTCCCTCCTCTCAATTCAAACGGACCATAATTCTGGTCTAAAAATAAAATACACACTTTCTCTCTCTCTCTCTCTAATAAATGTATTTATCTTTTTCCCTCTTTGAATTAAGTATTAATTTGATTCTAAGTAAATTTATCTTTACTTGCGAAGGTTGAGCACTTGAGCTTATATGATGATTCTATTGCTAAGTGAAACAACAAAAACACATTTGATAAATAAATCATATTATTTTATGCTTTAAAATCTATTTTATTTGTGAAAGATACATTGTTTTTCTAAAGCTTATATGTTATGTGCTTTTGGTCCTTAGTTTCAAATGAAAGATTTTAATCCCTACAATTTAAAATGCAAACTCCATGTCACCTAAAGCAACAAGGTGACATATTCTAATGACATGGCATATTCTAATGACATGGCATCTTTTTCAAATTCAGACTTCTTCTATATAATTTACCTTTAGAAATATTCTATTTAACCATTTATTTATTCAGCGAAAGAAAGAATTTGAAAATTTGAAGTACAATTGAGCACAAGGCCATCCTTTGAACTATGTCCAAAATGCCACATGGTCCCAAAATAAAGTCCAATTGAGCACAAGACCAACCCCAAAATTAAGCTTAACATGCCATACAATCTCAAAACAAACAAGCAAATGCACAAAATACCATTAAAATAAATATACAAACATAAACTTTAAATTTCATCTCAAAAAAAAAAAAAAAACTTTAAATATGATTATTCCAAGAAGAAGAAAACAATACCATAATTCACATATACAAGAATAACTAACTCCCCGACATATGCAAGTCTAATGCTCTGCTGCTGCAAGATAAAGGCTCAAAATCTTCATTGACTCTTACTAGAGAACATGGTCCTCACCACTTTCTAACTCCCCGACATACGCAATTCTAATGCTCTGCTGCTGCAAGATAAAGGCTCAAAATCTTCATTGAATCTTACTGGAGAACATGGTCCTCACCACTTTCTACAATACCTTGCATGCACCACCCAAAAAAAAGTTATACAACTTCGTATAAAATCATAGCACAAATTAATCTAAAGAGAAGTTTGTCAAACTCACCTGAGAGCAACTCGGACGCATTACTTCCTTCTTTGTCTTGGCCTTCTTTTCTTGTCATTTACTTTTTCTTCTCATTCAATGAACCATACTAGCCATTTAGGTTTTCCTGTTTTAAACACAACATATCCCATAGTTATTCCAAGCAATAATTAACATCCATATCCGATTAATACAGCCTTCCAACCAAATCCACTTGTAAATAAGGAATCATGGTCTTCTTGGAATACTGAGGGTAGTGGAGGTGGTAGCATCAGCTCATCAGTGCTACATTTAATTGACAATGGAAATCCACATAATTCCAAATTCCCATCATATGAGTTATTTTCAAAAGTACCAAATTGTTTTTCTTGAGGTATGGATCTAGAAAGTTGATTTTGTGAAAGGTTTAACATGACCCAAAATGTTAGACTTGTCAATTGCATAGGAATTTCCCCAATTAGTTGATTTGAAGAGAGGTCTAATGATTCTTGAATTGATAAGTTTGCCAATGTTGATGGGATATGTCTAGTTAGCCTGTTATGCAAGAGGTTGAGTAATCGAAGAAATTAAGGCCTTTCCAGTAATTTTGGAATCTCTCCTTCAAATTTGTTACTTGATAAATCTATAATTGTGAAGATGGTTAAGATTCTCTGTAGTTTCATATCCAACCCTTTCATTGTCAACTCTACTGAATCATTATAATAATTAAAAAGGTTCTTTTTCACTTAAATATGTCGGTTCATCTTTACCTTTATCCGGAATCATCATGGCATTTAAGTTTTCAAAAAAATCTATAGGTAAAAGGCCTGTAAACTCATTGTAAGAGAGGTCAAGAATATGTAGCATAGAGAAAAATATCCCAGTAGTCTTGTGGTTTCCAATAGGACCATGAAATTTATTGGATTTTAAAACAAGAACCTTTAGGTTTGGAAGAGCTTCCAACCCATAGGGGAAGAAATCTTTTACCTTGTTATTTCCAAGGTCTAGAAATTCCAATTCTGTATAGTTGACCAAAGATTTTGGTAATAAACCTTCTAATTGATTACCATTAAATGCAAGTCTTCAATGAATTATCATTTACAAATATATCCGGGATGGTGCTTTGAAAATTATTCATCCTCAAATCCATCACTAAGAGAGATGCACTAAAGTATCCCAAACATCGTGGAAGTGTACCACCCAAACTATTGTGAGAGATATCAAGGACTCGAAGTAAAATTATGTTACAAATCATAGATTGGATATTGATAACGAAATTATTTTTTGAGAAATATAAGACTTCCACTGAAGATCGTGGAATGGGAAACTTTCCTTGTAGTAGATTGGTACGAAGGTTAAGATGCCATAGATTTGTCCATGGGTGTCGCTCTATTCTTGATAAAAAATTACGAGATGGATTTAGATAACTCAAATTCTCTCCTATTTCAAACATCCATTTTAGAATTTTACTGTAGATCCTATTATTAGATAGGTCTAACCATTTTAATTTTTTTATTTTATTTTATTTATGATATTAAGAAGTTAGGGAATTCAGTTATGCTACAAGATGCTAAATCCAAGTTAGAAAGAGCGGGGAAGGTATTGTTAAGCTCACTTTTGATTTTCAAAAATAGACTATTATATGAAAGATCAAGAAGCCAAAGTTCTTTTAGCTTTGTGGCCTTATCAAATTCCACAATGCCACTTAAGTTATTTGATGAAATATCAAGCTCTTTAAGATTCACAAGATTAGAGATTGATTTTGGAATAGAACCAGAGAGCTTGTTTTTTCTCAATATAAATATTGGTAGAGAATTGCAAGATTGGAATTCACTAATTTGACTAGAGAATAGGTTATAAGACAAGTCAACTTGGATGAGTTTTGTAAGGTCAAGAAATCAGGAATTCTACCTTCAAAACTGTTGTAATTGAGGTCAATAAGAGTGAGATCCTATAGATTTGATAATGATATGCTGGAACCTTGTCAGTGAAGTTAGATTGGAGGGAAACTTACCTTACGAATGAAATTTGTTATAACAATAAAATTTGTTGCATATTAGTTATTTGGTGATTTGTTGGTGATTTGTTGGTGCTTTCACAATTTGCATGTAATTTGGCATAATTAATCAACTTGGATAATTGAATTAATTAGCAGAAGTCAATCTTTTTTAACCCAACAATGTGCCTTCTCTTATTCACTACAACAGGATTATTTTTAAGTTTTTACAAAAAATAATAAGTCTCTAATGATTTTATTATACTTATTATTAATATCAAGGTGAATTTCATGAGTGAATTGGAACTACTTGATTGAGGCAAGACTCAAGAGTGTCAAAAAACTTTTGTGCAACTTTCTTCCTAGAAAAGAGGAAGTCAAGTCTCTGAATTCACATGGCCGATTTTCTTCATTTTGGGATCCCTAATTAATTTAATATAGGAATAGTAAAGAGTAAAATGCAAGTCACTCATGTCAAGTCTTTCTAACTACATTCTCCTTTTCTATTTTTATAAAGAAAAGAAATCTAACAACTTGTCCAAAAGCAAGTTATTACAGATTCAAGTCTTCCTAATCACATCATGGCCCCGTTTCACCATTTTCATTGAAAAACTTACATGTTTGACTCTTTGGACTCAAGTCCCTTATAGTTAGGAGTCGTGAGACTCATGACATACGAAAATGGGCACCCAAAAATAAAATTGTGAAAAGGGGCCTTGTGATTAAAGAGAAAGAGTCTAAGACTTCACACTGTAACTTGCTTTAATTTATTTATTTTTGAATAGAGTAACTTATTTTAGGAAAAGTTGATTTTCATTAGAAAAATGCATAGAGAAAAGAAAAAAAAAAGAAAAAAGAAAAGAAAAGGAAGAGTGGGGAATGAAACCGTCAAAATGGGCCATGAAATTACCAAGACTTGAGTCATTTCTAGTATCATGCATTTTAAGTTACCTTTAATACAAAAGAACTAGGGCCCCAAAATAAAGAAAATGGTCCTTGTGATTTCAAAGACTTGACTCTAAACAGTGTAAATTGTATCTCTACCTAATTTGTTTGAAAAGAAAATTGTGAAACTTATGGTTAAGTGACACATTTCCAAACAACTTAAAGGTTTTGGATTAATCAATAGTTTATCATTGTATTAGAGCAAGATATTCTAAGTTCAATCTCTGTCTCCACTCTACCTCCAATGTACAATCTTAAAAATTTCGCGTGTTGGGCCTCACTTATTAAGGAGGGTTTGGGCCCATATGTTAGCGGGAATATTAGAATTATGATTAAGTAATTAAATTTAATATTTTTTAATAACTTAAACTTTTAAGACAATTGGCAATTTATCAAAAGTTGCACAAAATTTTGTGACAATTAATAATATATGCTAACTAGTGACGCTTATCAAAATCAAGGTTTTCTTATTCACTAATATTGATATGTTTTTTGAGTCATTGAAAAAAAATAAAATCTTGTGCAATTTATTTATTTTATTTATTTTTTAAAGTTTTGCTATGTAAATTTTGTGATGGGAGGCTGGCAGGGCTTGAATGCTAATACTCAAGTAACACTTAAGGTGATAGAACCATTAAGCTATTCCTTGAACCTAAAATTAGTGCATTTACATGAAAGGTTGTTCCATTACTTACCACATTGAGTAGATAAATAGTCAATAGAGTCCTAAGAGTCCTAGCAGGCTAGAATTTTGGGACCATCTCAAAGGATTCATTTCTATAATTACATGGGGAGTGTAGAATGAAGGAATACAAATACTAAAGATGATAGTTAGGTGTTCGAATAGGGTTAGACACTCACATTAACCCCAAAAAAAAAAAAAAAAAAAATTCCAAAACAAGAACAAGGAATAATTATTTAAATTCAAGCATAGGTAATGAAATTATTATGAAATTTTCATTTTATTGCAAGTATGGCCGCCTCTCTCTCTCTCTCTCTATATATATATATATATTTCCCTTATTTACAAACAAAATTAAAAAAACGCAGCTTAAACTGATATAAAAAGCTGCGTTTTATTAAACGCAGCTTAAAAATGTCTGGAGCTGCGTTTGATTGAACGCAGCTTAAACATATCTAGAGCTGCGTTTAATTTAGAGTGCGTTTGGACTCAGCGTTTTGCTGAGTCCACGTTTCACGTTTTGCAATTTTTCTTTTTTTTTTTTTTTTTTTTCCCGGAAAGTGAACAGTAAAATCACATGATTTTACTGTTCATGAGACAAAAAACACTGTTCATGTACTGTTTGACACTGTTCACGTACTAAAAAATATTAAAAATGAGTCCCACGGTACTATTTACACATTTAAAAATTATTTTGCTACAGTATTTTCAGTTTTCAGTTTTCAGTTTCAGCAACAATAAGTTCAATCCAAACTCACCCTTAATAAACGCAGCATAAACATTTATAGAGCTGCGTTTGATTAAACGCAGCTCTAGATATGTTTAAGCTGCGTTCAATCAAACGCAGCTCTAGGATTGTTATAAATTGAAAAAAATCCTAAATTTCAACACAACTGACCCGAAACCTTTGAAAAACACTCTCAGCTCTCTCAACCTAGCTCCCCGATCCCTAATCCCGCCGCCGTGCCCTCACAACCTCTCGCCGCCGTGCTCTCAAACAACCCAATACACCCATCTCATCACGTGCAGGTTCCGATCCCTCTCCATCTTCTCCCTCTGCATTTCCGGCACTTCACCGCTCTCCACCATCGCCTCTCTCAACCCACGCGTCGTCATCCTCTCCGGCGGACCCCACTCCGTCCACACCCCCGATTCCCCTTCATTTCCGCCTGAGTTCCCCGAATGGGCCGAGGCCAACAATGTCGTGGTTTTGGGGATTTGTTATGGGCTGCAGCTCATTGTTCAGAGGCTCGGCGGCGAGGTCAGGGTCGGAGAGAAGCAGGAGTACGGGAGGATGGAGATTGGGGTGGAGA
Organism: Quercus cerris; assembly: GCA_963669245.1. Taxonomy (NCBI): domain Eukaryota; kingdom Viridiplantae; phylum Streptophyta; class Magnoliopsida; order Fagales; family Fagaceae; genus Quercus; species Quercus cerris. Next base: position 6,440,454 of record OY770009.1, on the reverse strand, counting down.
AGAGCGTCGCGCTTTACGGGTAGAAGCGGGTTGGGGATAGGCAGCTTGTGTGGATGAGTCATGGGGATGAGGTGGCTAGGTTGCCTGATGGGTTTGAAGTCGTTGTGCGGAGCCAGCAGGGTGCGGTGGCTGCGCTTGAGAACCGGGTTAAGAGGTTTTATGGCCTCCAGTACCATCCGGAGGTATAATTTGGTTTTGTGTGATTTTGTATTTCAAATGTTAATTGGGTTTTGCTTGTTGAATTTGTGAAATATATGCATGCATTGTTTGAGTAACTGGGTTTGCTCTGCTTTTGTGATTGAATGTGTTTTTGGGTGTTTGCTTTGTAAGTTCATAAGAGGTATGGAAATTGTTGTGGTTATTTTCTGTTCGTGGAGGAACAGGTTTAAGTATTGGGTTTGCTCTGCTATGGTAATTGAAAGTCTTTGGCATGTTACTTTACATACATGGGCTCTGTTTGTTCTGTGCATAGAAGTAGTTATTAAAGGAATTGTTTTTGGTGTGTTTTATTTTCTTATTAAATGATGATATAAACTATAAAAATTTGATCTTTTGTACTTTGTAATCTTACAGGAGGACTATTCTTTGTAACCCAGTTGGGTATTTTGATTATTAATCAATGTGACAAATCTCTAGCTTGAGAATTAATGATTTTCACTTTGTTCAACTATGACTATGTGTGTGAATGTGCTTGAGATTTTGTTTTTATATGTAATAATGTTAACCCTTTATGCAGGGTTTGGGTCCGTATAATACAAGTATCAAGAACAAAAGAAATCAAAGCCAAATTTAGAAAGATTCCTAAACGGAAAGATTTGAGGCAGTCTCGATATTTTTCATGTTACATGCTAAGTAATCAGTGTTGTTTGGTTCTGAGGAATTGGTTTTTTGCTTTGCTGTCTTATTGGGTTTTCTTTATTGTGGCTCACACTGATTTTGGATTGACAAGAGTGGAACTAAGTGGGCATCAATAAATTATGTGTGCAGGAATGACTCAGATTTTTGTTTTGTTTTGTTTTGTTTTTTGTTTTTTTGTTTTTTTTTACTTCAAAAGCTAACACAAATCTATCTTTTGAAAGTATTGGATGATGAGCAATTACTTAAAAATGAGTTGCCACTGATAAGCATGTGATCAATGCAGATGTTGGCCGTGTTGGAGTAAGAATTTGTCATGATATATACTTCCTTGAACTTGCTGCATCATATAGCAGCAGAAGGTTCTCCATTTTGATGAAATATTAGTGGTCTTTTAGTATACTATGCTTATGTTTGCCTTAAATGCCTACAGGTGCTCATACAAAATGCTCTAGGGCCCTTTAAAAGTTAGCATTGGTGAATTGGTATGAGAAGCGATGCAGAGAACAAGGTAAGGATCTATAAATCTAGATGCACAAATTTTTTACCATCTTTTAAGTGTCATGGTGTGATTGATGCTATAAAAAATGGTCAACAGTAGGCTTATGTTAAGGTGACGTTACTCCATTGAAATCACCAGCACGTCAGTACTTATGAAAAAATTCGAGAAATTTTTTGTGTCCTTTGCGTTCCTCTGTTTTCCTGAATTTAGTACATAACAATGGGCTATAACTGCAATATTAATCTCTACTATTAACAAATACAAATTATTTCCAAACTTTTAGAGCAACAGATAACCAAGTACTTAAAAGTTCATATTACCTCAAACATTTGGTTACCCAAATGGTGTCAATGTGTTTTTTTGTTTTTTGTTTTATAGGAATTGTATTATTTATTACTTTGATTAAAAATTAGTTTTGTGGATGATGATGGTACATAAATATGTAAACGTATAGACTACAAGTGTTATTTTTGCAGCTTACTTTTAAAAAAATTATGGCATTTATTTATCTGTGCAGGTTCTCCTTAAGGTTAGGGGAGAATGGCATATAATCAATATAATCAATTCCTTGTTTGATTTATTATATTATTTTTGGCTGAAGTCATTTTTTGGATCAATTTTGTTCTCATCTATTGGAGAGCTCTCACTTCTTGTTGGTTGGCTGGTAATTATGGGTTTAAAACTTTCAAATCAATGTTTATATTTCTGGCTCCATATGTGTGGTTTTAACTAATTCCATCACTACTAGTAAGCATATTTGTCCTGCTTCCTCTCTTTGCATGCTTTAAACATATATATTTTTTGAGAAGGTGCATGCTTTAAACATGGTTGCTCAAATGTCAGTAAAGTATAGGATTTCTCTTGTAGAGAAGAGTTCTTTTATGCATTGTTTTGCAACTTTTGAGTGCATGTTAAAAAGTGCTTTTTGTAGAGAAATCAGAGTAGTAAATAATAAAATGGTCCCCTGTCCTCCCTCACCTCACAACCAATGAATTTAATGATACATGGTCTCTCAGTAGCACCTCACATGATATATGGTCTCTTGGTGGCATGGGCCTATGTCTGGCCCATTTACTAGGACTAGTTTAGTGGTTTCAATCTATTCCTTTGATAGAACTTGATTTCTCTCAATGTCAGCTCTACGCTTAATTCATTTAGTGTTTCTAGGACAGGCGTTGACCAGCTGACACAGAGGGTGGGATCTAGCTTGTATGACAGTGGGTCTTAATTCTCAGTCTTCGATTAGGGCAGCAAGTGTTCTCGCTTTGAGTTCGTCTTCGATTATATTAAGGTAATTTCTGAATTTGTTAAATATGACATTTCATTATTTTTTTCTGGTCCAAAATTGTATATCTTTGTGGTGTATGGACAATTGTAGTTTCTGGACTTGGAGGAGCCTATTTCAAAGATGAAGATTATCCACGTAGCTGGCACCAAAAGGAAGGTACTAAATTATGTGAAGAATTAGTACTAATTTGTAACAGAAATTTATGTGAAGAATAAATGTACACTCAATAAATTTTTTTGTATATTTAGTAAGACACTAATTAATCTTTTTTATTTGGGGCTTGAAAAGGGATCCACATGCACTTTTGTAGAATCAATGAGGTGTGCACCTCATTGATGTTTGAGAAAGGTTTCGTATAGATGGGTGAGATTTTTAATCCATAAACACGTGCTTTGTTAATATGACCTTTTGGTTTAGCCATGAAATTTAAAAATTCTTGCTGCAGTGTTTTTGTGGCAGAGTAATGAGAAAATGCTTTGAGATGATTCAAAGTGGCATATGCATATAAGTTTCTAACATAGACAAAACAAGTTATAGGGATAGAATATCATAACTCTTTTCTTTTTAGTGCACTATGTTCATATTATAATAACACTAGTAAACCAACCGTATTCTCCAGAGTGATATACATGACTCTGGGGGTTCTCTTGGTGTTAAAATGAAAGTTTAGAGTGTAGTGTAGGGCTAAATAGAGTTTAATAGTAGAATGGGGGGACCTGTGAATGGTAGAGTTTATTATTATTATTATTTCCCCCTCCTTAATAGAGCTATTTTGGCCTGGATAATAAATAAGTCCTCCTCATATAAATAGTCACTTTTATTGTTTTGTTAAAATGGGCACATTGATGAGATTTGCAAACCTATATAATTACTCAGTCAAATTCACAAACTGTAGTAAGGTTTATTACACAAGAATAATGGTAAAGATATAATTTTGGTTTCCAAGGGCTGAGGTGCTCAACTCAAAGTAGCCCAGAAGGGTAATAGTTGTACTGGGGTCGGTTGACTGGAAGTTATTTGTTTTCTTAACTCTAGCTTAGTTGCCCCAATAAAGGATTATGAGACAAACAGGTAATGGGATTTTTCATTTTGTCCCTAGGAATTGATTTTGATTTTGATTTTGATTAATGACTTGAATTTACAATCAATTCTTTCTTGTTGATTTTTCTTGACTTCACATATTTGATGCTATAGGTTGATTACTGGAGTTCTGCAGCTAGCTGAGGGTTCACACTTAATCGTTGATGAGACCCAATTGAAAGCAGGGACCCTCAACCCTGTTGGAGTGGATAATACACGGTTGTTAAAAAATTTGATGGAGCTGCAGAAGGTACTTCATCGTTTGTATATGTATGCATGTTTACATATATATCTCCCACTCCTTGTATATTGGCCTATATGAATTAAGACTTGAAAGAGATGTGCTGGACTGCCTAGTGCACAATAGTAGGCAAAATCTGCATTACGATTTCTGCTAAAGTCAGATTATGTTGCAAGAAATATTACCTGTGCCTTTGCTTCAGGGAGCTACTAGATGGGTGTTGCTCATAGACATGATTTGCAATATATGAACTTGATATATTTAGGCGCCTGTCTGTCTAGCTTTGCAATGAGGAGGGGCTTAAAGAACTTTAAGCTCTCTAGCAAAATTTACCATGTGCTTGGCAATTTTGCTAAAGAGCTCTAAGAACCAACTAAAAGTTGAGAAATAAAGTTGTGGTTTAATATATATAGAGAGGTGGAGGGTGTGAGTTTTGGACACGTATTTGTGACATGGTGAGTAAGGGCTTTGCATGAGGAACAAGTTTCAAGGCTACTGTTTAGGTTCAGTTGATATCGACTTGTGGCTTGGGTATCTCTATCACTAAGTTCATTAAAAGGAAGTGAGCTTACCTTTATGTGTGTACTGATGTACTCATGTGCATGTGCCCTTTAATTAATTCTTGTCTATTCTCTACACTCTAGAGAATCTAGAGATTGACTTGCTGGCGACAAATATGTAGATTTGGATGAATATAAACCATTCTTTTAATTTTTCAAACCAATGTGTTTATCTTGGCAGCTCAATTTTTTTATTGCGTAAACATTCTTCATACTAATTCAATGATTCCTATTTTCCTGGTGACTTTAAGCATTGGCAGACATGAGAAACACTCTTGTTTTTTAATTGAAAACCTGAGACTCACTCATGATACGATTTCCATAGGCACCACAAAGCCATAATACTTACAGACGCACTGTGGTCTTTGGGGGCAATGATTCAAAGATCATCCAACTCTTGCCTGCTTCGATCTATGTCAAGTGTTGAAAGGAATTATAATTGCTTTGGTCCAGAGCCATTTTTGAGGTAACAGACTTATCGTTGAAGTTGTCCACGAAGTAGACCTCATCGTAATTGGAGATTAACTAGAATTATAGAAAAAAGGATTTGGCTTTTAATCTATCTGGTGGGCCACTAGCTCTAATGCCTATTCCAAAAGCCCAAGGATTGGTATTTTTCTGACCCTTCCCAGAAAAATGCTGCTTGTTAGTTGTAAAGTTTACTCTCAAAATAAAATCTCCATTGAGCCAGTTCTTCGATGCCAATAGGTGCCGGTTAAGAGTAAGACGTCTCCTCAAGTCCCACTCACACTTCATTCCTTCTAACAATGTATCAGAAAGATAGTCAAAGCTTTGCCACAAATAGTCTTCTGAAATTCAATTTGGGCCTCTTACAAATGAGACACTGTTGCTATGATAAACACTGTCAGTTAACTTCATAAAGAGGGCAAAATGAAAGTCACATCAACTCAAACTATTGCTTATTCGAAATCTTAATTCTATCATCAAGTAAAATGCCTTAATTGTTACTATAGTGCTTACCATCCACAAAGACTGTAATTTCTCACTATTAGAGAATAAAAAAGGCACCTTCCAAGGCCCGCCATGGAGAAGAATGCCGAGAGACCTGAAAGCACCGCCAGAATAAGACTCTGTTCTTTGAAAACCTGAAGAACCCATGCATTCCTCAATAACAAAATGCTCTGCCCAATAACCCCATAACCAGCATTCACCGCACCTTCTATTGCAAACACTCTCTTACACTCAAAAACCAAAACCCCACAAATCATTGCCGCCAAAACAATCCCACGCTTTATCAACTCCCTAACAGACTCTGAATTCACACCCGAAATCGCATTTTCATCACTCACAAACTCTCACTATCTTTACCTACAAATTCCAAACCAGCTCTACCAACAAACTAGTCAGTTTCTTTTTCTCGATATCTAGAATTGACATAGTTCCTGAAGCCACAACGACCTACGCAATTCAATGCTAACCGAAATGGGTACTGATTATTTCTCTGCAGAATCTTTATCGGCATTCTCATTTGCTTATTTGAAGGCACCAAATACAGCGAAACCGAGTCAAACAAAGAATTTACGCTGGAATTGCAAGTGGGTGCCTTGAAAATTGAAGATTTAAGCAACATATCCATAAACTACACAAAAAAACAAAACCAAAACCCAAAATTGAACACCAAAAAACTAATGCGTACCTATGAGAAAACTGAATAAGAATATATTCCTAGTGCTTTATAGTTAACAACAATAAAGTAATACTGAGACAACAACAAAAGCACAGAAAAGCAATAACGTTGTCCTAGACTATGTTTAAGGATTGTGATTTTTTGGGAGGTTCAAATGATAAGTGAAAATTGAGATGGGGAGGGTAGGGTCTTAGAGAGAATTTGAGAGAGAGAGAGAGAGAGAGAGAGAGGTGGGACTGAAGAGAAGAAAGCTTAGAGAGGGCTACAGTGAGATTGAGATTTGTAGAGCAACATGGTGGTTTTTGGAGAAGGTGGGTGTAAGGGGGGCATGAGAGAACGCCGAGCTTGGAAAATTGGCTGTTGTGTTGTGCAAGTGGGAGAGAAGCGTTCATAAAGAAAGAAAGAAAAAAAGGAAGCAAATCTCATAGAATAAGGCATTATTTATTTATTTATTTAGTTATTTTTACCCCTATTTGTTAAAATAATTTGCTACATATATATAAAAAAACTTCCAATGGAATTTTTTTTTTTTTTTTTGGGTGAACTACATATTTGAATGATTACCATATCGTTTAATTTAATCTCTAACATTTCAAATATATCAATTTGTGTCCTTGAAGTATATTCTTTTATTACTCCATCAGTGATGATATATAGATTTGGATTGTATTGTGATTGAAGATGCTTTAGTGAGTTTAATGTAGTAGTTCAATTTTAGTCTTTAGATAGCTAAGTTTTTCAAATTTGAAATCATATTTGTTATTGAAATGAAAAAATAAGTGAATTGTTTTTGTTATTTTTTAATTTAGAGAAATAGTTTTTTTACTTAGCTCATGTGGCAGCCCACATGGCATATAGGTGGCATAAAAATTAATATTATAATACCATCGTTAGTATTTTCCATCCAACACTTAACTGTAGAAACTATTTTTACTCAAATATCAAAATGTTATAGGCTATATTGACACATTTGAAACGTTAAGGGCCAAATTGAAATATGGTGTAAAACGTTAGGGACCAAATACGTAATTTACTTATTTATTTATTTATTTATTGAAAATGAACTTATTTTATTGTGTTTGGTTGCAACATTAAAAATGATGGTAAAAATAATTTACATTCGGCTCACGCAAACAGATCGTTTAAGATAAGGGAAAGGAAATGAATGAAAAAATAATAATTTTAAAATATTCATTCTTTTCCCTTGTTTAGAAGTTTTATGGTGGGAATGAAAAGTACATTATTTTGTTTGAGAGTTTAAGTGGGAGAGAGTGAAATGGATAGGAAGAAATGCTCATTCTTTTCTATTTCATTAAAACCTCAAAGTTTTAATTTCCAAAAAATTGGAAGGAATCGGAAAGAATAAAATCAGATTTAAGAAATAAGAATATTTTTCTGGGGTGGGCTTAGGAGTTTATTACTGGTCTCAGCAATCCATCTTCCCATTCTTACAACTATTTTGTAAAGAATAAAATCTATTGAACGTTGTTTTCTTTCTTAAATTTAGAATTTTTCTGTATGATTCGCCATTAGAAATATTCCATTTCAATAATTTTTATTGAGAAAAAGAAAAAAGAAGTACAATTGAAAATAACACCATAATTATAAGAACATAAACTTTAAATATGATTATTCTAGAAAGAAGAAAACAACACCTAAATTCACATATAAAAGTAAGATTAACTCTCTGAAATATGCCATTCTACTGCTCTTCAGGTGCAAGATAAAGGGTCATAATCTTCATTTGTCTCTTAGTAGAGAACAGGGTCCTCCTTACTTTTTGCAATACCTTGCATACAACACCCCAAAAAAAAGAAAAATTAGAATATATACTACAAATTACTTATGTTGTTACTACTTTTAAGCAAGTTTATATAACATCATAGCACAAATTAACCCAGAGAGAATTTTCTCAAACTCACCTATGACTAAGAGCACCCCTCAAATGCATTCATTTCTTCTTAGTCTAGGTCTTTGATTATTAGGCCTTCTCTTCTTGTTAATTCGTTCTCCTTCAACAATCCTTACTAGCCATTGAGGTTTTCCTATCTTAAACACAATGTATCCCATAACTAATCCAAACAAGAATCCACATCCATAGCCAATTAACACGGCCTTCCAACCAAATCCTCTTGCAAAAGATGAATTGTTGTCTTCTTGGAATATTGATGCTAGTAGTGGGGGCATCAACTTATTAGTGCTACATTTAATTGACAATGGAAATCCGCACAAGCCTAGGTTTCCATCATAGGAGTTGTTTTCAAATGTAGCAAATTGTTTGCCTTGAGGTATGGGTCCAATAAGCTGGTTTTGTGAAAGATTTAACATGGCCAAAAATGTTAGATCTGTTAGTTGCAAAGGAATTTCTCCAGTGAGGCTATTTGTAGAGAGGTCTAAGGATTCAAGTGCTGACAATTTTGCCAACGATGATGGGATATGGCCAGTTAGGCTATTATGGGAAAGATTGAGTAGTCGAAGGATTGTAAGCCTTCCAAGTGCTCCTGGAATCACTCCTTGGAATTTGTTGCTTGATAAATCAATTGTTGTGAAGATGGTTAGGATTCTTTGTAGTTTAACTTCCAACCCTTTCATTGTCACCACCACCGAATCTTGATATTGACTACTTTCACCGATATAATGTGGTTCAAGTCTGCCTTCATCATTAATCATCATGGCATTGAAATTTTCAAAATAATTTCTTGGTAAAAGACCTGTAAACTCATTGTGAGACAAGTCAAGAATTCTTAGCTTAAAGAAAAACATTCCACTAGTGTTATGATTTCCTATAGGTCCATGGAATTTGTTGGATTTCAAGACAAGAACCTGCAGATTGGTAAGAGCTTCAAACCAATAAGGAAATAAATCATTAATCATGTTGTTTCCAAGGTCAAGAACTTGCAGATTTGTACAGTTGATAAAAGATTTTGGTAATAGCCCTTTTAAATTATTGTCATTGAAGACAATAGTTCTCAACTGATTACCCTTTGCAAATGTATCAGGTATGGTGCCCTGGAAATTATTCATTCCCAAATCCATCACCCTAAGATAATAACTAAAGTTACCTAAACATTGTGGAATCTTGCCTTTCAAACTGTTATTAGCGATATCCAAAATTTCAAGAAAACTTACATTGCAAATCATATATGGGATCTCCCCAGTCAGTCTATTGTCATTCAGTAGAATTGACTTTAGAGACATGACTTCCGAAATCTCTGTGGGTAATTTCCCAGATAAGCGATTGTGTCCTGCAAATAAGCTTACAAGAGACTTGGCGTTTTTGATATCGGATGTAATTGGGCCTTCGATATCATTGAAGGAGATATCAATTGTGGCCACGTTCGGTAATCCCCAGATTCCAATTGGAATGTTACCTGATAAGCGATTGTATCCTGCAAGTAAGTATACAAGAGACTTGGCGTTTTTGATATCAGACGTAATTGGGCCTTCAATATCATTCAACGAGATATCAATTATGTTCACATTCGGCAATCCCCAGATTCCAATAGGAACTTTACCCGAGAGTGAGTTATTGTTGACCCTTAAACGAAGTAAAGTGGAGCAATTGGCATAGCTTGCTGGAATTTCACCGGTAAGATTGTTTTGCAACATTAAAAGAAACCTTAAAGTACCTTGCTTGCACATATCTGGTGGAATTGGACCGGTAAAGAAATTCTCAGAGACGTCGATGAGATCAGTTTTAGCCCAGGAGAGAAGGTTATGAGGCAGTGGACCAGTGAAGCTGTTTCTATACAGAGAAAGGTTCACAAGCTTCGTGAACTTGCCGAACTCAGCCGGTACCTGGCCAGATAGCTCGTTTTGAAATAGTTGCAGAGAAACCAGGTTATTCAAGAACCTCAACTCAGATAGATCGCCTTCAAGATAGTTATTCGAAAAATCAAACATTTCAAGCTTTGTGAGGTTTCTTAGACCGATAGGAAGTTTTCCTGTGAATGAATTGTTGTAGAGCTCAAGCTGCCACAGGTTGACTAGGTTCCCAATCTCAACTGGGATTTCCCCCGTCATGTTATTGTCGGCAAGCTCCAAGTTGATTAGCTCTTTAAGGTTTCCAATCTCTGCTGGAATTGTACCTTGGATGCCACAGTTTGATAGGTAAAGCCAAGTCAAGTTAGTAAGCAGCAACACCTCGTTTGGAAATGGAAAAGGATTAAAAGGATTGTCTCCGAGGCTCAGCCAAACAAGACCGGTCATGTTTTGGAGTGATTTCCACGGGAAAGTCCCGGAAAATCCGCTTAAATTCAGATGTAGATACCGTAATTGGCTTAGAGAGGATATTTCTGGAACCGACCATCCTGTGAACAAATTGTTGCCCAAATCCAAGTATTGCAGTTTGACACAATTTTTCAAGTCGTCCATAATTGGACCGTGCAAGTAGTTGAACCCGAATGAGAGCTTTTCTAGTGATTGGAGCTGGCATATGGAATCAAGAGGAAGAACCCCGGTTAAATTTTGGTGTGAAAGTTCGATTTCTGTAATGGAATCGTCGGAATTGCAGGAGATTCCAGTGAAGTTGCATATGGAATTTCTGGATTCCCAAGAACTGAAGACATTGGTTTTAGATGTTTGAAGGGCGGATTTTAGTTTCATGAGAATTTGAAGGTCATTGGATTGGATTCCAAAGGGAAAGTGGAGGAAGCAAAAAAGGAGAATGAAAGGGTAGATAGGCGGACGCGACATGTCCTATGGTGGACTGAATGGCGTAAACTTTTGTCGGTATTATCTATTATGATCTTATTTAGAGAATAATGAATTTAAGGCTGAAGATAGTGCCGTTTTATAGCAGAATGGTAGGTAGTCGCGCTATTTCACCTAATAGTTGAACAAAAGGTTAAATAAAGAGCTTTTATTTAAAAACTGGACTTTTTGAATTACTTTGTTCAGTAAACGACTCTTTGAATTACACTACTTTACAACTGTTATTACATCGGTGCACACGCACGGCACTTTTACATTCACATGCAATATCCTTAAATTCACACACACCTAACACTACTGACACTAGGTCACTTATTTTGACTTTGCTTTACTTTACAGCTTTACTTCACACTCAACAACACTCGGAGTTTTATGGCACACACTTCACTTCAAATGGCTTCATCTCACTTCACACAAGTATTTGTCTTCACCGACGCTTCACCTTATTCCACACGTCTCACACCCAAAAAAAAAAAAAAAAAAACACTTTCGTTGTATTTTTTTTTATTATTACTAGGGTAAATTTCATCCACACTCTCGAGGTTTGGCCTAATGTCAACTAGGTTCAAAATTTTTCAAAACTAGTCAATTTGGTCCTTAAAGTCAATTTAGTCCCTAAACATTTAGTTATTTTTTCTCAACTATTTTAGGGATTAAATTGGTTTTGAAAATCAAATTAGTTAGTTTTGAAATGTCTTGAATCTGTTTGACATTAGGCGAAACATTAGGAAGTGTGAACGGAATTTATACTTCTTCTTCTTCTTCTTATTATTATTTTCCCATCTTCACTAGATTTATGATATGGCCGTAAGCACAAAAAAGATCTCGCGCATTTGTGAACAATTTTCCCGAAGCATATTGGCTTTTTATCACGGCTAACACCCTACTTTCTTGCATATAAAGGCTACGTTTTTCAATTACTTGATTTTTTAGTAGTGTTAATTACACATAATCTATTTTACATAGTTTTATATACACTCCAAAAAGCAACTAACATGGTGACTTCCAAGTTGGATAATTTCTTTTTGGATATGTAAAATAGTTTATGTGCTATGGTACATTAAACAAATGCCCGAAAAGCACTTGTTAACTAGACCCCTTAAGGGGAAAGTTAACCAATGCTCTAAGAACATTAGTTTAAAAAATATTTTTAAGAACTTTTTATATTAAAAGAAAAAAATAACTAAGTTTTAGTCAACTTTTAATATTTTTCATAAAAATAGTCTAAAAATTCTTAAAATGGTTCAATAGCAAAGCACTTGTTATTAATAATCGAACTCTATATATATTAAAGCTGTTTTTTTCTTTTTCTTTTTTGTGGGTATTAAAAGGAGTTCTAATTTTCATAGAAGAGAGTCCTAATAGTTAAACAAAAGGCTAAATAAAGAGTTTTTATTTAAAAACTGGACTCTTTGAATTACTTTGTTTAGTAAACGACTCTTTGAATTACACTACTTTACAACTGTTATTACATCGGTGCACACACGGCACTTTTACATTCACATACAATATCCTTTAATTCACACACACACCTAACACTGACACTAGGACACTTATTTTGACTTTGCTTTACTTTACAGTTTTACTTCACACTCAACAACACTCGGAGCTTTACGGCTTCACCTCACTTCACACGGCTTCACCTCACTTCACACAAGTATTTGTCTTCACCAACACTTCACCTTATTCCACACGTCTCACACCAAAAATTATATGTTGTACCGGGCATATATGCCAGGTACACCACACACCTAGGCACATGACATCCTCTTTATACTAGTCTTATGTCGGTTAAGAGAACTGACTTTGAAGCTTTTAGCTTTATCTTTTTAAATACTATATTTTACCAAGCTTCCAGACGCCTTAAACTCGTGGCTGAAATTCACTAATGCAGGAAAGCTTGTAGAGAAAATATGAGAACTATAGAATTCCGAAAAGAGAGCAAGAGAGAAATGTCCGGAAAGAGAGAGAGGCAGTACTTGATTTTTAACACTGATTACGCTGATTTGAGCATCCGCATTTGGATGGCTATATGCCAAATGCAAAGCACATTTGGCATACAAACCCAAAACACACCCAGCAGCTGGAAGGCCATATGTGAAATGCTAAAAAAATTTTGGCATATTGCTACAGTACCATCTTACATTTAAGATGGTACTGTAGCTCAATGTTATAAAATTTTTTTTTTTTTTAATCCTCTCTCCTCATTTTTAACCCGCGAATTTCTCTCTCATCTCTCATTATTTTTGTTCTTTTCTCTCTCTTCTTTCTCTCTTTCTCATTTGCTCTCTGATCTCTTCAGACTCAAGACCCCGTGGCTTCCTCAACGGTGGAATCGGATGGGTCAGCGTGAGGGCTCCGATGGGTTTGAATCAGCGTGAGGGCATCGGTGAGCCTGAATGGGTTTGGATCGGCGTGAGGCTCCGGTGGTAGGGGTTTTTTTTTTGGGTTTGGATCGGCATGAGGCTCCGGTGGATAGGTGGATCGGTGTGTGTGGTGATCGGTGTGGCCTAAATGGGTTTGGATCGGCGTGAGGGCTTCGGTGGTGGTTTTTTTTTTTTTTTTTTGGGTCTGAAACTCTTGGATTGTGTTTTGTTTTTGTTTTTGTTTTGGGTTTTTGTTTTTGTTTTTGTTTTTGTTTGTGTGGCTCTGTTCTCTGTGTGTGTGGTGATGAGTTTGGCTGTGTGTGATGAAACCGGTGCTAGAGGTTGGCTCTGTGTGTGTGGTGATGGGTTTGGCTGTGTGTGATGAAACCGGTGCTAGAGGTTGGCTCTATGTGTGTGTGGTGATGTGTTTGGCTGTGTGTGTGTGGTGATGGGTTTGGCTGTGTGTGTGTGGCTGGGTTGAAACCGGTAATGAGGGAGAAAGAGAGGAAGAGGAATAGAAAAAGAGAAATAGTAAAAAAAAAGAATAAAATAGAATATTTAAATAAAATGAGATAAGAAATAGAATTTTGGGATGCTGGGTGTATTGTAAATGGTATGGTATAATCGAAAAAGTAGATTTTTGAGATGGTAAAATAGGATGAGATATAGGATTGGGATGTGGATGCTCTACAAAGAAAATTTTCCCCCCACAACTGATTTGAAAATTTGTTAAAATTGTTTTGTAGGGTATATCTGGAGGGCGAATGGGCCAGATTTTTGGGTGAAAATCAAGCTCGTGGTGCTTTCTTAAGTCCATTGAGTAACCAGCGCAGTCGACACACTTTGTGAGACAATCCCGAAAAAGAGAACCTCAGAGGCAGCTGCATATAAACTCTCCCTGTGAGCTCTCCATTAAGGAATGCATTTTCACATCCACATCACAACAACAAAAAAAATAAATTTCTTAGAAAATCAAAACGGTTAGAAAAATTCAAATTTTAAACAATCCAATAATCACTAAACACTAGTTTCTAACATTTGTTAATGCATCACCGGGCCCTTGGTGCAGTGGTCACTCTACAAGTATAAGTACTTATGGGGTGTGGAGGGCAAGGGTCAGGATTTAAGTCTCCAAAAAGGAGTTTCACACATATATACACTTATAATAAGTTAGAGTAGAATTTCCACTTTTTATCACCAAAAAAAAAAAACACTTATTAATGCAAATCGTAATACTCTTCTTACCCAAACCACCTCAACGAAAAACCAACTACTCCTCAAAATCTAAAATAGAGAAATAAGGGATGAGCTCCCCAACTAAGCAACTAACCAATTTTATTTTATTTTATTTTTATTTTTATTTTTATTTTTTATTTTTAGAGAAGAAGCAGGCAACCAGTCTGAACTAGCATGATCAAGCATATATACAAGTAAAATAAATAAACTATTCATAAGATAAATATCATATACTTAAAAATTTTATTTCAGATTAATTAGAAAAATAAAATATAATTTGCAATAAATTCCAAATATTAAAAATTTCAGCCAACTTATGTGACTGATTGAATTGATGTCAAATGATCAATTAGATTTTAAGATTCTAATAGGCTTAGATTATTTTCTAGAAAATGAAAAGAGAGCATGTATTACTGTAAATGAAAATTGAAAATGATCAAATTCATATGAAAATGCAGAAATTTGTCGAGAATGTGAGTTTTGGTGAAAAAAAAAAAAAAATGCAGGGCCAAACATATAAGTTTTCCAATGAAAACCGTAAACAAGGCCATGTAATTACGAAGACTACTTGATTCTAAGAAAAAAGAAAAGATTATGGAGACTTGAATCCGTAACTTGCTCTTTGAAAAAGTGTAAAAGGAAAATCGAGTTACCAAGACTTGACACAAGTTGCTTGCATTTTACCCTTACTCCTTCCAGGAAATTATTGTGTACTCTTGGAGTACCAAAAATACGTACTCCCTCATCTCACATGAATAGTGGGTCTCACTAATTAAATTCATGGTAGAACCCACCATTCATGTGATAGAATGGAGTGCACATTTATGGTATTCTGGGAGTACCTAAAAATTTTTCACTCATTTAACAAAAGAATCAATTAAGGGTCCCAGAATAAGAAAATCCACCATGTGATTTCAGAGACTTGACTCTAAAAGTGTAACTTGCATCTTTTCTGGGATAGTAATGCATAAAAGGCTTGACCTTAACAGTGTAACATGCTAATGATGTTAAAAAATCCACTATGAATTTTATTTTAAGCGAATTTGCCGTTACTTGTTTTTTTACGTTTTAAACCAGTAATAAATAAAATGTAACCAAAAAAACTGTCAATAAAATATCACCCAAAAAAAAATAAAATCATTATAGCCATAGGTCTAAAAAAAACCCCGACTCTGACTCTAGATCATGAGAAATTTTGGTAAATTTAACTGAATTTATTTTTGTGAAATGGGAAAATGGTGTTACTTAATTAATGTTATTATTTTAACATATCTTATACATTCTACATAACCTTTTCATATAGCAATTTACAATATTATCTGCGCATCACGTGAGTCCTTGACTAGTTTATATAATTACTATAGCGATTATGTGTTTTTACACAATTTCGCATGATTTGATGTTGATAAATTTTTAGCTTAATTGGCTAAAATTTGATATATATATATATATATATATATATATTACAAGCACATATACAAGTTCTCTTAGAGCATTAGCATTGGGGGTGTAAATCCCTCCAAATTGCTATTTTACATTCTTGGAGGTCCAAAACATGCTTTATCTGGTTGTTATTGCTAAAAATGTTTAGCAATTATGAGCAGTAAGTTTGTATTTTGTACAAATACAGACAATTGTAAGTTTGTAACATGGTTGTAAAACAAAAGTATTTTATTTTATTTGGTTTGTTTTAAAGGATGAGATAGAAAAGGAGTGGAAGAGAGAGACAGGGGAGGAAGAGAGAAAAATGAATAAATAAATGAATAGAGTTAAAAAAAATAAGAATTGAAATGTTGGTTAAGTTGTAAAATAAGTTAGTAAAATAGATAAAAATATATTTTAAATATGTAAAATAGATATTTTTTTAAAATATGCTAACGCTTATCTGTTAATGTTTCCTATATTTTATGTTTTGTTGGATACTGTTAACTTTTTTCTGAGGCAAAAAAATGGGTGTCTTTTCCTTGGAAAAATGGACCATGCAATTACCAAGACTCGAGTTGACTCTAGTAATTAAATTGCATTTTAAGTCTTTTTAAGAAAGGAATCAGGGGCCCTAAAAAAAAAAAAAAAAAAAAAAGAAGAAGAAAGGAATTTGGTGCCAAAATAAAGAAGACCTTTGTGATTCTAGAGACTCCGTACGTTGTAACTTGCATATCTCGTTATCTCTACCTTTTTTTTTTTTTTTTGGGAAGAAAGTTGCACGAAAGAATTTGGACGATGGATAACCACTTATTAACTAGTGGCGCTTGTTTAAATCGTCTAGTCCTCATTCAGTCATGAAATTCACATTGATAGAGGACTGTATCTATTTGTGATGTAGTTTCTTTTTTTGCATAATATCTGTGTATTTTTTTTTTTTTTTTGCAAAATGGGGTACAAAAATTGTGATGAGGGGCCTTGTGATTATGAAGACAACACACTGTAACTTGCTTTAGGAAAAGTTAGGGGGGAAACTTTTTAACATAAAATATTAAAGAAATTAGGTAGTTTGTGTGAAAGAAACAGCTCCTTTGAAAAAATGTATGAGAAAGAGGGTGGTTGTTGAAGACTAAAACAGGGAACAGTAATCCCATCATTGTGAAAATGGAACATGCAATTTGCCTAGTCTCGATTCAACTAACTTGCATTTTAAGTCTTTTTTTTTTTTTTTTTGCTAAATAAAAAAGGGTTCCCAATGTGAACTCATCAACCTTACATCACGTGACGATAAAGATAATATCATGTTTACTATCGGGGTCTTGATAGAGCTATCATAGTGTCCAGACACAACACATTTATATAAGCGCCATTGCATCTCTACTTAATGGTGTAACTTGCATCTCTACCTAAATTTTTAATAGAGACTTGACTCCTAATGGTGTAACTTGCATCTCTACCTAATTTTTTTGGGAAGACAATTGCACAAAAGGTTTTTGCGCATGTCTAAAACTCTAAAATTAAGTAGTCTCCCCTTCAGTTTCAGTCATGAAATTCACGTGGATAGTATTAAAAAAAAAAAAAATCATTAAAGAAACTTGTTAATGTTTTTTAAAACTGCAAAAATCTATTAGATGGATAATGCAGTGAATTAAAGGAGGCATGTTTTTCCATTTCATTAAAATTTATATGTTTTCTTTTTTGAGAATCTGGTAAGTAAATATTTTTATGTTTTCATTAACTAAGAAAATGCTAAATAGCCACCACTATGTATATGTTGTGTACTTTACCCTATATATATATATATATATATATATATATGTTGTGTATCTCTGACTTGCTATGAGAAACAAGATTATTTCAATCCATGAATTGGTTTAGAAGGTAAAAAAGGGTTAAAATGATAGTTAAGTAGTAATGAGTAAATGACATTCTTTGAAGTATCTTATGTCTGTGATTTGAATTTTACTTACCAATATAAAAACAATGAATTAAAAAGAAAAAAGAAAAAAGAAGAGAACTAAGTAATTTATGTGAATTAGAGAAATTACTCTAATATATATCAACCCAATATATGAGATAGACACAGGACAAGGGCCAAACATCAAGAAATATTGACAAGTGTGCAAGGCTCCACAAAAGTTTAATAATTATTCTCTAAAAAAAACTCAATAACAAATTGTTATTAAAATTCCTTTGAGTATTCTCAAAAAAACAAAAATTAAAAGTTTAGCATTGGCTAATCTTCAATATCAACATTGTTGTGAAAATAGACTCACTAACACAAGATTAAAGAAGAGAGAAGAAAAATAGACAAAGAAAATTTACAACAAAGAAAATTCCACTATAAAATAAGAAGATTATAATAGTAGCACAATAGCAGCATCCTATTGTATTTGCACTAATCTTGTAACACTACACTTTCTCACACAATACAATTCCTCAAGCCCTAACATAGTATATATATATATATATACTAACAAAGTCGGCTAATGTATTCTAATACAACTAAGACTTGATTTCTTTGTGCGGTAATGTATAACTCCAAAACCAAATAGGACATGGTTTCCTACTTTCACTAGAGAAAACTTTCCCAAAAGAAAAAAAAAAAAAAACATTTATTAATGCAAATTGTAATACTCTTCTTACACTATGAAGATTTGTTTAAGAGTGAATTCTCATTAACTTGGAAAATAACGATTACATAGATGCTGCTCACGTGTTCACGTATGCAAAGAGAGGGAAAAACTAACAGCTAAGCATAATTAACTTTTAACTAACTAAATAGACTGTACAACTAATCACCCACATGCTGCTCACGTGTTCACTTCCCAAAGTTAAACTACATGTAGCTTTTATCAAAACTGCTTAAGCTACTTGTCGTCTAGCCTTCATTCTTTTCTGCAACTTCTATAACTTTTGCTCTGTCTAATCTAGCTTCTTCTTTTTGTTTCTTTGATTTCTGATATACACAAACCACCTTAACGATAAACCTACTACCCCTCAAAATCTAAAATAGAGAAATAAGGGATGAGCTCCCCAACTATTGATGGTAAAAAATCCACTATGAATTTTATTTTAAGCGAATTTGCTGTTACTTATTTGTTTAAATTTTTAACCAGTAATAAATAAAATGTAACCACAAAAAAAAAAAAAAAAAAAAAACTGTAAATAAAATATCACAACAGAAAATACATCATTATAGCCTTAGGCCTAAAAAAAAACCCCGACTTTGACTCTAGATCATGAGAAATTTTAGTGATACGTTTTATTCCAGTCAATATTTTGGTGATTACTTTTTAAATTTCTAGATTAGGTATGCACAGGGAATAGTCTAAGTACCCACCTAATCAAATTAAGCTATCGGCAATGTTGATTTGAAATGGAAATATATTTCAAGGTTAAGACTTTATTTCATAATTTTGATAATAGACAAAGTGAAACCTTATATAAAATTTTAAATGACATGATACTGGATACACTTTTAGATTTATTATATTTAATCTAAACTATCAAATTCCAAAGAGAAATGATCCTAATACAGTCTAGACAGAGTTTTATAAAGAAGCAAACAGCACTGTGATACATACAAACAAGATCTAATCCCGGACAGCCGCGCGCCATTTATAATGATCTGCAGCAAGTTAAGGCCCACAATTTTCTTTGACGCTTAGTAGAGAACATTCAACATCGTTATCACCTTGTCTAACTGCTTGCCGGTAAGCAGTGACACAGAAAAATTAAAGAAAATAGGTGGCCAAATAGCATATGTTAATGTTGCATATTCTACAAGCTTATTATTCTAACCTGAAATTTGTTACATTCACCTTGGGGCACTCTCTAAATTCAGCAATTTCTTCTTTGTCTAGAACTTTCATTGTTTGGGATTCTCACCTTTCTTTGCTGTTTTTCTTCAATCAATGAAAGATCTAGACGAAGAAGAAGTTGCTGAATTTAGAGAGTACTCCAAGGTGAGTGTAACAAATTTCTAGTTAGAATAATAAGCTTGTAGAATATGCAACATTAATATATGTTTTGCCATTTAATGCTTATTTGAATGGAGCACACTCTAGAGGAATTGCTTGAAATATTGATTAAATTACCAATTTTTCCCAAAATTTATGGATTTTTTCTTCTTATATTACGCTAAATTAATTATTGTTCTAAAAGTTTAAGAATTTCTCTCTCTCTCTCTTCTTTTTTTTTTTTTTTTGGGAAATGTTAATGAATGCATTAATGGCATTGATTTAGGAACTATTTTAAAAAACATTTTATGGAAAAATAATAAAGTAATTAATTTTTTTGATATATATATATATATATATATTTTTTTTTTAATATTTCCTATGAAAGTGATGTTAAAAACTTTTTTGGAATAGTTTATTAACAATTGCATTAAAAACACCTGTGAACATGACATTTTTTTTTTTAATTTTTTTATAAATTATCAATTATCTTTGAAATTTAAACTATTAAAAAATTGTGAATTTCAACGTTTAACTATAATTCTATCAAATTTTGATAATTAAGTCTGTTGTTTATATTTGAAGACACAGCTCTCAATGTTAAACCGCACAGTATAACAGAAAATTGAAAAGAAGCAGCTACCTCCACCAACCACAAGAGCGTATTACAGAATGCAACATGGCCGCTAATATAACTGAGC
The DNA here is from genome assembly GCA_963669245.1 of Quercus cerris. NCBI lineage: Eukaryota > Viridiplantae > Streptophyta > Magnoliopsida > Fagales > Fagaceae > Quercus > Quercus cerris. The sequence continues at coordinate 6,419,880 of OY770009.1, read as the reverse complement.
AATAAACTACAGCTATTTACATCAGAAACACTTGACGACTTGCAGCATAATATCTTCTGAACATAAAACGGCAGAAGCTATATTATAAGCGACTTGTCGTGAAATGTGAACAGACCAACCAACTACGACCAGTCGTTTACAGCTTTTCATTTAATAACACACACACAAATATATGCTACAGTATTCACCATACCTTTTCCTTTATTTTGTTTTTTTGAGTACACAAATAGAGGATTCTCAGGAGAAAAAAGAAAAAAGAAAAATAAGAGAGAGAGAGAGAGAGAGCACATCTATTTCATATTTGATTGGTAGCAACCAGAAAATTTTACATCAAAACTACACATTTGATTCAAAGTTCAAACGAAATATTTTTCTTTTTCTATTTCTTTAATTTTTCTTTATTTTTATTTTTATTTTACATGTTCAAGTATGTTTATAGATAGAGAGTGATATATATCAATCAATATATATATATAAAAGCAAAGACCATATGCAGGAGTGCACGAGATCTTGCCAAGTGGCACTCTAATTTTGCATTGAGCATTTTTTTTTTCTTTTTAACCTCTTTCATTAAGTGTTTTTACTGTTATCCAAAAGTTCATATTAACTTATTTTACTGTTAGCTTACTAATGTCTCATTAATTTACTAAACTTACACCACACCTTTCTATATTCTTCATATCTTTTAGCACACCCACCATTTTAGTATTTTTTTTTTAAAAAGCAAAAAAATAATAATTAAGGATTAATAGTAATAACTAACTAGATAAGGCCTTAAAGAAAGATAAAGAGACACAAAAATGTTGTGGATTGTTATGTAAAACACACTATTTCACAATATATTACCAAAATAAAAAACCTAAGATTGAAAAAACATTTGAAAGAGAGAGAAAGAGGAATCTAAGGGGTCACCGCTTTTGTTATACAAGCCACCAACTACCATCAAGACACTGAAACCCTTACGGGTTGTTTTTTTTTTTTTTTTTTAATAAAATTAGGGGCTTAAATATGATTTATGTTTACAAATACGAACATTAACATGAGCATGAACATGAAGGTAAATTTCTATTCATTTTCTTGAAGAAAAAATGTACTTACAAAAATTCCAAACTTTATTAGGTAAAGAAGAATCAAGTTATAGATAGCAAAATCAACAAACCAAAAATTTTAGGAGCCTAAAAGGAGCCACAACTCATATGAAACAACCCAAAATACTCAAGGACTAAAAAAAAAAACCATCCACTCGACACATCCATCGCAACTGCTTTAGCTCAAGGAAAACAATACATACATACATACATAAATACATACATATATATATATATATATATATATCTTTTTTTTTTTATAGAAATAATTACAGTATCTATGCTAACACCGCAACTTGAACATTTTCTCCCTGACTCCTACAATTTGAACATTTTCTCCCTTAAACCCTAGAGACTTTGTGTATGGGGAGATGCCAATTCAACTACATGGGCCTCGACATATATATATATATATATATATATATCTCATTCAATAAATATAGAACTTCCTTTAAAAAAAAAATTAATATGCTTATCATAACTAAGGGAAGTCCTAATTGGTACTTCACTTGAGCATATGTGAAAAAGGCATATACATACCACAAATGGTAAAGGAGAAAGAAAAAGTTGCTAATCCCTTTTAATATGGTTAATTGCTTTGCCTCAATTAATCACCCAAACAACATACTGCATATTCATTCCACAACCACAAATGACAACGCAACATTGGCCGTCGGTAATTGCTAATCTGAAAGTATAGATTTCTTTAATAGCTCTACCTTTATTTCCTTTGACTAATATGTCTTTACTAAATCAAAATAAAACCACAAAAGTCATATAAAAATCACCAAATTAGAGTTTAAAATTATAATTAAATTTTTAAAAGAAATGTAGACACAATTGCACAAAAATTCTATGTAACTAAGTCACACTCAGGAATATTGGACCATTTTTCCTTTGTATAGTCTCAATGGGATGAGGGGGCTAACAATTTTCTCTCCAAAACATTTATTGTAGGAACATAAAAGTTTTCTATTGTAGACTTTTCACACTTAAAGAATATGACTAGCCAACTAACCAAACTAGAGTTTTTAGTACCTACAACAATTTCACAACATCAAGAACAAACCCCAGTGTATACAGTGTCAAATTCCATAGTCTCCTATTACATCAAATGACTGTTTAATTTTTCTCGCAAAGTATTGAATAGTAAAGCTTCTAGGCCATGGTCTCAACTACAACTCTCAATCATGTTGGACTTGGTTGACACCTTTCCACAACGTATTATTATGAGATGTAGAAAAAATTCGGAGTGTACACAACGTTTAGTGTGGACGGGAAGAAATTTCATCTTATTCCAGTTGGTTAGGTCAATAAGAGACCTATTCCAATTTAATGATCTTGGAATTTTGTATACAAGTAATAATCAAGGAAACTTCCACCTAAAATAAGTTGGACTTTTCGCAAGGGAGAAAATTGATGTCTAGACAAATCAAGCCAACCAAAATGGATCATATTATTAATTTCTTATCTTGATTTATTCCATGTACAAGATTTACAGTCAATGCTTGGCGTATAAAAGTTGAACATCTTATCTAAAGTTCATCCCTTGAAAGCTTGACAAAAAATTCAATTAAACCAACAAAATATATAAATTTTAAAGGAATCAAAGAAAAATTGTCAAAAATAATGAAAATTTAATCTGTGCTTAAATTCTTATAAGGATGAACACAATAGCAATATCCTTTTTTTTATTTAAATAAAGATAAAAAAAAAAAATTATATGCTTAAATTCTTATAAGGATGAACACAATAGTAATATCCTTTTAAAAAAAAGAAAAAAAGAAAAAAAAATCTATGCTTATTTTGTATGTATGATAAAGTCTTATCACAAAGTTTTTTTAGACTCATGATAATTAGTGATTAAGAGTTATAAAGGAATAATCATTAACACATATATAAATATAAAGCAGAGATCTCATGTGAGAGTGCGTGAGGTCTTGCCAAGTAGCGCTCTAATTTTGCATTTAGCATTTTTTTTTACCTCTTTCATTAAGTTTTTTTACTGTTACCCAAAAGTTCATATAAACTTTTTTACTGTTAGCTTATTAATGTCTCATTAATTAACTAAACTTACACCACACATTTCTCTATTCTTCATGTCTTTTAGCACACCCACCATTTTAGTATTTTTTTTTTTAAAAAAAACCAAAAAAATAATAATTAAGGATTAATAGTAATAACTAACTAGATAAGGCCTTGAAGAAAGATATAGAGACACAAAGATGTTGTGGATTGTTATATAAAACACACTATTGCACTATATATTATCAAAATAAAAAACCTAAGACCGAAAAAACATTTGAAAGAGAGAGAAAGAGGAATCTAAGGGGTCACCGCTTTTGTTATATAAGCCACCCACTACCATCAAGACACTGAAACCACTACGGATTTTTTTTTTTATTTTTTTATTTTTAAATTAGGGGCTTAATATATGATTTAGGTTTACAAATATGAACATTAACATAAGCATGAACATGAAGGTAGATTTCTATTCATTTTCTTGAAGAAAAAATGTACTTACAAAAATTCCAATCTTTATTAGGTAAAGAAGAATCAAGTTATAGATAGCAAGTTCAACAAACCAAAAATTTTAGGAGCCAAAAAGGAGCCATTACTCGTTTGAAACAACCCAAAATACTCAAGGACTAAAAAAAAACCCATCCACTCGACACATCCATCGCAACTGCTTTAGCTCAAGGAAAACAATATATACATACATACGTACATATATATATATATATATATATATATATCTTTTTTTTTATATAGAAATAATTACAGTATCTATGCTAACACCGCAACTTGAACCTTTTCACCCTAACTCCCACAATTTGAACATTTTCTCCCTTAAACCCTAGACACTTTGTGTATGAGGAGGTGCCAATTCAGCTACATGGGCCTCAACATATATACATATATATATATATATATATATATCTCATTCAATAAATATAGAACTTCCTTTAAAAAAAATTAATATGCTTATCATAATTAAGGGAAGTCCTAATGGGTACTTCACTTGAGCATATGTGAAAAAGGCATATACATACCACAAATGGTAAAGCAGAAAGAAAAAGTTGCTAATCCCTTCTAACATGGTTAATTGCTTCGCCTCAATTAATCACCCAAACAACATACTGCATATTCATTCCATAACCACAAATGACAATGCAGCATTGGCCATCGATAATTGCTAATCTGAAAGTATAGATTTCTTTAATAGCTCTACCCTCGTTTCTTTTGGATAATATGTCTTTACTAAATCAAAATAAAACCACAAAAGTCATATAAAAATCACCAAATTAGATTTTAAAATTATAATTAAATTTTTAAAAGAAATGTAGGCCCAATTGCACAAAAATTCCATGTAACTAAGTTACACTCAGGAATATTGGACCCTTTTTCATTTGTATAGTCTCAATGGGATGAGGGGGCTAACAATTTTCTCTCCAAAACATTTATTGTAGGAATATAAAAGTTTTCCATTGTGGACTTTTCACGCTTAAAGAACATGACTTGCCAACCAATCAAACTAGAGTTTTTAGTACCTACAACAATTTCACAACATTAAGAACAAACCCCAGTGTATACAGTGTCAAACTCCATAGTCTCCTATTACATCAAATGAGTGTTTAATTTTTCTCGCAAAGTATTGAATAGTAAAGCTTCTAGGCCATAGTCTCAACTACAACTCTCAATCATGTTGGACTTAAATGACACCTTTTCATAACGTATCATTATGAGATGTAGAAAAAATTTGGAGTGTACACAACGTTTAGTGTGGATGGGAAGAAATTTCATCCTATTTGTCAATAAGAGACCTATTCCAATTTAATGATCTTGGGATTTTGTATACAAGTAATAATCAAGGAAACTTCCACCTAAAATAAGTTGGACTTTTCGCAAGAGAAAAAATTGATGTCTAGACAAATCAAGCCAACCAAAATTGATCATATTATTAATTTCTTATCTTGATTTATTCTTCATTTATTCCATGTACAGTCAAAAATGCTTGGCATATAAAAGTTGAACATCTTATCTAAAGTTCATCCTTTGAAAGCTTGAGAAAAAATTCAATTAAACCAACACAATATATAAATTATAAAGGAATCAAAGAAAAATTGTCAAAAATAATGAAAATTTAATTTGTGCTTAAATTCTTATAAGGATGAACACAATAGCAATATCCTTTTTTTTATCTAAATAAAGATTAAAAAAAAAAAAATTATATGCTTAAATTCTTATAAGGATGAACACAATAGTAATATCCTTTAAAAAAAAAAAAAAAAAATCTACGCTTATTTTGTACGTATGATAAAGTCCTATCACAAAGTTTTTTTAGATTTATGCTAATTAGTGATTAAGAGTTATAAAGGAATAATCATTAACACATATATAAATATAAAGCAGAGATCTCATGTGAGAGTGCCTGAGGTCTTGCCAAGTAATGCTCTAATTTTGCATTTAGCATTTTTTTTTTACCTCTTTTATTAAGTTTTTTTTACTGTTGCCCAAAAGTTCATATTAACTTTTTTACTGTTAGCTTATTAATGTCTCCTTAATTTACTAAACTTACACCACACCTTTATCTACTCTTCACATCTTTTAGCACACCCACCGTTTTAGTATTTTTTTTTTTAAAAGCAAAAAAATAATAATTATGGATTAATAGTAATAACTAACTAGATAAGGCCTTGAAGAAAGATAAAGAGACACAAAAATGTTGTGGATTGTTATATAAAACACACTATTTCACCATATATTACCAAAATAAAAAACCTAAGACTGAAAAAACATTTGAAAGAAAGAGAAAGAGGAATCTAAGGGGTCACCGCCTTTTATTATACAAGCCACCCACTACCATCAAGACAATGAAACCCCTAGGTTTTTTTTTTTTTTTTTTTTTTTTTTTTTTTTTTTTTTTTTTTTTTTTTTTTTAAATTAGGGGCTTAAATGTGATTTAGGTTTACAAATATGAACATTAACATGAGCATGAACATGAAGGTAGATTTCTATTCATTTTCTTGAAGAAAAAATGTACTTACAAAAATTCCAAACTTTATTAGGTAAAGAAGAATCAAGTTATAGATAGCAAAATCAACAAACCAAAAATTTAAGGAGCCTAAAAGGAGCCATTACTCATTTGAAACAACCCAAAATACTCAAGGACTAAAAAAAAAAACCATCCACTCGACACATCCATCGCAACTGCTTTAGCTCAAGGAAAACAATATATACATACATACATACATACATACATACATATCTATATATATATATATATATATCTTTTTTTTTTTTTTTTAGAAATAATTACAGTATCTATGCGAACACCACAACTTGAACCTTTTCTCCCTGACTCCCACAATTTGAACATTTTCTCCCTTAAACCCTAGACACTTTGTGTATGGGGAGGTGCTAATTCAGCTACATGGGCCTTGATATATATATATCTCGTTCAATAAATATAGAACTTCCTTTAAAAAAAATTAATATGCTTATCATAATTAAAGGATGTCCTAATGGGTACTTCACTTGAGCATATGTGAAAAAGGCATATACATACCACAAATGGTAAAGGAGAAAGAAAAAGTTGCTAATCCCTTTTAATATGGTTAATTGCTTTGCCTCAATTAATCACCCAAACAACATACTGCATATTCATTCCATAACCACAAATGACAATGCAGCATTGGCCATTGGTAATTGCTAATCTGAAAGTATAGATTTCTTTAATAGCTCTACCTTCATTTCTTTTGGCTAAAATGTCTTTACTAAATCAAAATAAAACCACAAAAGTCATATAAAAATCACCAAATTAGAGTTTAAAATTATAATTAAATTTTTAAAAGAAATGTAGGCACAATTGCACAAAAATTCCATGTAACTAAGTCACACTTAGGAATATTGGACCCTTTTTCCTTTGTATAGTCTCAATGGGATGAGGGGGCTAACAATTTTCTCTCCAAAACATTTATTGTAGGAACATAAAAGTTTTCTATTGTAGACTTTTCACACTTAAAGAATATGACTAGCCAACTAACCAAACTAGAGTTTTTAGTACCTACAACAATTTCACAACATCAAGAACAAACCCCAGTGTATACAGTGTCAGATTCCATAGTCTCCTATTACATCAAATGACTGTTTAATTTTTCTCGCAAAGTATTGAATAGTAAAGCTTCTAGGCCATAGTCTCAACTACAACTCTCAATCATGTTGGACTTAAATGACACCTTTTCATAACGTATCATTATGAGATGTAGAAAAAATTTGGAGTGTACACAACGTTTAGTGTGGATGGGAAGAAATTTCATCCTATTCGTCAATAAGAGACCTATTCCAATTTAATGATCTTGGGATTTTGTATACAAGTAATAATCAAGGAAACTTCCACCTAAAATAAGTTGGACTTTTCGCAAGAGAAAAAATTGATGTCTAGACAAATCAAGCCAACCAAAATTGATCATATTATTAATTTCTTATCTTGATTTATTCTTGATTTATTCCATGTACAGTCAAAAATGCTTGGCATATAAAAGTTGAACATCTTATCTAAAGTTCATCCTTTGAAAGCTTGAGAAAAAATTCAATTAAACCAACACAATATATAAATTATAAAGGAATCAAAGAAAAATTGTCAAAAATAATGAAAATTTAATTTGTGCTTAAATTCTTATAAGGATGAACACAATAGCAATATCCTTTTTTTATCTAAATAAAGATTAAAAAAAAAAAAATTATATGCTTAAATTCTTATAAGGATGAACACAATAGTAATATCCTTTAAAAAAAAAAAAAAAAAATCTACGCTTATTTTGTACGTATGATAAAGTCCTATCACAAAGTTTTTTTAGATTTATGCTAATTAGTGATTAAGAGTTATAAAGGAATAATCATTAACACATATATAAATATAAAGCAGAGATCTCATGTGAGAGTGCCTGAGGTCTTGCCAAGTAATGCTCTAATTTTGCATTTAGCATTTTTTTTTTACCTCTTTTATTAAGTTTTTTTTACTGTTGCCCAAAAGTTCATATTAACTTTTTTACTGTTAGCTTATTAATGTCTCCTTAATTTACTAAACTTACACCACACCTTTATCTACTCTTCACATCTTTTAGCACACCCACCGTTTTAGTATTTTTTTTTTTAAAAGCAAAAAAATAATAATTATGGATTAATAGTAATAACTAACTAGATAAGGCCTTGAAGAAAGATAAAGAGACACAAAAATGTTGTGGATTGTTATATAAAACACACTATTTCACCATATATTACCAAAATAAAAAACCTAAGACTGAAAAAACATTTGAAAGAAAGAGAAAGAGGAATCTAAGGGGTCACCGCCTTTTATTATACAAGCCACCCACTACCATCAAGACAATGAAACCCCTAGGTTTTTTTTTTTTTTTTTTTTTTTTTTTTTTTAAAATTAGGGGCTTAAATGTGATTTAGGTTTACAAATATGAACATTAACATGAGCATGAACATGAAGGTAGATTTCTATTCATTTTCTTGAAGAAAAAATGTACTTACAAAAATTCCAAACTTTATTAGGTAAAGAAGAATCAAGTTATAGATAGCAAAATCAACAAACCAAAAATTTAAGGAGCCTAAAAGGAGCCATTACTCATTTGAAACAACCCAAAATACTCAAGGACTAAAAAAAAAAACCATCCACTCGACACATCCATCGCAACTGCTTTAGCTCAAGGAAAACAATATATACATACATACATACATACATACATACATATCTATATATATATATATATATATATCTCTTTTTTTTTTTTTTTAGAAATAATTACAGTATCTATGCGAACACCACAACTTGAACCTTTTCTCCCTGACTCCCACAATTTGAACATTTTCTCCCTTAAACCCTAGACACTTTGTGTATGGGGAGGTGCTAATTCAGCTACATGGGCCTTGATATATATATATCTCGTTCAATAAATATAGAACTTCCTTTAAAAAAAATTAATATGCTTATCATAATTAAAGGATGTCCTAATGGGTACTTCACTTGAGCATATGTGAAAAAGGTATATACATACCAAAAATGGTAAAGGAGAAAGAAAAAGTTGCTAATCCCTTTTAATATGGTTAATTGCTTTGCCTCAATTAATCACCCAAACAACATACTGCATATTCATTCCATAACCACAAATGACAATGCAGCATTGGCCATTGGTAATTGCTAATCTGAAAGTATAGATTTCTTTAATAGCTCTACCTTCATTTCTTTTGGCTAATATGTCTTTACTAAATCAAAATAAAACCACAAAAGTCATATAATAATCACCAAATTAGAGTTTAAAATTATAATTAAATTTTTAAAAGAAATGTAGGCACAATTGCACAAAAATTCCATGTAACTAAGTCACACTTAGGAATATTGGACCCTTTTTCCTTTGTATAGTCTCAATGGGATGAGGGGGCTAACAATTTTCTCTCCAAAACATTTATTGTAGGAACATGAAAGTTTTCCGTTTTAGACTTTTCACGCTTAAAGAACATGACTTGCCAACTAATCAAACTAGAGTTTTTAGTACCTACAACAATTTCACAACATCAAGAACAAACCTCAGTGTATATAGTGTCAAATTTCATAGTCTCCTATTACATCAAATGAGTGTTTAATTTTTCTCGCAAAGTATTGAATAGTAAAGCTTCTAGGCCATAGTCTCAACTACAACTCTCAATCATGTTGGACTTGGATGACACCTTTCCACAATGTATCATTATGAGATGTAGAAAAAATTTGGAAATTACACAACGTTTCGTGTGGATGGGAAGAGATTTCATCCTATTGCAATTGGTTAGGTCAATAAGAGACCTATTCCAATTTAATGATCCTGGAATTTTGTATACAAGTAATAATCAAGGAAACTTCCACCTAAAATAAGTTGGACTTTTCGCAAGAGAGAAAATTGATGTCTAGACAAATCAGGCCAACCAAAATGGATCATATTATTAATTTCCTATCTTGATTTATTCCATGTACAAGATTTATAGTCAATGCTTGGTGTATAAAAGTTGAACATCTTATCTAAAGTTCATCCTTTGAAAGCTTGAGAAAAAATTCAATTAAACCAACACAATATATAAATTATAACGGAATCAAAGAAAAATTGTCAAAAATAATGAAAATTTAATCTGTGTTTAAATTCTTATAAGGATGAACACAATAGCAATATCTTTTTTTTTATTTAAATAAATAAAAAAAAATTATATACTTAAATTCGTATAAGGATGAACACAATGGTAATATCCTTTAAAAAAAAAAGAAAAAAAGAAAAAAAAAATCTACGCTTATTTTGTGCGTATGAGAAAGTCCTATCACAAAGTTTTTTTAGACTTATGCTAATTAGTGATTTAGAGTTATATAGGAATAATCATTAACACATATATAAATATAAAGCAGAGATCTCATGTGAGAGTGCATGAGGTCTTGCCAAGTAACGCTCTAATTTTGCTTTTAGCATTTTTTTTTTTTACTTGTTTCATTAAGTTTTTTTACTATTGCCCAAAAGTTCATATTAACTTTTTTACTGTTAGCTTATTAATGTCCCATTAATTTACTAAACTTACACCACACCTTTCTCTATTCTTTATGTCTTTTAGCACACCCAACATTTAAGTATTTTAAAAGAAGCAAAAAAAAAAAAAAAAATTAAGGACTAATAGTACTAGCAAACTAGATAAGGCCCTGAAGAAAGATAGAGAGACACAAAAATGTTGTGAATTATTATGTAAAACGCGCTACTTCACTATATATTACTAAAATAAAAAAACTTGAGACTGACAAAACATTTGAAGGAGAGAGGAGGAGGAATCTAAGGGTTTACCGCCTTTGTTATACAGGCCACCCACTACCATCAAGACACCAAAACCCTTACCGGGTTTTTTTTTTTTTTTTTTTCCACTTTTTCTTTTTAAAATTAGGGGCTTAAATATGATTTAGGCTTACATAATTTGGTTGGATTGTTTTTGTTTTGGGTATATAAGTAGAAAGAATATTTGGTGCGCAATGTAAAGCCATATTCTACCATGTTTCAATTTTAAATAATCTATAAGACATACATACACATTTGTCCAAACCATGTCATAATGTTGCACTATCGATGAATGGAAGATGGTAAGAGAGTTGGACATACTTTCATTTCATGGTATAAAATATGGGAACACAACACAAATTAGTTGATTTTCATGGTCCCGTTACTCTTTTGCATTTATTTTTGGTTTCATGATTTTTTTTTTTAATTCTTACATTAAGTAGGGTACAAATATGCAATGAAGCTACTAAACTAATTTTTAATATCTTAAAATGTATATGTTTCTTTACTCTAATTTAGTTTACTTTTTCTTTATAATATATATATATATATATATATATATAATATTATCTAAAACCATCTTACATAAAATATTACAAAATTATCCGTGCATTGCACGGGCAACTTACTAGTTGTGATTAAAAGAGCGACAATGAATGACTTCTTTTATTTCCAACTTTTGTGTGTGTTTGTTATTGTGTCTCAGATTTTGTACTTCCCATGTTTGTTTTCTTATTAAAAGCTGTATGATACTAGATCTCCCATTTGTTGCATTTTACATGTTTGTGGAAATGCGTGTTAGAATTATGTGATTTATTTTTGCATTTTTATAGAGTTTGTGGGGCTTAACTAGGTGTTCATATTCCATTTCCTAGACAATGCCCAATGCACACCCCGAAGGGACGTGAACTATTGCTATTGTTGTGAGCTTAGGTAAGAATTGAAATCCATCATCCTTTTTATTTATTTCCCTTTCAGTTTTGTTTCCTCAATATGTGATTTCTGACACTAACCATTGATAAATTTATCAATGATATGGAAAGAGAGAAGCTAGTTAGATTTAGCTCTAATATAGCTTTTGATGGCTATTAGTGTTATTTCTTTATTTTGTAATTGTTGTATGCAAATACATCTTTCTTTCTTTTTTTTCGTTTTCCTTTATTAGATTTTTTAAAACTTATTTGTAAATATTGGAAAACTAATGCTCTGACTATATGCTTCTTATATTTGATTATTTTAGATACAAGTTTTTGCATACGTATATAGGGTGGATTGAAGGAATAAAGTTGTGTAAGATTGAAATTTATCAATCATCTTGTTAGCTTTATTCCATGCCAATTTGCTTGTAATTTAGCACTTAGTAACCTTGTATTTAGGTGGGATTATTGTAAGGGTAGTGTGTGAGAAGATGTGAAGAAAAGCTCAAGTATGTGCAAAGAAGCAGAGCTTCGCGGCTAGGACTCACGGGTCGCTCGCAGCTACAAGCTGCCAAATGCAGGCACGTGAGATGCACACAGGGAAGCTGAAGGGTCGCACCAGCTATCGCACTACAGGACAAAAGTCCTAGGCTGGCCAGGTCGTTACGTCACGACTTGAACTCGCGACTTGGACAAGCCACGAGACCAAACCGCCAATTAACCCTGTTTGGCAAAAACTGTCTCTTCGTATTCCTTTCTCACCCCACTATATATAGACCCTTATACCCACTAATTTGATAGAGCTTCTAGGGAGAAAAATGGAGAGAGAAACCCTAGAGAAAAACAAGATTGCCTCATCCCTAATCTACACTAAGAGACTCCTCAAATTCCTCTACTCTCTTCCTCTCCATTGATACATCCTTGAGAGGTTATTGACCAAATTCTTTTCTCACCACACGCACGTTTGTGAGAAGGTCTTTTGATGCTAAGGGAAGCAGTTTGGAAGGGACCAATGGTTATTGGTTGATGCTATGAGTTATAGCGGAATCCGGTAAGCTAGAAAAGAAAAAGGTTTAGCGTAACCTCGTTGGAGTAAGAAGCTTGGAGAGCTTAGGTACCTGGGTAGATTAGGCTTGGAGGGTCTATTGCTGTTCATGTATCCCAACTACATTTTCTAGTAGATTATTGACCGCTTGGAGGGCGGCGGAGAGGTTTTACGCTGAGGGTTTTGGTTTCCTCTTCGATAACACATCGCGTGTTGTCCTTGTGTTTGCATCTCTCTTCTTTTATCTTTGCCTTTTATTTTCTACAATGGCTGTGATTATAATTGGCTTAGATTGTTTATCAATTCTGTGTTTAGCTTATGTTCATGTTCCGCACATTAATTGTTTGATAATAAGCTTGAATTGATATTTTGTATTTTGGGGTCTAAATGTTCAAAGGTGTTTCATACCCTTTTTAAACTTTCATTTGGTATTAGAGCGGGTACACTTTTTGTAGTTTAAATACCTAAGTGTGATCCTTAACCCCTTGTATTATTTACCATGGATGTTGAATTGTATGTATCTTTATATGATTTGGTTGGTGTTGATTGTAACATGCCATGTGTTTATGAAAATGCCTCTATGAGTATGAATTCTCATGATTGTGATCCTATGTTATATGAATCTTTGGATGTTATTGATATTCCTAACATCAAACTCTTAAAAAAAAAAGGCTAAGAAGTTTATTAAGGATTTGAACAAGTTATTTTGTGAAAATGATGATTTGATTGCTAAGCTTAATGAATCCAACAAATTGGTTGAAAAATATAAGAAACTTGTTGAAAATTCTGTTGAAAAGCTGAAAGAGTTTGAATGTTTGAATATGGACTTGGATGCTAAACTTGTTTTGTCTAACAAACTTGTTGATGAGCTAAAATGTGAAAATGAATCTCTTAAGATGCATGCCAAGTGTTTGATTGCTGAACCTATTGTTAAAAGTGTTAGGTTCTAAAGATTTAGGATTTTATGTATTTAGAACTCTAATGTGTAATGTTGGCAAACCATGATCAAAACAATATGTTTAGTCTTGTTTAGGCTTGCTCAAAGTATGTTTATTTGTAAAACTGGAATCGAGTGATTGCAGATTTATTGGACTAAATCTGTAAGGCTCGATCGATCGAAAATTAGACTCGATCGATCGAAGCACGTACATATTTAGTTTTCTGCAGAATTTCCAACTCAGCCCTAACTTATTAAACGTTTAGGGTTTTATGTTTTTGCTCTAGGTATATAAGGTAAAACCCTAGCCACGTTTTGGGGGTTGCTCCAGTTGTATTGTTGTTGATACATTGCTGTTTTGTGTAAATCTCTTATGAGATCTAGAGGAGCTTTCCTTTACACAAAGTTTAGGGTTTTCAAGTTAGAGATAATATCAATAGCTTGATGATCAACTTGGTTGCTACCATTGAAGCTTAAAGAATATCAAGCGTGGGTGCTTGTAACTGATTGAAGAATCCAAGAAAGAAGGAGTCCGTGGATTCGGAGCTTGCACGTGGTCGTGTCAGTAAGTTTTACTGGTGGGTTGCATTAGGAAGTCAAGCGGGGAGCTTGTAGTCCTTCTGTATGAACTTCAATTCTTTCGCATAGTGGATTCAGGTTTACCTTGAGGATAGCTAGGTCAAATCCTCTCCAGGTTTTTACCGTGTAGTTTCCTGAGTGATCATATCATTGAGTCTTTTATTATTCCGCTGCTTCATTATTTTGATATGATTATTTGATTTCTTTAACCTAGAATTACATAATTTGACTAAGTAACAACTTGGCTAATTAATTTAGGCTAACCAATCTGGTTGTGTTTTAAGGGGTCTAAAACCGTTCAAGTGGTATCAGAGCAGGTAGCTCTTTTGTCTGTAGATCTTTTGATCTAAGAGCTGATCCTTGACCCCTGTTGTCATGGATAATTTGAATTGTCTTTCTGATCATATTTCTGCTCATGCTTCTGCTGATTTTATTGATGCCTGTGATGTTTTGAATAAAAAGGACACTATTGTTTCTGTTGATTTTTTTGATACTTTTGAAACTCTTCGTAAGGAATTATCTAAATCTTTGAAAATTTCTAAGAAATTTAAAGAAGAGTTAAAATTGGCTAATCTTGAAAAAGAGGATTTGATTGTGAGATTAGATGAGTCTAATAAAAAGAATGAATTTTTGAGAAATCAAATTTCCTTTCAAGATGAGAAGATGAAAAGCTTGGAACAAGAGTTAGTTGAATCTAAAACTAAAATTGAAAATTTGACTAGTACCAAGCCTGTTGTTGATAACAGAAATGTTTCTGTTTCTCTTAAGCCTAAAACTGAGAAAGTTTATATTCCTCCTTTTTAGAGGAATAATAAAGAAAATGCTTATTTTGCTAGGTTAGACAAAGGTAAAAGTTTTGATGTAGACGCTGAAGTTTCTACACCTAAGTCTAAACCTACTGTTAGAGAGCATAATAAATTTGTTTTTGTGCCTACCTGTCATCTTTGTGGTGTTGTTGGTCATATTAGACCAAACTGTTCTTTGTTGAGGCAAAAACCAAAATCTGAGACAAGATTTGCTGTTAGGAATACTGATGTTCCTAAATTTGTTCATGTTTGTCACTTTTGTGGTGTTCGTGATCACATTCGTCCTAATTATCATAAATTGAAATTTAAACATTCTGTTTGTCAATCTAGGATATGTGATGATATTTCTCCTGCCATAAGTCTATATAAATTGTTTCATACTCTTTTGAAAAATTTGAGCTTGTTGGCTTGTGAAAGGAATTTGCAGGATTTCAGTCTTTCTCAGAAGATTGGTGTAATTCCTCAAATACACTCTGCTTCGCATAGATTTTCACCTACAAAGCCGAAGACTCGTGCTAGATGGGTGAGAAAAGATTCTCCAAGGTGAGTGTTGCTAATTTGTCCCTGATTTAATTCTTTCAATTATTTGTGGACATGTTTTGTTTTTGTTTTTGGTTGTTTTGTTTTTTAGGTTGTTTTTATAAAATTAAAAAAAAAAAAAAAAAAAAAAAAACATTGAAAAATTTCAAAAAGACAAAAATATTTTATTTTGTGTTTTGTTTTATTGTTCTTGAGGATTACATGGGTTATGATATCTCTCTTTTGATTTAAAACATGCTTGACATTGTGGAGAAACTTAAATAGTATGCTAAGCTATTTCTGATTTTGTGTGAGTATGTACTAGTTTGTACATATACTCATGGGTTAATTAAGAAATTGATATTTCTTGTTTGTGTACCTTCTATAGCTTAGTTAAACATTGTCATACATTGCATTTGCATTGTTCATTTAGCATAATATGTGCTTTTTGTTTTTGGTCATAAAATTTTTTAAACCAAAAAGATTTTTGTGTTTTGTATTTCATATCATGGATTTGAAATCAAGGTTGGCCACCTTATCTTTACATAACAAGTTTATGTACCTTGTTTAACTTTGATGAGCTTATTTATTGCACTTGACTAGTTGAAACTTTGTAGTGCATATTGTGTGGGAAAGTTGTGTACGGTTTTTAATCATTTTGTCTTGATCTTGAAGTCACATGTTATTTGACTGTCGGACTTGATCCTTTTGAGAAAGACATAAATAATCATCTCACCACTGTTCACTAGCCAATCATGAACACCTTAGTGCATATCATAAGATTATGTGCTTGAGAAAGTGTAGCACATGCACAAAAAGAACATAAGGTGATGCCTCGGCTTAATTGCTTAATGCTTAAAATTGGTGTGTACTATTAGGCTTGATGCCATCTCACATAAATAAAATTGGTGTGTATTATTAGGCTTGATGCCATCTCACATAATAATGAGGCAAAAATACAAGAAACTTACATGATTGCAAGTTTTTGTTCTAAGAGATATGAGAGTTATAGGATGTAACTCTTTAGGTGATAGTCTTTTTTAAATTCTATGTGATGAATTTTGTAGACTTTGTGATTGATTACTATTCATATATCACCTCACATGTATCTCAAGTTTTTGCTAGTTGCACACACTACACAAGTTACTCTTTGTTAAACTTGGTACATTATATTGTGTGTGATTTTGTTGTGGCCATCCAAGATTAAAAGTTCCTTGATTTTAATGTAAAATGTGTATAATGTTTGCTCTTTGAGGACAAATTGATTGAAAATCTTGATTTTGGAATATCTGGGTTAAATTCAAGTGTTTTTTGAAAAACTTTTCATCTCATACTTATGCATTTTTTATAAAACAATGTGCTTTGAGGAGTTTCTGCTTTAAAATGCTCTGCTTTTCAAAAATCTGATTTTTCCAGACTTTCGATTGATCGAACCTGTTTTTCAATCAATCGAAATTGTGATTAAAATTTTAGGTTTGAGTCTGCCTGACTTGATTGATGTTCGATCGATACTCGATCGATCGAAATTGAAATATTTTCAGTTTCTATGTTTTTGACCAAAACATTTTCATGCATTATTTGTGTTTAAGATTCACATGCATTGCATTGTTTTTGTATCCATCTTGTAGTTTTGCAGTCATATTTCTCATTGTTTTCACACATAGCATGCATACACTTTGCTAAATTGGGTACTCAACTTGATTTAAAAATTGATTGATTACTTTTTGAGTTTTGTACATTCTAGTATATGCTTTTTTTTATGTGTGAACTGTAGAAAATGTTTTTCTTAAGAGATATGATGGATAATCAATGTGCAAATATTTTCTCCACTCATACAACTATTTATGGGTCACATAGTGCCATGTTTGCATTTTATTGAAAGAGAGAATATTTTTTCTTCATGTGTATCCTCACCTTAGTTTTAACTTTGGTTTGTGTGTTTTTAACTTTGGTCCTGCTGGTGAGAATGTTCCTGATTCTGTGCCGTTGATTTTCCCCCACCTCCTTTATTTTTCCCTAAAACTGTTTTTCCCAAAACTTGTTTTGTTTTTCCTATTTTTGATAGGGGGAGAAAAGTTTTTTTTTAACCTATGTTGTTCGTAGGGGGAGCTATCTCTATTTTCTATAGAGTTGTATTGTTTTGTGTCCCCTTCCTTCTCTATTTTCTCTTATCCTTTGTTGCGTATGTGTACTCTTTATTGAGTTGTCTTTGTCAATACGTGACAAAAAGGGGGAGAAATAGTTGATATGTGGGAATATGTGTGGAAAATACAAGAATGTTATGTTTAGGGGGAGTTAACATTGTTTTTGATGTATCTAACTTAGGGGGAGAGTTAGTTTGCATATTTGTTGATTTACTGTTTTTCTGTCACACATGCGTTTATGCGTTTGTTGAGTGTTTCAGGAAATATACAGGTTGATTCAATTGAGCCGTTGTCTATACTTGCAACTGATAGATAGTAGTTAGGTTGGATTTGTTGTTATGAGCATTATTTTTGTAATGGGCTTTTACTTTGTAAACTTTGAGCTTTTAGTTTGTGTTTTGTCACGGATTGTCAAAGGGGGAGATTGTTAGGTTCTAAAGATTTAGGATTTTATGTATTTAGAACTCTAATGTGTAATGTTGGCAAATCATGATCAAAACAATATGTTTAGTCTTGTTTAGGTTTGCTCAAAGTATGTTTATTTGTAAAACTGGAATCGAGTGATTGCAGATTTATTGGACTAAAACTGTAAGGCTCGATCGATCGAAAATTAGACTCGATCGATCGAAGCACGTACAGATTTAGTTTTCTGCAGAATTTCCAACTCAGCCCTAACTCATTAAACGTTTAGGGTTTTATGTTTTTGCCCTAGGTATATAAGGTAAAACCCTAGCCACGTTTTGGAGGTTGCTCCAGTTGTATTGTTGCTCATACATTGTTGTTTTGTGTAAATCTCTTGTGAGATCTAGAGGAGCTTTCCTTTACACAAAGCTTAGGGTTTTCAAGTTAGAGATAGTATCAATAGCTTGATGATCAACTTGGTTGCTACCATTGAAGCTTAAAGAATATCAAGCGTGGGTGCTTGTAGCTGATTGAAGAATCCAAGAAAGAAGGAGTCCGTGGATTCGGAGCTTGCACGTGGTCGTGTCAGTAAGTTTTACTGGTGGGTAGCATTAGGAAGTCAAGCGGGGAGTTTGTAGTCCTTCTGTATAAACTTCGATTCTTTCGCATAGTGGATTCAGGTTTACCTTGAGGATAGTTAGGTCAAATCCTCCCCAGGTTTTTACCGTGTGGTTTCCTGGGTGATCATATCATTGTGTCTTTTATTATTCTGCTGCTTCATTATTTTGATATGATTATTTGATTGCTTTAACCTAGAATTGCATAATTTGACTAAGTAATAACTTGGCTAATTAATCTAGGCTAACCAATCTGGTTGTGTTTTAAGGGGTCTAAAACCGTTCAAAAAGGGATGAAATTATTTGTTGCAATCATGTTGTGGTACCCGATTTTGTGCCTATTGTGTGTTTTACCCCAAAGGACAAATCGGTGTACATTCCTCCACATAAAAGGAATCAAAAGGTGGAGAGAAAGGCTGTTAAGTCAAAGCCTCTCTTTAGGTCTCAACCTAAGGTTTTGGATGGATCTAAGTTTGTTCCAACTTGCCACCATTGTGGTGTGATTGGTCATATAAGACCTCAATGTTATAAATTGAAGAGAGAACAAAACCATGTTGCTAAATCCCTTCCTAAAAAGTCTAATGGACCTAAACACATTGTTTGTCACCATTATGGTGCCTTTGGTCATCTAAGACCTCAATGCTCTAAGTTTCATGCTTTTAAAAGAATCAAAAGAAAAGAGAAACATGAGCTTCTTGGAAGTTGTGCTAAAAAGAATAAACCGGATTTGAGTGAAAATAGCATGTTGTTAAAGAAAGTGTTTAATGCTCTTAACTCCTTGACTATGTGCATCTTCGGTTCTCATTTTTCCAACCCTCGTCTCACTTCTCATGAGACACTCATTCCAAAGAATCGTTTCGTTTGGATGAGGAAGGGTTCCTATGGTTGAGCTTTTGCTCTTTTGGTCCTTGATCTAATTCTTTCAATCTTTGTGGGACCCTTCATGCATTGCATGTTATATCTTCATGCATTTTATGCATCTTGCATTTATTTATATGCATTGTTTTTGTTTTTATCTTACTTTTTGTTTTAATTTTGTGTGAGTAAAAAATCCAAAACCACATAAAAAGTGAAAAATTTAAAAAGTTTGATCGTATATGTTTAAGCACATATCACATATGAGTTTTTCCTTGTACCTTCGTATAAATGGCTTTGTGCATTTACGAGCTTAGCTTGTTCTTTATGCACCTATATTTTTGTGGAAAAAATCTTAACATCTTTGTGTGATTGTTGTAAATCGATCTTCAAGCTTGTCATGAATGATTAGTCAATAGTCTTATTGGTTTTGAGACATGCATAGACTTGTGCATATATATCTTTCCACTCTTTATTTTGTTGTTTTTGCTTAAAGAGCTCACCAAATGTAAATCTCCAAATGAAAAGAGATATTAAGCTACAAAAGCCTGTCGCACATACTAGTATTTGACTAGGAAAAAGGGAAAGCGACCAAAATAAAATGTATGATGCCCAAAAAGCCAAAGACTTATTCACCAAATTGAAATATAAAAAATTTCAGGCATCGATCTCTAAAATGAGATGTATTGATTCAAAAATATCAATTGATATGAATTGTAAAGAAGTCAAATAAAAAGCTTCAAAGATATGTAATCATTTTCTTGTGGGAGGTCATATATGTTCATTTCTATAATTGAGATAGACCACTTGACTAAGTACTAGTTGTGTATGACTTGATTGAATTGATCATTGAAGTTTTACTCTAGACTATGGACTATTCCACACTTGATACGCACACACAACACACATGCCTAATGTTCAATGAATGCCTTATACATTTGTTCGATTGTACTTGTTTAAATGTGATGTGTGTGTGCTCAACTTGATATGGATCAATCGAAAAAGATTTTTGATCATTTTATATGTTTTTGGAAGTATTTTTATCACTCTTTGTGTTCATGTTTAGTGCATACTTTGTTTTTCAGAGTTTAAACATGTTCTGGGTTGAAAAATTAGTATCAAATTTTTTGGCGACTCGTTTTGGCGACTTGCCCAGTCGCGAGTCCCAATCGCGAAATTTGGCAACTCGTTTTGGTGACTTGCCCAGTCGCGAGCCCAGTCGCGAGTTCAAGTAGAATGGTTTCGCGGCTTGCTAGCGACTCGTTCGCGACTCACCCAGTCGCCAAATGCCCAGAATCAGCTTTTTAAAGAGTTTTTTTCGTGGGAAACTTGTTTTGAACCTCTCCCATCCTCTTTTAAACCCCTCTTACAATATTTTTACATCAAAACCCAATCAATTTGATGATTTTTCGTTCCATTATCATCTCTAAGGTAATTTTAAACTCTTTTCATTGTTTTTGATCCTTAGATTATGTTCTGGAGAATTTTGTGCTCTTGGTTGGGATTTTCATCATAGGGGTTAGGAAAACTTATTTTTCTCTCAAAATTTTTCCATGGGTTTGGTTTCTTTTAATGATTTGCTTTGAATGTTGGTCCCTTGTGGCAAAAAGAGCATGTATTTAGGGTGGATTTCATAATGTTCATGCATTGTTTTACATTGTTGTTCATAGTGTGCACGCTAGGTTTTTTATAAAATGCCTCATAGGCATTTTCTCGCTTGTTTGGACTCCAATGAGTTTCAAACTTTGGGGTCTCTCATGTTTCCTCATTAGGAACATGTTTGGTTCATTGGTTGTGTACTTAACACACCTTACCCCACATGTGCATTTTTCATGCATTGGTCATGTATTGCACATTGCCACCTCTTGCACACACCTTGCTACCCTTGTCATGCATTAGTTCATACATTGTTTCTTCATCCTAGCATGTCATGTCTTGGAATTGAGCTTCATTTTCTCATTCATCTCGCACCCCTCATGCATCTTTGCACCCCTTATGCATAATTATCATTTTTCATACCTTCATCTCTTGCCCTTTTGTCTTCTTGACCCCTTTGTTTATTCGTGTCAAAAAGGGGGAGAGTATACTTCAGAGTTTTTGTGCACATTCTTAAGGGAAGAAATTCCACTTCTCATGCACATTCGTAGGGGGAGAGATATTCCATAGGGGAGATGCATATACCAAGGGGAAGAAGACATTGTTTGGTCAAGTTGCTCACATGTTTCACATCTTGTTTACTTGATTGCATTTTACTTGTTACATTATACTTGTTCGTTTACTACTTGCTTTACCTTGAGGGTCTAATGTGTTTTGTGCAAGTGTTTCAGGTTACAGGTATATATGTTCTAAGTTCATCACAGCTCCTATGATTCATGATAGGGGGAGTAATATGATAAGGGAAGTATTTTATAATTTGTACCTGGTACCTTTGTAGGTTTTTAAGGTTTAAGTTTATGGTTTGTACCCATGTTGCTTATGTAAACTTTAAGAGTTTGGTTGTATGCACACTTGTAGGCCTGTGTGATTTGTGCTATGCTTTATGCAGCCTTTGTGCTTTGTTAAATTAGTACTTCTAACATAATGCTATGCATTCTTTGTGAAGTACTGTCACTCTTGTGCCCGTGTAGGATTTTTCCTAGATGCACATACTTCATGTATTGTGCATTGGTTGAGTGTTGGCCATTCAAGTGATTTACCTTGTGTTTGTCAACTTGAATGTCCGGATGTTCATTCCAAGTGTGAATGAGCATTGTGATCACTTGGTTATAGTAATTACATGTTTTGATCTTGCCATGGTTTATTACTTTACTCCATTATGCATAATCGCATTGTGCTTGCTCCATATGCATTACAAGTTTATATATACAATGAACTTATTGTGTTGTTGTGTTTCAGGAGATACTTGTTCTTATGGTTCAAAAGTTTCACAGATTCTAGAGTTAGGTGTGAGTGAGTTTTCCAACTGTTCCCAACTCACGCGTTAAGTCTAGAGTTTGTTTTATGGTTTTGTCACGGAATAGCCAAGGTGGGAGATTGTAAGGTTGAAATTTATCAGCCATCTTATTGGTTTTATTCCGTGCCAATTTGCTTTTAATTTAGCACTTAGTAACCCTGTATTTAGGTGAGATTATTGTAAGGGTAGTGTGTGAGAAGATGTGAAGAAAAGCTCAAGTATGTGCAAAAAAGCAGAGCTTCGCGGCTAGGGCTCGTAAGTGGCTCGCGATTACAAGCCGCCAAATGCAGGCACGTGAGATGCACACAGGGAAGCTAAAGGGTCGTGCCAGCTGTCGCACTACAGGACAAAAGTCCTAGGCTGGCCAGGCCGTTACATCGCGATTTGAACTCGCGACTTGGACAAGCCACGAGACCAAGCCGCCAGTTTACCTTGTTTGGCAAAAACTGTCTCTTCGTATTCCTTTCTCACCTCACTATATATAGACCCTTATACCCACTAATTTGATAGAGCTTCTAGAGAGAAAAATTGAGAGAGAAACCCTAGAGAAAAATTGAGAGAGAAACCCTAGAGAAAAACAAGATTGCCTCATCCCCAATCTACACTAAGAGACTCCTCAAATTCCTCTACTCTCTTTCCCTCCATTAATACATCCTTGAGAGGTTATTGACCAAATCCTTTTCTCACCATACCCACGTCTGTGAGAATGTCTTTTGGTGCTAAGGGAAACAGTTTGGAAGGGATTAATGGTTATTGGTTGATGTTATGGGCTATAGCGGAATCCGGTAAGCTAGAAAAGAAAAAGGTTCGGCGTAACCTCGTTGGAACAAGAAGCTTGGAGGGCTTAAGTATCTGGCTAGATTAAGCTTGGAGGGTCTATTGCTGTTCATGTATCTCAACTACATTTTCTAGTGGATTATTGACTGCTTGGAGGGCGGTGGAGAGGTTTTATGCTGAGGGCTTGGGTTTTCTCTTCGATAACACATCGCGTGTTGTCTTTATGTTTGCATCTCTCTTCCTTTATCTTTGCTTTTTATTTTCTGCTGTGGATGTGATTATAATTGGCTTAGATTGTTTATTAATTCTGTGTTTAGCTTATGTTCATGTTCCACACATTAATTGTTTGATAATAAGTTATTAACAAGCACTTTGCTATCTTGATATTCACACGCTTATAACCTTCATATTTCTCTATCTTTCTCATTTTGTTATCTTTTATTTTCATTTTGGTTACTTTCCATTTCTTCACCATTTTCTATTTTTGAAAGATGGTGAAATTATGACTTTGTAAACAATGGGGGAGGCGGGCGGGACATTGGGTGTTTTTGGAGACTTATTGATAAAGAAGACTCGAATCTTTTTTTTTATTTTTTTTAGAAGAAAGCTTTGACTCTTGAGTACGTAGACTTGACTGTGTAACTTACATTGCGACAATTTGGTTGGTTTCCTTTTTTTTGAAAAAAAATCAACTGATGGGTGGTTATTAGAGACTAAACAAGTACTAAGAAAGGGACTCAGCAGGAGTCCTATCATGGAAAAAATGGGGCGTATGATCACTACAAAAATTATTATTTATTTTTTTTTCAAAGGTTGATACCATTGAAAAAAGTAATAAAAACCAAACAAACTTAAGGCTTTTAGCGACTGTGGATAACAATATATTGAAAAAACTCAAGTTTGTTACAGAGGACTACAGATATTTGACTAACGGTGAAACATGCACCATGTTGGGGAAGAAAGTTGCACTTAAGTTTTTTAGGCGATTACCACTGCTGAGTCCCTTTCTTAGTGCTCATTCACTCAAAAAATTCAAGATAATACTGATAGTAATTAAAAATCATAATAGAGACTTATTAATGTTCTTATATTTCCATTTCATTGATGTGTTTCTTCATAACTAAAAAAGTGCTACCCACTACTCAGTATATGCTTAAGTGTGTCTATATGAGAAAAAATATCATTGCATAGTTTTATAAGGAGTTAAGGAAAAAAAAAAAAAAAAAAGGAGAGGAAGAAGAAGAAGAAAGAAGAACCAGTGCAGTTTATGTGACTCGTTACTCCAATATTTACCACATCTAGTTTTAGGAGGAAACAGATGGGGTCCTTTATAAAAAAAATGAAAAATAGATTATGGTAGTGACTTGTATTTTTTCACAAGCATTATAGTAAAATACTAAAATCACGTTCTGCATAAATGGTTCATAATTTAATGTGAGTAAGTTTTGGGTTTCATTGGCTATATTTTGGACAATATGCTATTTTACATTAGCTGGTGCTAATGCTCTAATCCATATTGAATATCTTGCTAGCTTAGCTTTGGTAATTCCTGTGGTTAACAGCCATTACCTTTGTAAATTCACACTTGCTTGACAATATTGGGGAGGACTTTGATCTTACGAATGGTGGTTTTTCTCAACACATAAGACCTCCTGAACGTAAAAACAACTGTGGATGAGTTGTTAAGGAAGATGAATAGATTTTGGTTGATAAATGTCTTGAGTTATATCATAAAAGATAGTATTACATTTCAGGTGGAGTTCTGAGTATTACTGTTGGCTTCATTAATCCCTCTCTCGTTCTTATAATTACTAGGAGTAAAATAAAACCCACTGAATGCATTTCTTTTTCAATTTCTGAATTCTTGTTTTAGCATTCAATAGAGAAGACTAGAAGTATGAGAAATAACCCAAGGCCGACCTTAGAACTAAATCAAACGTGCCAGACACTGACAGTCTCAAAAGAAACAAATAAACACATGAAATACCCTCAAATACATAGATAGAGACCATGAGAACACAAGATACCCCAGGGCTAGCTATGTCCAATTTGTCACACAATCTCTTGACAAACAGACACAGAAAAATAAAACAAAATAAAATAAAATAAATAAAAAAACCATACAAAAATAAAAGTTGAACATATCTATCCTAAGAAGAAGAAAATAGCACCTTAATTCATACAAGCATGATCCACTCCTCACTAGCCACCATTCGAATGCCCTGATGTAATTTAAAGGCTCACAATCTTCTCTCACTGCTAGTAGAGAATAGGGTCTTCATCACTTTCTACTTACCTTGCAAGTTTATAACACAGAAAAATTATAGAATATAGAAACCACTAATATTGTTTCTAATTCTAAGATATGTTTATTTGAAATCATAACATAATATAATTCTAAACAGCAGTTTGTCAAGCTCACCTAAGACCACCCTTGAATGCATTAACTTCTTCTTCGCCCAAGTCTTTTATTATTAGGCCTTCTCGTCTTTCCATTTCGTTCTCCTTCAACAAACCTTACAAGCCAATGAGGTTTTTCTGTTTTAAAAGCAACATATCCCACAGCTAATCCAAACACCAAGCCACATCCATAGCCAATTAACACAGCCTTCCAACCAAATCCACTTGCAAACATTGAATCATTGTCTTCTTGGAATATTGATGGTGGTGGCAGTCGTGATGCATCTTTTCTACATTGCTTAGACAATGGGAATCCACACAGTCCCAAGTTACCATCATAAGAGTCATTTTAAAATGTAGCGAACTGTTTACCTTGTGGAATGGGTCTTGTGAGATGATTTTGTGAAAGGTCTAATAAAGCCAAAAATGTTAGACTTGTCAATTGCATAGGGATTTCCCCAACAAGTCTATTTGAAGAGAGGTCCAATGATTCAAGTGCTGACAAATTTGCCAATAAAGATGGTATAGAGCCAGTTAAGCTATTATGGGAAAGATTAAGCAATCGGAGAAAGTTAAGACTTGCAAGTACCTCTGGAATCTCTCCCTGGAATTTGTTACTCGATAAATCAATGGTTGTGAAGATGGTTGGGATTCCAAGTGGTGGAGTCTCCAAACCTTTCACTGTCACCCCTACTGTATATTTATAATAAGTTGAACCTGCCATATCATGAAAATAATTTTCACCCAAATATTCCAATTCTTGCTTACCCTCATCATTAATCACCATGGCTTTCATGTTTCCAAAATAATGACTTGGTAAAAGACCAGTAAACTCATTGTGAGAGAGATCGAGAATTTGTAGTTTAGAGAAAAACATCCCACTAGTATTATGAATTCCTATGGGGCCGTGAAATCTATTGGATCTTAGGACAAGAACATGTAGCTCAAAAAGTGCTTCAAGCCAATAGGGAAATGAACCATTTATCTTGTTATTTCCAAGGTCTATAACTTCAAGACTTGTACAGTTGACCAAAGCTGGTGGCAATAGTCCTTCCAATTGATTTCCATTAAAGCTGACAGTGTTCAATCTTGTGCAATTTGCAAGTGTTTCAGGGATGGTTCCTTGGAAGCTATTCATACTCAAATCTATCACTGATAGAGAATCGCCCAAGTTTCCTAAACACCGTGGAATAATACCACTCAAGTTGTTATTGGAGATATCCAATATGGAAAGGTCACTTACAGTGCAAATCCCCAAAGGGATATCCCCAGACAATCTATTGTTTGAGATCGAAAAGAAGTCCACCAAAGATGGTGGAATAGGAAGCTGTCCTTGTAGTAGATTTGCACGAAGGTCAACGAACCTTAGATTCTCCCATTGAAGTAGCTCTATACTTGATAAAAGGTTGTAAGCAAGATTTAGGAACATCAGATATTTCCCAGTTCCGAACTTGTATTTTGGGATTTGACCAGAGATCCTATTATCAGAGAGGTCTAACCGTAGAAATGATGTATTTAGGAAATTTGGAAAATTAGTGATGTTACAAGAAGCTAATTCCAAGTTATCAAGTGCGGGGAAGGTATGATTAAAATTTTTGTTGATGCTTACTGACAGAATATTATGTGAAAAAGCAAGAGTGCCTATTTTTTTAAGCTTTGTGAACATTTCAAAATTCACAATTCCACTCAAGTTATTTGATGAAATATCAAGTAGTGAAATATTCACAAGATTGGAGATTGACTCTGGAATACAGCCATATAGCCTGTTATTATCTAAGGTAAGAGACTGTAATGAATTGTCAAATTGGAATTCACAAAAGTTACCAATAAGCTGGTTATCAGACATGTAAGCATCGGTGAGTTTTGTGAGGTTGGGAAAAAGATTTGGAATTTCACCTCCAAAGTTGTTTTCACGGAGGTCGATAAGAGTGAGATCCTTTAGGAATGAAAGTGACGATGGTATTGGGCCTGCAAAATTGCAATTTTATGAGATTCAAAAGATTTCCAAGAACTATGCATAGCCAACTAAAAGTGATGATGAGATCTTACCACTGAGATTGTTGTTAGATATATCCAAGCGAGAGAGCTCTCTGAGATTTGACAGTGATGATGGTATCTCACCACTAAAATGGTTATTTGATATATCTAGAAGAGTGAGTTGTGTAAGGTTACCAACAGATGCAGGAACTGATCCAGTAAAATTGCATCCATTCAATACCAATTGCCTCAAGAATTTTAGATTGCCAATTGATTTCGGTAATTCTCCTGAAAAAGCCGTCTTAGATAAATCCAAGAATCTTAGGGGATTGCTCCAATTTGACAATGGAAAAATCCCCGTGAGTTCAGAATTACCAAATAGATTCAGCTCACGCAGGTTTGGTAGTCGGAAAATGTTATCCGGTAACCTCCCTTGCAATTCACAACGTTTGAGAGAAAGGGACATCAAAGAAGAAGAGAGATTCATGAAAGAAGTAAGCGAAACAGAAGACATGTCAATAAGATCAAGATGAAGGTCTCTTAGCTTGGTCAGATTCTGAACAAGCCTTTTCACAACAGAGGTTTCTAGACTGAGATGAAAGATGGATAAATCTAGCGAGGCCAATTGGGAGATTTGAGATAATTCATATGGGACTTGGCCAGAAAATGCAGAGTTAGAAAGGTTGAGGTAACTCAAGCTAGCAAATTGACCAAACCGAGAAGAAATGGATGAAGAATTGAAGTCATTCAAGGCGAGGTTGAGATGTTGTAGGTGAGAAAGAAGAAAGAGGGTACTGTTGGGAGGGATGGTGCCATAAAGCCAGCTACAACTGAGGTCAAGGCCAATCACGTCCCCCCTCACACTGTCACAAGTAACTCCATCCCATGAGCAGCAATCAGTGGCATCCTTCCAAGACAGGCATAGTAATAAAAAATCATTTGAGACACTTGTAGTTGAAAGTGTTCTTTAAAAAAATAAAAGAAAAATACTTTATCTTGCAATGAATAAGAGGAGGCATGTTTTTTCGTCTAATTAAAATTTATGTGATTTCATAACTAAAAAGAGTTCAAGAATCCACTACTGAGTATATGCTGTGTCAGTGTGTGTCTATATATATATATATATATGATAATCAAGATTCTCTATCTAGAGGTACAAGGGAAAAACACTCTACCCCAATGTTAAAGTGAAAAATGAAGAAAATCTCAGTAAGCAATAAATTGAGTTACAGTGAATATCACGATTTGAATCACAAAGCACTACTCAAGATCACAGTAAAAGAAAGTCTGAGAAACTGAGGGAAAGTGTGAGAAAGTAAGAGAAAGACAAAGAGAGAGAGAGAGAGAGAGAGAGAGAGAGAGAGAGAGAGAAGAAGAAGAAAAAGAAGAAGAAGAAGAAACTTGTATTAATCACATTGAATTACATAAAGAACAATAGTGCTCACTGAGCTGTTTATACTTTATATACAATCAGATCACTTAAATTAACAGCCCATATTATGCGGATCAAGCCCTTGAAAATGGGGAAAGTTTGTCAAGCTAATCTACCAACTGATTTTCGCGCCAAATACCAACGTCCCTTGAACAGAACCCAACGCACCGTTTTACTTAAATTCAGACGAAACTCATTAATCAAAACGTTGCGTTTTGGCTGCCACCTATATTAAATAAAACGCCGCGTTTAACTAAAGCGCTATTGTTTTATTCTCCTTCTTCACATAACTGGGCTTCTTCTTCACAAGCGCAGGATTGAGTTCAACAAAAAAACACTCAATTCCTTTGAGATTTGAAGAAAATATTATTTCCCTCCTTCCATTAATATTGGTAACATAATATATTCTAGATTTTAAAAAGATTCTCTTTACAAAACTTTAAACATGATTAGTGAAAACATAGCTGATGGAATTTAGGATAAAAAGACAAAGGTTTTCCAGCATTAATGGCCTGTTTGAATTGAGAGGGGAGGGAGGGGGAGCAAGGGGGAGTAGAATAGAGTTTGCCAAAAATAGGCTAATTTCCATTCAACTCTACTCTACTTCCCTCTATTCCCCCTCCATCTCCTCAATCCATAAAAGACTTGCAATAGTGTTTGGTTAGCTAGATTTCATTGACCCACAAAGTATTCACTGAGGTTTTGAGAATGGGAATTACAAGTTTGGGGATGGGTTAGGATCCAATGCTTTATTCATCCCAAAATATAAATATTTAAAATTCAAATAGTGGGATTTTTTTTTATTATATTTTATAGAAAATTCAAACAATGGGATTTTTTTTTTAAGGATAAACAACAGAATTTCATTAATAAACAAAAGCTATACAACTAGAACCATACAGTTCGAGCTAGAGGAGACATCTCTAAACAAAAATAACAACTGAGACTACATTATAATAAAACTGCTAGATCTAAATCATCTGCCATATTTGTCTAATTTCCCATAACAACAAACAAAGATGAATGTTCAAATATCGTTGAAAATACTATGAATGTTTAGACCCCAAATTACAAAATACCAATTCAAGCTTATTATCAAACAATAAATGTGTGGAATATGAACATAAGCTAATAACAGAATTAATAAACAATCTAAACCAAATAAAATCACATTCACAACAGAAATTAAATGGCAAAGATTAAGAGAAGAGAGATGTAAACACAAGGACAACACAGCGATGTGTTATTGAAGAGGAAACTGAAGCTCTCGGCGTAAAACCTCTCCGCCCCCCTCCAAGCGGTCAATAATCCACTAAAGAATGAAGTTAGGATACATGAATAGCAGAAGACCCTCCAAGCCTAATCTACCTAGTGTACCTAAGCCCTCCAAGCTTCTTGCTCCAACGAGGTTGCGTAGGACCTTTGTCTTCTTTAGTTTACCAAATTCCGCTATAGCTCATAGCATCAACCAATAGTCATTGGTCCCTTCCTAACTGCTTCCCAAAGCACCAAATAACCTTCTCACAGATATGGGTATGGTGAGAAAAGGATTTAGGTAAGAACCTCTCAAGGATGTAACAATGGAGAGAGTGAGAGTAAAGGAATTTGAAGAGTCTTTATGTGAAGATTGTGGATGAATCAATCTTGTTTTTCTCTAGGGTTTCTCTCTCAAAATTCTCTCTGGAAGCTCTCTACATTTTGTGGGTATAAGGGGTATTTATACTAGGGTGAGAATGGAATGCGAAGAGTCAGGTTTTTCAAAACAAAGCTGGCTGGCAGCTTGACCTCGTGACTTGACTGAGTCACGAGTTCAAGTTGCGAGCTAACAGAACAGCCAAGCTGAACTTTTTGTCCTGTAGTGCTCCAGCTGGCGTGACTGTTCATCTTCTCTACACGCTTCACTCGTGTGCTGCATTTGGCGGCTTGCCAGTCGCAAGTCACCCACGAGTTCCAGCCGTGAGTC
This sequence comes from Quercus cerris, assembly GCA_963669245.1. Classification (NCBI taxonomy): domain Eukaryota; kingdom Viridiplantae; phylum Streptophyta; class Magnoliopsida; order Fagales; family Fagaceae; genus Quercus; species Quercus cerris. The sequence continues at coordinate 6,388,621 of OY770009.1, read as the reverse complement.
TCTGCATCCTTGTACAATCTTGAGCATTTCTTCACACTTTCTCACTCACTACTCTTACATGATTCCCACCTAAATACAGGACTACTAATTGCTAAATTACAAGCAAATTTGGCACGAAATAAAGCAAACAAGATGGTTGATTAAATTCAACCTTACAAAAGACAAAATGAAAGAAATCCTATGCAGAACAGCGCCCAAAACTTTTAGAGAACCTCAACTAAGGCTACCAAAATTTGACTCTAAATATTCTTAAGTGTGGGCAGTAGTAGATTTGGCTAGGAAGATAGGGTTAGGTTGTGGCATGCCTTGTCAAGCTTCGTTGTGCTTATTCCAGATCATCCAACTAGTTATAAAAAATATTGTAATCTCCTGGTATCAATTGTTGTGCTTATTCCAAATCATCCAACGAGCTTCGTGGTACTTATTCCGAAGCTACCAATTGTTGGATTAATTGCATAGTATCTGAGTTATTTTGCTACCAATTTTATTGGATTTTTTTTTTTTTTTTTTAAATTTTCTGCTTTTCCTTTTCACTAATGGTTTTTTCCTTGATCATTAGTTACCAAAGTACAGTCTCTATCACATTGAAATACAAAATTGATCATATGTTCTCTTTTTTCATCACTTTGGTTTGTTTTGAGTTATGTTTAATATTTAGTTGTATTTTGAAGTGGATATTTGAATTTCACACAGTATTTGAATTTGTATTTCAACGAGTATACCAACTAATTGATCAATTTCTAAATATAAACAATAGGCTTTACATATTAAAACCACGACACCATATACACATATGACCACAAAAATTAATATTTTAAAAGAAAACAACATTTTTTTATATAGTTTTTTCAGTTTTTTTTTTTTTTTTTAATTTAGTTTTTATTCATTTTAGGTTTTCAATTTTTTTTTCTTAAATTTATAAAATTTTTGGATACAATTTTTTTTTTTTTAAATATTATTAAGAGAAAGGTTGGATTTTGCTATGACATTTTTATGTTTTTGATATTAGAGAGAAAAAATTTGAAATAATTTTTCTAGAGTGTAATTACCAATTTTAGCGATAAATGTTATTTAGGAAATGGTATTTTTCCTACCCTACCTTTTAACTTCTTGAGAAAGATTTTATTTTATTTTATTTTTATGTTTTCACATTGTAGATTATTAATTAATTATACATATATATACATGAAAAAATGAAATGAAAAGTGTAGGGACCAGCTTTTATCTTTGGCCGAAGGTGTGATTGGATCCAAGCCCAATAGGCCCAGTACAATGAATTTGTAGAGAGTGAGCTGGAGAACTAGGCTCTAATGAATGACTTAACAGTTAGGATGGATTGCAAAAGATAATCAAACAAAGATGGACAAAAGTTCTCTGAGTAAATTTATCCTCAGACCAATCTGAGGAGGTCTGTTCCAGTCTATATTGATTGAAAAAGGTTACAGATATAATTCCGAATGTTACAGTGTTTTCTCTCACAAATTTCCGATCCCTTCTTCATGGGGGGTTTCTCATGTTATATAGTCTCCTTTGAACGATCTTGGTCTGACACTTGTTGGTCATCTAAGCCATTACTTGAGTGCTTGTCCCAATGGACAACCCCTCAGGTTCTCTGTGAGTTGGGATAGCCAAGACAGCACTGTTTAGGGGTCTTCTTCACATTAATGCAGTTAGAGAGTTAGCTGCAGAGCATTTAATGCGATGATAACAGCTTTCCCTTAGATATTTCTGAGCTTTCAACCCTCTGGTACACTCAAGATACACGTCCTTATCATTGGAGCTTCCTGGAAGGTTACCTTGAACCTTCAGGATACACATTTAAGCCGTGCTTAACCTATCCGAGGAGACATTCCTCCTCGGACCACCCTCCCATTCGTATCTTACTCATTAAATTCTAAGCTTGATCCATCCAACACCATTCATTTGTTTAGGGGTCTTCTTCACATTAATGCAGCAAGAAAGTTAGCTGCAGAGCATTTAATGCGGTGATAGCAGCTTTCCCTTAGATATTTCTGAGCTCTCAACCCTCTGGTACACTCAAGATACACGTCCTTATCATTGGAGCTTCCTGGAAGGTTATCTTGAACCTTCAGGATACACATTTAAGCCGTGCTTAACCTATCCGAGGAGACATTTCTCCTCGGACCACCCTCCCATTTGTATCTTACTCATTAAATTCTAAGCTTGATCCATCCAACACCATTCATTTGTTCTCGGATCGCTATTCTCGGCCAATGCCCAAGGCCCAATATACCATTTGGGCCCTTAACCCTACAAAAAGTATATTTCATCTTTCGACTTTCATACACATATTTTTATGTATCAGTTATCTCAACGATTAGGTCAACATACAAAATCTTCACTTGAAAGGCTTGATAGAAATATATTAGGAAGGCAAATCTCAAAAACAAAATACCTATTGTTAAATAGAAAGGGGGAAAAAAACGTTTTCATAAAAAATGTCAAGAAAAGAAAGCTCTTAAGACAAATAAATTGAATTTTTATACTTCAGTGTTTTACAAAAAAATAGATTCTGGACGTTATTTCTTAATTTCACCAGCTATGGAAACCAAAGTTCTTCTCTATTGTTTGTTTTTGTTCCATCAGCTCAATGTTTGCTTACTTTTCATAATTGGATGTAGCTGTACATAACAGAGTTTAATTAGCATACACAATCCTTGGAATTTTTAGCACAAGCGGGTGAAAATTGAAAGGTTAACTTGAAAATAAAATCAAACAAGAAGAGTCAAAATGAAAATTTTGAAATATTAAGGGCCAAAATGATAACAATCCCAAACGTTAGGGGCAAAAGTATACTTTAGTCTTTATTTTCAAAGTATGGTTAAGGTTTCATGAATTTGGAAATTTTTTTTCTAAGTAACAAATTTCAAGAGCAAAAATTCCATGAGTTTTAAAAAAGTGTTTTATTAAGGAAAATTCTCATGGTTTTTTTGAAAGCCATTTCCAAGAGGAAAAATCCCACGTTTTTATAAATTCATTTTTCAAAGGAAAAATCTATGGTTTAGGAAAGTGCTTTTCAATGAAAATTTCGTGGGTTTTTGAAAGAGAATTTTCAGTAGGAAAACGCAATGAATTTTTAGAAAATCAGTTGACAAAAGAGAATCCCTGAACTTTTGTACAATCATTTTCTAGAGATGGCAGAGATGAGCCAGTTACCTAGCCGGTTCAGCCCATTTTTCAAATTTTGAGGTCACATTTTTGTGCACTTAATCAAAGGCCTTTCCAAACTCTAATTTGCTCATTATTGGTACCGTTGGAAAGCTTGCGCAGCATATTTTCTAAAGATACTAGTTTGGTGTGGTGCAATTTAGTGTTTTGGTTAGAAAGTTATTCAATTGGGCTTGGTTCAAATGGGATAGTTTTAAAGTTGATATTTTGTCATCCTTGTGCAAAACTTCGGTGAACATCCAACAAAGCTATATGTTCTATGGCATAGTGTAACATGCCTAGTGTCCTAAAGTCCTGACTTTTTGAATCACCTATGCATGAACCATGGGAAATTTGTGTGCAAAGTTGTTAATTTAAGCTAGTTTTGGGCCACAATTCATGAGTTTTGCCTAATTCTTCTGTTAGGAATCTAGTAGTTCCTAATGGGGATGGATAGGAATTATAGGGGCATGGATGAGAATTGTAAGAAAATTGACTTAATTCGAGATAGTCACCCTCCATAGAGAGAGAGAGAGAGAGAGAGAGATGTACTAATGCACTAAGAAGTTGGTTTATTCTTCAATTGATGTCTCATGTTGGATTATAATCATGTATTTATAGGAGACTAGCTCTAATCTCATTGGCCCACATGGCCTCATCCTATTGGTTCTATTATTCCCCATGTGCATTAATAATTCCAACATGTGCTAAATGTGATTAACTTGCTTGGAATTGCAACTAACTAACTAACTAACTAAATCTCAATGCAACAATTATTATCCATATGCTTGTAGCATTACTAACATTTCCCTCCCCTTGAAAACACCTTGCCCACAAGGTGTTGTTGTGAAATAGCATTTTCATCAAAGGAGATCTTCCAATGGACCAATACCATAGTGACATTTTGATCACCATATTCATGCATTTCTCTTTGACAAGAGGTCCCGTGCACATGAAGGTTTCTTCTTTGTAGATCTTCAAAATTTGCTCGAATTCTTGAGCCTTCAATGGTTCTTTAATCTTTAAGGTCTCACTGGTTCTTTGAACCTTGAAATGTTCTTGTATCCTCAAGACCTCATTTGATTTTAGAACCATTAAAATTGTTGGCCCTTGTATCTTGGATTCTTGGATCCCCGACACTTGGATTGCCAATTCTTGAATCATAGACTCTTGAATGGAAGCCTCCATTGGTGCATCAAGAATTGGTTTTTGGAAGATCATCATCACCTTCTTTGATGGTTCTTTCAACTGAACTTCAAAGGCAGCGTGTACATGTATATCATCATCCACTTTGACACAAAGATCAACATTCTGGCTTGCAACAACAGTAGTAGATTCTTGGAACTTGATTTGTTCTTCGAGTTTCATTGAATCAAGAGATTGTAACTCCTCTTCTGTCATGTTCTCGAGACCCTCTTGCAATCTTGAGAGCTCTTCCTTCATGGCCATGTTAGATTCATCCAAGGCCTTGACCTTCTTTAAAATGGCATTATGAGATTCATACAAAGCCTTGAAATTCTTTGAAACTTCATTCACCATTTTAAAGATTTCTTGCCGATCATATTCACCCATATCACGATCAACAGCTCTGATAGCAAATGTTAGGAATTTGGTAGTTCCTAATAGGGATGGATATGAATTATAGGGGGGCGGATGAGAATTGTAGGAAAATTGACTTTATTTAAGGTAGTCACCCTCTATAGAGAGAGAGAGAGAGAGAGAGAGAGAGAGAGAGAGAGAGAGAGAGATGCACTAATGTACCAAGAAGTTGGTTTATTCTTCAATTGATGTCTCATGTTGGATTATAATAATGTATTTATAGGAGACTAGCTCTAATCTCATTGGCCCACATGGCCTCATCCTATTAGTTCTATTATTCCCATGTGCATTAATAATTCCAACATGTTCTAAATGTGATTAACATGCTTGGAATTGTAACTAACTAAATCTCAATGCATCAATTATTATCCATATGCTTATAGCATTCCTAACATCTTCCCATTTTTACAAACTTCGTTTTCACCCTTGCGAATATTTTTTTGACTCAGATGGAGTGTCACTGTTGTTTGTTCATTTAGACCCCTGTACACTAAGATTATTTAACCTAATTAATTAACCAAGTTGGTACTTAGGTTTATTATGCAGATCTAGGTTAAACACAAACAATCATATCACTAAGTGAGGAAAAGTAAAGAAGACAAACAATATGATAACCCAAGAAAACCAATGAAACTGTGCAGTTTCAAGGTAAAAAACCTGGGGAGGATTTAATCTAAACTATCCTCAAGGCAACAAATTCATATATAGAATGGAAGTTTTACAATTAGATTTTTCCCTAAATCTATAGCTACCTCTTGTAGTGCTTACTCATGTGATCACACACAGCTCCAAATCCATGGACTCTTCTATATGAATTTGTCACACACAAACACCTCAATTTGTGACTTTGAGATCCTACTCAAAGTTTTAGATCATCAACAGCTTTTGATCATGTACCAGTAACTTCTACAACACCAAATCTTGAGTTTCTTCAAAGACTAACATCGGTAGAAGATTTTCGAAAGCTTTGGGTACAAAAACCTTGGATCTAAAATTAGAGGCAAAAGATACACTCTTCTCTCTGTAAAAAACTCTTTTAAAACGTGCCTTAGGATTTCCTTAAATACTAAGAGAATTAGATCTGAAACCCTAATCACAAGATGGGCTTAATTAGCTGTTGAGCCGAAATTAAATTCTGCAGAAATGCATCTCGATCGGTCGAGCCTTCTTCTCGATCCGTCAAACTCTTCAGAATTTGAATTCTTCTTTTTGCAGCTTGAATGTTCTTATGTTCTGACTTGTAACACATGGAGCATTGTCTAATAAATCATATAGACTCTATGATCTATACCTGGACAAGTTTGTGTTCACAATTTGCCAATTGTTCTAAACTTTTAGAACCTAACAATCTCCCCCTTTAGCAATCCGTGACAAAACTTACATACAGAATGAAATACTTAAATACAAGAACAACCCAATTACAATAAAATGTCCAAATACATCACAAATTCCAATCTAATACTTCTAACCCAAAAGTTGTAAGAAGAGGTAGAATGTCTTCATCAGAATGTACCTATCTTTCCTGAAACACTCAAAAGAGCACATCAAACGCGTGCATGGAAATAAAGACAGATAAGTAACAAATAACAAATGTGCAATAACAACAAATAAAAAACGTGCAAATTAACTCTCCCCCTAAGTTAGATACCCCAAAAAAAAAACTTTTATTTTCTCCTTCTTTCAAAAACAATTTCATCTCCCACTAAATAAAAACAGTTAAAAACCTTTACAACATGATTCCCAAATTTCATCTATATCGCCCCCTTTTTATCACATATTGACAAAGACAACCTAATCAAAAGGCAGACTGTAAACATATGCAACAGAAGACAATAGAAAATAGAGAATCAATGAAATATAAAACAAATTCAGCTCTATAGAAAATAGAAGCAACTCCCTCTATGAAGAATTTGAAAACAGTTTTCCTCCCCTATAAAAATAGGAAAAACAAAACAAGTTTTAGGAAAAATTTAGGAGGTGAAGAAAAATAAAGAAACACAAACCAAATTTAAAAAATAAATTGAGGATACACATGGATACAAATATTCTCTCTTTTCATATATGCAAACTTGACACTATGTGACCCATAAATAAATGCATACAAACACTTTAGGCACAATCAATTAAGACTATACAATATAGATCTCAAAGATATAAAAATTCAGTATGCAATGTGTTTTAGATAAAATATTTGCAAATGTATTATCCACCATATCTCAAAAAAAAAAAAAAAAAAAAATTCTGCAGTTCACAAATCAAGTAAAACAGCATATACTAAGATGTATAGAACTCAAAAATTAATCAATTAATTTTTAAATCAAGTTGAGTATCCAATTTAGCAAATTGTATGCATGTTGTGTGTGAAAACAATGAGAGATATGACTGCAAAAATGCAAGATAGATAAAGAAAACAATGCAATGTATGTCCTAATCTATATGTGCAATACATGTAAATCCAATCACAAATAATGCATGAAAAGACTGATCAGTCAATAACCTAAAATATGCTTCTGGGTTCAATTTAGAATTTTGCAAGAAAATCAAGAGCAAATAAAATATGTTATCAACACCGATTGACTTGAATCAAAGTCCCACTTATCACACATGTTTCACTTCTTAGATTTTGGACTCGTTTCTCTTCTAGGTTGAAATTCACAAGTAGTAGCCATGGTCTTCTTTACGTTGATGTCCAATTTCGGGCTTGACTTCTAAAAATAAAAAATTAAAAAAAATTAAAAAAAGAAAGAAAGAAGATTCTAGTACGATCACCCCCTCAGCGATTAACACATGGCCACACAGGAAAAAATCCCATGAATAAGTGTCTAAGTTACTAAAAAATTAAGAATTCCTATTTTAGGTAATCTTGGATTTATTATTGGCCACATCAATCCCAGTCCCTTTTAAAAATTACTTACTAAAAAAAAACCACAATGAAATTTTCCTTTTCAAAATCAAAATTCTTGTGTTTAGATCTATTCATGACATTAGAGCATTAGAGCATGCATCATGACATTTAATCTATTCATGCATCATATAGATTTTTGTTCTATATTTGTTTTGTGCTAACTTACAGTTTGCCCTTGGTTTTTCCCTTTTGTTCTTTTTGCTTTTGCTTTGTGTCCTTGTCCTTTCCTTAGCACCATGCCTAGGAAAACTAGAGCTCATAGGACTCCCTTCTCTACTTTTGAGTCTCCCTCTAGGAGTGAGTTGTTTAAGGATGCCAAAAACAGAGAGGCCTTTGATAAGCTGAACAGTAAGAGGAAGATTTAGGCTGAGCGTTCTGTGCTGCTAGATGAGTTAGATCCTACCATTAGGGTAAACTTTGAGAGTCGAGGTTGGTTGTCCCTCTTGGAGATAGATCATCCACCTCTGACCGCCCTCATTAAAGAGTTCTATTCGAACCTCTCTTGCCACATCTATGATTCCAACACCCTTGTTCGGAGTTGGATACGAGATGTTAAGTTCACCATTACCCCTAGGGTAGTGGCTGAGGCTCTTGGGGTCCCGGCCATTAGGTAGCTTGACTATTCTTATGAGGAGTCTCCACCCCTTGATGACGTCATGTCATACATCACTGGTCTTCTATCTAGTAGGGTTCTGATCCTCGGATCATGTCCACTGAGCTTCTTGTGACTACCTATCTTTTTCTTAGGATAACGTGTCATTCTTTGTGACCTATCTCTCATATCCACACCATCCCTATTGAGCGATGTGTGTTTTTGTATGCCCTTGTCTCTAGTGCTTTTATTTCTTTTCCTCATCTGTTTCTTCATTCTTTGAACGAGATTCATAGGAGTAGCGTAGTTGGTCATGCTCTTGTCTATCCTATCTTCATTCATAGGATTTTGTTGTTTTAGGTTTAGATGGTTTCCCCACATCTGAGCTCGTACATGTTACTGGTCCTATAGGTGCCTCTTTTCTTCGTTTGAGGGCTGCACATCTGAGGCCTCCTTGTGTTCAGTCTTCTGGTGCTGTACCCCCTCCTTCTTCTTCTACAAGTGATGCACAAGCCGAGGCGTCTGGTGTTGCTGCTGTTGCTGACATTCCTCCACCGACTACTTTGGATGATTCAAACATTCGACGTACGTTGGATCATGTCTTCACCATTCAGGCAACTTATGGACAAATTTTGGTGGACTTGCTCGATGAGGTTCGTGCTTTGCGTACAGAGTTGGCACATTTCTGACGATCTCCTTCGCCACCTCCCTTTGATTATGGATTGTGATTGCCCTTTGGCATTCTGTCACAAAAAGAGGGAGTAGCTTTTGGATTAGCTAGCTTGTAGAGTTTTTGTTGATAGGGGGAGTTTTTGTTTCTGAGGAGCCTGTGGTGATTAGATTATATCTAGGAGATGCATCTTGTATTTACATTCTTTTGGCTCTAGATGTTTTTTTTTGTTAGGCTATTCATGTTAGGGGGAGATACATTTAGTTTGTTTCTTGTTTCACTGCTTATTGACTTATATTTTTGTAGTTATTCATTTGATATATGTCTTTATATTGTGTTTTGTTGAAATCAATAAATTATTTTGTTTACTTGTATTTTCCACACATGCATTTATGCGTTTGTTGAGTATTTTAGGAAATACAGGTTGATTCAATTGAGCTGTTGTCTACACTTGCAACTGATGGATGGTAGTTAGGATTGGATTTATTATGTAAAGGGCTGTACTTTGTAAACTTTGAGCTTTTAATTGTGCTTTGTTACAGATTGCCAAAGGGGAAGTTTGTTAGGTTCTAAAGATTTAGGATTTAATGTCTTTAGAAATCTAATATGTATTGTTAGCAAACCATGATCAAAACTAGTTATTTAGTCTTGTTTAGACTTGCTCAATGTGGTATTGTTTATGTAAATTTGGAATCGAGCTGATGTAGAATTTACTGTGCATCTCGGTTTGGCTCAATTAATTGAAGCTTAGGCTCGATCAATCGAAAATCGGGCAGATGCGTTTTTTCTGCAGAATTTCCATCTCAGCCCTAACTCCTAAAACATTTAGGGTTTTATGTTTTTGCCCTAAATATATAAGGCAAACCCTAGCCACGTTTTAGAGGTTGCTCATATTGATGTTTTGTGTAAATCTCTTGTGGGATCTAGAGGAGCTTTCCTTTACACAAAGCTTAGGGTTTTCAAGGAGGAGATGTTATCTACACCTTAATGATCAACTCAATTGCTGTCATTGAAGCTTAAAGAAAAACAAGCGTGAGTGCTTGTACCTGGTGGTGAATCCAAGAAAGAAGGAGTCCATGGTCTTGGAGTTTGCACGTGGCCATGTCAGTAAGTTCTACTGGTGAGTAGCAATAAGAAGTCAAGCGTGGGGGCTTGTAAGTCTTATTGTATGAACTTCGATTCTTTTAAGATAGTGGATTCAAGTTTACCTTCAGGATAACTAGGTTAAATCCTCCCTATGTTTTTTACTGGTTTGGTTTTCCTGGGTCATCATATCTTTGTGTTATTTATATTTCCACTGCTATATATACTTGATATGATTGTGATAACCTAGATTTGCATAATTTGACTAAGTTAATCACTTGGCTAATTAACTAGGTTAATCTGGTTGTGTTAAGGGATCTAAAAACCATTTAATGTTATCAACACCGCTTGACTTGAATCAAAGTCCCACTTATCATGCATGTTTCACTTCTTAGATTTTGGACTCGTTTCTCTTCTAGGTTGGAAATTCACAAGTAGCCATGGTCTTCTTTACATTGATGTCCAATTATTTCGGGCTTGATTCCACCCCCCCCCCCCCCCCCCCCAAAAAAAAAGAAAAAGAAAAAGAAAGACTCTAGTACAATCACCCCCTTAGCGATTAACACATGGCCACACAGGAAAAAATCCCATGAATAAGTGTCTAAGTTACTAAAAAATTAAAAATTCCAATTTTAGGGTAATCTTGGATTTATTATTGGCCACATCAATCCAAGTCCCTTTTAAAAATTACTTAGGGAAAAAATAAACCACAATGAAATTTTCCTTTTCAAAATCAAAATTCTTGTGTTTTAGTATAACTAGTCACTAACCTGTGCGATGCACAGGGAAGCTACTGAGTATATAACATGTACCACAATATATAATATTATATAATACATTAGGAAAAAATACAATTCATTGAACAAACATCCAAAAAATAATCTATAATTAAATAGAAAATTAAATTATTTTAGTAATACAAAACTATTCACTCACTAAAAACCAATTTGAAAACCTTTTTCTAAACCCAAGCCACCTTTTGATAGAAAACACTATACAAACATATAAAGAAAAATTGAACAATGGTTTTAATGAATTTAATTAAGAAAATTTTATTTGTTGAAAGTTGACAGAAGTACAGTTGTAAGTGAGAGTCTTAAAAATTGTTCAAAGTTGTACATAAGCAAATAACCAAATAAGCTAACAGTCATTAACTGCTAATTATTAAATGTTTGTCAGTGACAAATTTTTTTTGGAATCAAATAATTTGTAAACACCACATTTATGAAGGTAAAAAGACTAAGAATAAAGTACCAATGATGGAATGAGTAGCCACAATTTTTTTATAAATTCAAATCATAGATATTATAATCTTTTTTTTTTTTTTTTTTTTTGCTAAATAACATAGATATTGCAATCTTTACCTTCAAAAAATATCAATTGCTATATAAGTTCCGTCATCGATGACATGAAAATTTCTCTCTATTTATATCTTTTCAAAAAGTTATTTCCCCACAACAGGCATATCTAGTAAATCAAAATGCAATAAAGAAATAAAAAGTCATATCTAGGCTCCATAACCTAGAACAAATTCTAGGATAAAGCAATAATGATTCCAGAAGTCATGCATATATTGATGCATTTAAAAAAGGCAAAAGTAAACTATGTTCTGACCAAAAAGCACACAAAAAACTCAGTAGATTAAACAATCAATGTATAAGCTCTGTTGTTTTTGTGATTCCACATAATTAAAAAGAATAAGTTGAGAGAATTTCAATGTGAGTCCAATAACAATCAAAGCCAAACCTTATTACTTGGAAGTTATTAGCTTTGCCAAGATGGACTGTTTATGGTAAACAATTGTAAGCTTCATTGGCAAAATTAATTCTTAGTTTCCATAACATTTGGAAAGGAAAATAAATAGATGTTACAATCAACAACCATAATGTCTTCATTTCATCGTTGCTTACCTGAGTTAATCACAATAATACATAACAAAGGCTTTAAACTAGTAGGTCATGGCTTGTAAAGAGAAGACTGGAACCTAATTTTTTGAAGAATATGCATGCATTGTATCAGCAAAACATAAAAAGGATATGATATCATCTTTTATCTCCACTGATCTATATCTATATGATATATCTAAAACATGGATATCAGATGTTCAACTTGTATAACCAAATGGGATAGCAGTAATAAAAGAAGTAGCATGTTCTAGGTATTAAACAATCATAGCAAAACAACAAAATAAAAGTATGGTTCAATATATCAATAATTTGAATTATATTTAAGCTTCATGGTGGGCTAACAAACAAAAAGAAAAATAAAAGAAACCAAAGAGAAACCGCATATTAAATGGCACATACCCATGCCTTGTGAAATCCAAAGGTGTAGTCCCATCTATAACGGCTCTAATTTCAATTTCGCAGACTTGCCTGCCATTCTACCAACCTATAAAAATAAGTACCATACAAAAATTTAAAATGCAAATCCAATACTAAGTAATATTTAGTCAAGAAATCAAACTTTTTTTTCCAAAAACTCAGATTTAATTCACAAGAACTACAATAGAAGTTTCAATTTTTAGGGACCTTGAGATGTGCTTTATCGGCTATGAAATCATGGTAAGGAATTACATTAAAAAATTAATGAGTAAACGAACTAACAAACCCATTCAATTTAAAAAATTCTTTGGTTTATAATAGACTCTTAAAATCCAAATTTGCTTTTGAAACCAACAATACTCAAACTAAAAGCAATTCACACATTCACAAATTAGTAAAACTAAATAAAAGTTAAAACGGTTCATAGATATCTAATGCCATTCGTACTAAAATGGATTTAGTCAAAGAGAGAGAAAGAGAGTGACCATCTTGAAGGAGTTGGTGTTTTGAGCAATATCATTGTCGAGGAAGAGAGTGGAGTGGAGATTAAGGACTTTGAAGTTCAGGAAGAATGGAAACTTCGACTTTGACTCTGTTTTCCTCATCAACTGCTTACTCTCCCATATCCTTCACATGCGTGTAAGATGAATTAGAAAAATTTGTTGCGTCATTCAAAGAATCAAAAGGGTAAGAAGGCTAAAAGCAGTTCGATCCATTCATTGTATCTATTGGTTTGGGTTTAAGATAGGTAAAATTAGATTACTAAATTATAGAATGAGAGAAGGGATATGACCTTTGCTTTTTGGGCTTGCTTTGACAATTTGCTTGATTCTGAGGATTTTTGCAAAATGAGTAAAACTTTTATGAAGTTAAAGTCTCAAAATTATTATTGTAGGAAATAAAGTATAGTGGGAGGCGGAGAAAAGGAGAAGTACGTACAAAGATAGGGAGAAGTGTTTGTGGTTTTTTTTTTTTTTTTTGAAAGAACTGCTATGTAACCTGTAAAAATTAAAACTATCTAGAGCTCGGCAAAATGTTGCATCAGTTTGCGTTTTTTTTTTTTTAGTCATGTGATATTATTTGTAGAATTTAGAAATCAAAACGTTTCACATCAACAACCAAAGGAAAAGGCACCTATTTATAGTTAATTCTTAAAAGGTGTATTTAAAAAGTATTGAATTAAACAGTTAGTTAAAAATTTAAAATCCTAAAAAGTCCCAATGTTTGGTGTTTTTAAATGTTAACGTGGCTGAAATTTATGTAGCCACTTGGCTGAAATTTGTGTGTGTGTGTGTGTGTGTGTGTATATATATATAGAATTGTCATATCGTACACAATAAATGGAAGAAGTTACAGCAAATAAAGGATGTGAGGAGGTTGTAACCTATTGGTGATTGTCAGAATTCCATATAATAGCGGCATTTGAAGAGTCTTGGTTAATGGAGGGATACATGATAAAGTTAAAGATAAGAGTAACATCCAAATTTAAGGAGATGCTCAATAAATGACAATTGGTAAATCTAAAAATAAAAAATAAAATAAGAAAATAAATAATGACATGGCGTTGATGTGGTTTAACTGGAGCGTAGCAACAATAAATGTTACGCTTCAGCATTTAGTAATATATAGATATAGATTTACAATGAGAAATATTTCATTTTAGATTTTTTTTTCATAACAATATATTAGTAATCTAACTAAGCAGTAAGCAGACGACCACCCTTAAAACTATGTCCAATGTGCCACAAAGTATCAAAACAAACACAAATGAACACACGAAATACCCTCAAATATAAATATATAAGTATAAGCCAACTGAGCACAGCACTAGCTCCAAAACTAAGTCCAAGACACGATACAATTTTAAAACAAACGCAAAGAATACCATCAAATATACATACGTCAAATCTAAACATGATTATTAGATGGATAGGGAAACAACGCCATAATTCATATAAGCATGATCCACTCCTTAATGCCCAACATTCTAATGAAAAGTTGCATTCATATAAGCTCGTAATCTTCTTCAACTCATAGTAGATAATAGGGTCCTCATCACTTCCAACAGTACCTTGCAAGTAAATAGAGAGAAATTATGAAACATATACGAAATTACAAATGTTGACACTACTAATATAAGTTAATATAAATCCATAGCACAATATTAATGCAAAGAGAAGTTTCTCACACTCACCTAAGAGCACACATTAATCCATAGCACAGTATTAATCCACATGGCATTAACTTCTTCTTCGCTTAGGTCTTTGGTTGATACGCCCTGTCACCCTTCCCTCTCGTTCTCCTTCAATCAACCTTATAATCCATTGGGGTTTTCTTGTTTTAAACACAACATATCCCACAACTAATCCAAGCACAAATCCACATCCATAGCCAATCAACACGGTCTTCCAACCAAATCCTTCTGCAAACTTTGAATCATTGTCTCCAAGGAATATTGCTGGTGGTGGCTCATTAGTACTACATTTAATTGACAATGGAGATCCGCACAATCCTAAGTTCCCATCATATGATTCATTACCAAATGTATTGAATTGTTTGCCTTGAGGTATGGGTCCAATAAGGTAGTTTTGTGAAAGGTTTAACATGGCCAAAAATGTTAGAAGTGTCAATTGCATAGGAATTTCACCAGTGAGTTTATTTGAAGAGAGATCCAATGCTTCAAGTGCTAATAAATTTCCCAACGTTGATGGGATATGGCCGGTTAGGCTGTTATGGGAAAGGTTGAGCAATCGGAGAAATTTAAGCCTTCCAAGTGCATCTGGAATCTCTCCTTGGAATTGGTTGCTTGATAAATCAATCATTGTGAAGATGGTTAGGACTTTCAGTAGTTCTCTCTTTGACCCTTTCACAGTCACCTCTATTGAATCTTGATAAAAACCTTCAGGCATTACAACTCCATAAATACTTGTACCATAATTATGTGCACCATAATATGCTGCCAAATATTGTGGTTTTTGTGCATTTTCATTGCAAATCATCATGGCTTCCAAATTTTCAAAATAAATTCTTGGTAAAAGACCAGTAAACTCATTGTGAGAGAGATCGAGAATTTGTAGTTTAGAGAAAAACACCCCCTTATTTTTACGATTTCTTATAGGACCATGAAATCTATTATTACTCAAGACAAGTAACCGTAACTCCGAAAGGGCTTCCAACCAATAGGGGAATGAATCATTAATCTTATTATTTCCGAGGTCAAGAACTTCCAAATTTGTGCAATTGACAAATGATTTTGGTAATTTCCCTTCTAAATGATTTCCATTAAAGGCAATAGTTGCTAGACTGTTATCCGTTTCAAATGTATCAGGAATAGTGCCATGGAAATTGTTCGTTCGCAAATCCATCACTAAAAGTCCATTACCAAAGTTTCCCAAACATTGTGGAATCTTGCCACTCAAATTGTTGTTAGAGATATCCAAGATTTCAAGGTTACTTGCATTGAAAATCATAGATGGAATCTCCCCAGTCAGTCTATTGTTCGACATAAAAAAGGCGATCATAGTAGAAGATGGAATAGGAAGATTTCCTTGCAATAGATTGGCATGAAGATCAAGAAGCTGTAGATTCTCCAAAACTTCAAACATCCATTCTGGGATTTGGTTTGAGATTCTGTTATTAGATAGGTCCAAGTTTTCTAAATATTTTGACGATTTTAAAAATTTTGGGAATTCAATTATGTTGCAAGAAGACATGCTTAAGTTCCGAAGATGGGGGAAGGTATGGTTAGAGTTGCTTTTGATGCCTAAGAATAGACTATTATTTGAAAGATCAAGAGTGTCCAGTTCTTTGAGATTTGTGGACTTATCAAATTCCACAATGCCACTCAAGTTATTTGATGAAAGATGAAGCTCTCTAAGATTCACGAGATTAGAGATTGAATTTGGAATAGAGCCATAAAGCCTATTATTTTCCAATCTAAGACTTTGTAGTGAATTGTTAGGTTGGAATTCACACATTTGACTAGTGAGTTGGTTGTAAGACAAGTCAACTGTAGTGAGTTTTGTGAGTTTGGTAAAAAAAGGAATTTTACCACCAAAACCTCCAAAGTTGTTGTGACTGAAGTCAATAAAAGTGAGATCCTTTAGGTTTGACAGTGATGATGGAATGTGGCCAGTGAAATTGTTATATTGGAGCGTAATTTTTTTAACTTTTGTGAGGTTCCCAAGAGACACTGGTATTGATCCTGTGAAATTAAAATTAGTTAGTTATAAAATAAGTAAACTTTGGCAAGTTTTTATAGGTTTGTAAAAAAGTCAAGAGTTCTACCTTCAAATTTGTTGTAACTAAGGTCAATAACATTGAGATACTTCAGATTTGAAAGTGATGATGGAATTTGGCCGGTAAAGTTGTTATATTGGAGCATAATATCAGTGACTTTTGTGAGGTTCCCAAATGATACTGGTATTGATCCTGTGAAATTAAAATTAGTTGGTTATAAAATAAGTAAACTATGGCATGTTTTGTGAGTCTGGTAAAAAAATCAAGAGTTCTACCTTGAAATTTGTTGTAGCTGAGGTCAATAAGATTGAGATCCTTTAGATATGAAAGTGATGAAGGAATATGGCCGGTGAAGGAGTTATTGTCTAGGAAAATTTGAGTAACTTTGGTGAGGTTCCCAAATGACGCAGGTATTGGTCCTAAAAAATTGCAATTTATGAGATTCAAAATATTTTTCAAGAATTGTGTATTCCTAATTGAAACTAAGGTTCGAAAGTGACGATGGGATCTTACCACTGAGATAGTTCCCGTGTAGATCCAAGTAAGAGAGTTCCTTGAGGTTTGAAAGTGACGATGGGATCGTACCGTTGAGATAGTTCCCGTGTAGATCCAAGTAAGAGAGTTTCTTGAGGTTTGAAAGTGACGATGGGATCTTACCACTGAGATAGTTCCCTTGTAGATCCAAGTAAGAGAGTTCCTTGAGGTTTGAAAGTGACAATGGGATCGTACCGTTGAGATAGTTATCTCCTAGACTTAAGGAAGAGAGTGCCTTGAGGTTTGAAAATGATGATGGTATCTCACCAATCAAACCGCTAGCTAATAGATCCAAATAAATGAGTTGTGTGAGGTATTTAACAATTATAGCAATTATACAATCCTGAATGATTTATTTAGTGCTTCAAAACAAATGATTTATTTGAAATTAGGTATTTAAAGAATATGGTAAGCTACATATTTGTTACCTAACCTTTATGCTAAATGTCAATTTAGTCCTTGACTTTTTAAATGTGTCAGTTTAGTCCTTAACCTTTTGAAATTGTGTCAATTTTGTCCCTACCATTAAGTGATGGATGGAAAATATTGACATGGCTAACAAGCAAAATTTAAAAAAAAATAATTTATGACACATATGTGTACAGTGTACTGCCGTGTAGAATAAAAATTAAAGAATAATAGTAAAATAAAAATAAAAGGAAAACCAGTTTATGTTAAAAATTAGGATCTCATCATGAACAAACAAATTTTAGAGTGCCATATCAACCAAAAATTAACAAAACCTGTTTAGTTGCGGAGAAACTGTAGGAAAAGGAAGTTGAAAAGCAACTGAAAGACCTACAATCATTTCAAAATAAAAATTTTCGGATACTATAGGAGATGGAGGTGGAGAGAGCCAAGAGGAGGATAGTGAAAGGTTAGGGGTATGATCAGAATTCGGTGAGAAGTCAGGGAATATGGTGTATAAAATAAAACGGTGTCGTCTGGGGGCCTCAAGTTCTTCTAGGATAATACAAGCCATGGTCTCTAGTTAAGACTGACGCTTGCTTGTTTCCAAAGCTCAATGGTAATACAACAACAGATTTTTTTAAGGTGGCAAGATCTTTCACTACTTTCTTTACTCGTTACTAATGAAAAAAGACAAAATGGGCACAAAACCTTGGCTATAAAAGATTTCGTGTCAAAACCATAAACAGAAGAATTGTTTTTTTGTTATTTCTTGTATTTCATTCGTTACAATTTGCAATAGAATTAATAGAAAATTTTCATTTTGGATTGATTTTAAGTTTTTTAGTTGCTTTTCTATTTCCTTATGGTTTCTCGGCAACCAATCAGGAACTTGTTAATTTTTTGTCTCTGCGGAAGGTTAGCGACATGAAACTTTGATTGTTCAAGAGGAGATCCTAATTTTAACATAAAATGGTTTTCCTTTCTTAAATTATTATTCTTTTTTTTTTTCCACGTAGCAGTACACATGTCATTTTTATTTTAGCTATTCATCAGGTTAGCATTTCCATTCATCACTTAACGGCAAGGACCAAATTGACACAATACCAAAATGTTAGGGACTAAATTGACACATTTAAAAGGATAGAGACCTAGTTGACATTCAGCATAAAGGTTATGGACTAAATACGTAATTTACCCTAAAGAAAATTATTTGAATTTTAATTTTTAACTAGCCTATAACACCATGCATAGGCATGAATGAATTTAGAAACTATCAATAATTAGGTACAAATTAATATTCCTACCTAAGTTAAATACTACTAATAGTCATTTTTATATTTTTGTCAACTCTTTAAAAAAAAAAAAAAAATCCTTGAAGGATTATTTAGTAGAGTATGCAGATTATTTATTATTTATTATTTTATTTTATAAAACAATAGAATATATTTTTGTCACTTCTTAACGTCATTTTTGCTATTGTGATACAATAAATTTATTTCATGTATACATTTTTTCAAATAAGATACGAACAAATAATTTTTTAGAGCATGGCACATTTTTTCATTGAAATTTATATTTAAACTAATAATAATTTTTTATATGAAAATCTTAATTAGTTTTAAGTAGATTGCAAATAGTTTCAATTTTCAATTGGGTATTAAAATAGTTTTTAATATCTTAGAAAGAAGTATTACATATTCAAATTATTAGATAGAAGTGTAATAAATTGTAATTTTCCTTATATATTTTTTAAGTTAAGATTCATGCATGTACTTGTAAAGAGACTAGACATGAAATAAGACATATAATGACTTGGCACAAAATTGAAACTCATTTAAAATCTAGAGACATGTGGCATCAAATTAGAAGACAATTGTAGAAAATTGGAATGCAATTATAATCAAATTTGGATTATTGATTGAACTTTCTCTCAACTTTTATTTTAATATGATATATACGATATATAATTTGAAATGAAATAAGGTGTAAAATTTTATTTTAAATATTGTTTAAGAAAAATCTTTAAAACTCAAACCCACATGAATTGTTAAAAATTATATCAAAATGTCATCATGTATTTGCTAATGTAACTCCTTAATATTTTTCAATGAAAGTTTATTATGGATTTTTTTAATTAAAAAAATGTTTTTCTCAAACCAACCAAAGAATTTTAGATTTTTAACAACTCTAGTACGTGTTAGAAACCAATAAATAAAAAGGTGTGAATTCGTACTTACATCGTAAATTGAGTTCGCGTAAGTTTTGTAAGCCGAAAATGTCATCTGGCAGACTTCCACGCAGTCTACAACCTTCGAGTGTGAGGGATACCAGAGAAGAGAAATTCATGAAAGAGCTAAGTGAAACAGAGGACATGTTAACAGAATCAAGATGAAGTTCCCTTAGCTTGGTCAGATTTTGAGCAAGCCTCTTCACAACAGATGTATCGAGACTAAGATCCATGCTGTATTTGGAAGAGAGATCTAGTGAGGACAATTGGGAGAGGTGGGATAATTCAAGTGGGACTTCGCCATCAAACTTGGACCGAGAAAGGTTAAGATATCTCAACTTAGCAAAACGACCAAATCCAGATGAAATTGGCGATTCTCCAAAGTAGTTGAAAGCGAGGTTGAGGCGTTGCAAGTGAGGGAGAAGAAAGAGGCTGGCGTTGGAAGGGATGGAGCCGTAAAGCCAGCTACAACTGAGGTCAAGGCCAATCACGTCCCCCCTCACACTGTCACAGGTAACCCCATCCCATGAGCAACAATCAGTGCCCTCCTTCCAAGACTCCATCTTTGGATAAGAAATATCACAATAGAAGGAAGCAAATTCCGAAAGAGAAAACAATTGCTTAAATTGGAGCAACGCAGAGCTCTGGTCTTGGGAGCATAGTAGTGGTGAAGAAGAGTTGAAAGAAGAAGATGATGATGAAGTAAGTTGAGAATAGAAGAGCAGCAAGAGGTAAAAGAGTTGAGCGAGATATATGAACCACCTCATTATTCCTGATGAGTTCATAAGCAGATATGTGATATGTGGAGAGCTGGGATGTTAGTATCTATTTTATAGGAAAAAAATGGGACAATTTTGCCCGCTTATTAAGTTCACTTTCCAATGTTTGGAGACTAACAAGGACTGTATGTATATCTATTTGTTACGAGTCACGACGAGACTCTTGACAACATATACCAAAATGGGGTCCCAAAATTGTTAAAAAGGGGCCTTGTGATTACAAAGGGTCAAAGACTTCTCACTATAACTTGCTTTATTTTATTTTGTTTTTGTTACTTTTTTCTGAACAGTGCAACTTGCTTTAGGAAAAGGAAGAGGAAAGCGTGAAAATGGGCCATGCATTTACCAAAGTATCTTGCATTTTAAGTCACCTTTAACAAAAGAATCAAAGAGTCAGGGGCCCAACATAAAGAAAATGGGCCCTTGTGTTTTCAAAGACTTGGTCTAACCCTGTAAACTTGCATCTATACCAAAATATTTTGTGTGAAGATATTAACAACTTCAATTTTTGAGATAATCAATAGTTTATTATGGTATTAAAGTAAAAAAATTTAAGTTCAATTACTGTCTAACTCTATCTCCCATGTAAAATTTTAAAATTTCATGTGTTTAGCTTCAATTAATAAAGGAGAGTTTGGGCACACACACGTGAGTGAGAGTATTAAAATTATGATTAAGTAATTAAATTCACAATTTTTTAATAGTTTAAACTTTTAAGACAATTAGTAATTTTTCAAAAGTTGCACAAAATATTTTGGAAATTAATAAATGATAACTGGTGATTCTTAGTTGTTTGAATTAAGTAGTCCCCATTCGCTCATGAAATTCAGGTTGATAGCAATAAAATCATAAGATATGCATCCCCTGTAATGAATTAGAGGAGGCTTGTTTTTCTGATTCATTAAAATCAGTAGTGGGTATTTAGCAGTTTTGTAGTTATGAAAACATATAATTTTAATGAAACTGAAAAACATGCCTTTTATAATTCATTTTATCAGGAAGTTTTTTAAGCTTTTACAAAAAATAATAAGTCTCAAATGATTTATATATATATATATATATATATATATATATATATTAATATCAAGGTGAATTTCATGAGTAAATTGGGACTACTTGATTTAGGCAAGACTCAAGAGTGTCAAAAACCTTTTGTGCAACTTTCTTCCCAAAAAAGAGGAAGTCAAGTATGAGTTTGGCTCCAAATTAAAAAGCACCTTATTTTACTATTCAGTTTCTTTTTGCTACTATTTATGGGCCCTACTACACTTTTTGATACTATTTATAAGTTCCACTGTACTATTTCAGCTAACTTTTATATTTATCTACAATACTTTCAGCAAAAAGTTTTCAGTTTCAGCAAAATAAGCGGATCCCAAACAGACCAGTCTCTAAATTCACATGGCCATTTTCTTTATTTTGGGACCCTTAATTCTTTTAATATAGGAATAGTGATAGGCAAAAAACAAATTGACCCCTTGTGATAAATTAACCAATTAATTTAGCCAAGTGAATTAATTAAGTTAGTTAACATGCAAACGCGTGATAGCACAAATAAATCACTAATAAACTAATTATGCAGAGGAAAATAAATAACACGGTGATTTGTTTATGAATAGGAAAAACCTGACGGCAAAAACCCTACTGGGTGATTTTCAGGTCACCACTCCCAAAATTCCACTTTATCACAACAAGCATTTACAAGTAAAGGAATTCCAAGTACCTTATCAACCTACAGTTGAACTCTTATCCTAATACCCAATTGGACTTGTTCTGTAGTGAAAATTTCCTCTTTTGATGCACAGTTCCCAAGTACAAGACTAACTAATGCGTGGATCCCAGTACGTGACTTCAATCACCAACTAGAAAGAGTTAGCTGCAAAGTTTTTCAGTTCGTCCATGATGAAGATCAAGAAGATGCTTGGTCACAAAACTCAAAGGTGCACATACACAGCAACTCTTCATAAGAGATGAACTAGGGCAAGACTTTGTCTCTGGTCACAAATTGTTTGAACAGACTTTGCTCAATGCATGTGCAACTTGTGTACTCTTTGACGGCCCTTAAAATAATCCTTTTATATGTCTAGGATTAGGAGAAAAGAAGGCCCAAACACATAAACACGGATTAGAGTCAAAACAGAACTTAAATTCTATTTTTCATAAACCTTGACAGATACTCTATCTGTCGAGTTGCTGTCAAGCCATGGGGCTGAACAGCTCTACAGGTCTCGATAGATGCTAATTGTCGAGTTAGCTGTCGAGATTTAATGACAGACACTTTTCAACTTGAATCTTGGACAAACTTGAAGGCTTCAACACTTGATCTTAAAACATGGTTTCTTGAAGTATTTCAACATATCCTAGATCTACTCAAATACAAGTGAAGTGCATTTTGTCAAAGTATTAATCAATTACATAAAAGTATGACATATGCTCTTAACATGTGAACCACATCTGTCCTAACAAATAGTAAAGAGTAAAATGCAAGTTATTCATGTCAAGACTTGCTAACTACATTCTCCTTTTCCATTTTTATAAGGAAAAGAAATCTAACAACTTGTCCAAAAGCAAGTTATTACAGATTCAAGTCTTCGTAATCACATCATGGCCCTATTTCACCATTTTCATTGGAAAACTTACATGTTTGGCTCTTTGGACACAAGTCCCTAATAGTTTAGGAGTCACGAGACTCATGACATACCAAAATGGGACCCCAAAAATAAATTTTTTGAAAAGGGGCCTTGTGATTAAAGAGAGAGAGTCCAAGACTTCACACTGCAACTTGCTCTAATTTATTTTATTTATTTATTTTTGAATAGTGTAACTTATTTTAGGAAAAGTTGATTATGTCTTTTCATTAGAAAAATGCATATTAAAAAAAAAAAAAAGGAAGAGAGAGGAATGAAACCGTCAAAGTGGGCCATGAAATTACAAAGACTTGAGTCGTTTTTAGTAACTTGCATTTTAAGTTGCCTTTAATACAAAAGAACCAGGGGCCCAAAATAAAGAAAATGGGCCTTGTGATTTCAAAGACTTGACTCCAAATAGTGTAATTTGCATCTCAACCTGATTCTTTTTGGAAAGAAAATTGTGAAACTTATAGTTAAGTGAAACATTTCCAAACAACTTAAAAATTTTGGGTTAATCAATAGTTTATCATTGTATTAGAGCAAGATATTTTAAGTTCAATCTTTGTCTCTAATATCCTCTCTACCTCCAATGTACAATCTTAAAAATTCCACGTGTTGAATGGGGTCCCAAAATTGTTAAAAAGGGCCTTGTGATTACAAAGGGTCAAAGACTACACACTATAACTTGCTTTATTTTATTTTGTTTTTATTACTTTTTTCTTAGTAGTGTAACTTGCTTTAGGAAAAGGAAGAGGAAAGCGTGAAAATGGGCCATGCATTTACCAAAGTATCTTGCATTTTAAGTCACCATTAACAAAAGAATCAAAGAGTTAGGGGCCCAACATAAAGAAAATGGGCCCTTGTGTTTTCAAAGACTTGGTCTAATCTTGTAACTTGCATCTATACCTAAATATTTTGTGGGAAGAAATTAATAACTTAAATTGGAATAATCAATAGTTTATTATGGTATTAAAGCAAAAAATTTTAAGTTCAATTACTTTCTAACTCTATCTCCCATGTAAAATTTTATGTGTTTAGCTTCAATTATTAAAGGAGAGTTTGGGCACACACACGTGAGTGAGAGTATTAAAATTATGATTAAGTGATTAAATTCATAATTTTTTAATAGTTTAAAATTTTAAGACAATTAGTAATTTTTCAAAAGTTGCACAAAATATTTTGGAAATTAATAAATGATAATTGGTGATGCTTAGTTGTTTGAATTAAGTAGTCCCCATTCGCTCATGAAATTCAGGTTGATAGCAATAAAATCATAAGATATGCATCCCCTGTAATGAATTAGAGGAGGTTTGTTTTTCTGATTCATTAAAATCAGTAGTGGGCATTTAGCAGTTTTGTAGTTATGAAAACATATAATTTTAATGAAACTGAAAAACATGCCTTCTATAATTCATTGCATCAGGAAGTTTTTTAAGTTTTTACAAAAAATAATAAGTCTTAAATGATTTATATATATATTAATATCAAGGTGAATTTCATGAGTGAATTGGGACTACTTGATTTAGGCAAGACTCAAGAGCGTCAAAAACCTTTTGTGCAACTTTATTCCCAAAAAAGAGGAAGTCAAGTATGAGTTTGGCTCCAAATTAAAAAGCAAACTTATTTTACTATTCAGTTTATTTTTGCTACTATTTATGGGCTTTACTGTACTTTTTGATACTATTCATGAGTCCCGTTGTATTATTTCAGCTAACTTTTACATTTATCTATAATACTTTCAGCAAAAAGTTTTCAGTTTCAGCAAAATAAGCGAATCCCAAATAGACCAATCTCTGACTTCACATGACCAATTTTCTTTATTTTGGGACCCTTAATTCTTTTAATATAGGAATAGTAAAGAGTAAAATGCAAGTTATTCATGTCAAGTCTTGCTAACTACATTCGCCTTTTCCATTTTTATAAGGAATAGAAATCTAACAACTTGTCCAAAAGCAAGTTATTATAGATTCAAGTCTTCGTAATCACATCATGGCCCTATTTCACCATTTTCATTGGAAAACTTACATGTTTGGCTCTTTGGACACAAGTCCCTAATAGTTTAGGAGTCACGAGACTCACGACATACCAAAATGGGACCCCAAAAATAAAATTGTGAAAAGGGGGCCTTGTGATTAAAGAGAGAGAGTCCAAGACTTCACACTGCAACTTGCTCTAATTTATTTTATTTATTTATTTTTGAATAGTGTAACTTATTTTAGGAAAAGTTGATTATGTCTTTTCATTACAAAAATGCATATATATATATATATATATATATAAAGGGAAGAGAGAGGAATGAAACCGTCAAAGTGGGCCATGAAATTACAAAGACTTGAGTCGTTTCTAGTAACTTGCATTTTAAGTTGCCTTTAATACAAAAGAACCAGGGGCCCAAAATAAAGAAAATGGGCCTTGTAATTTCAAAGACTTGACTCCAAATAGTGTAATTTGCATCTCTACCTAATTTTTTTTTGGAAAGAAAAAGTGAAACGTTTCCAAACAACTTAAAGATTTTGGGTTAATCAATAGTTTATCATTGTATTAGAGCAAGATATTTTAAGTTCAATCTTTGTCTCTAATATCCTCTCTACCTCCAATGTACAATCTTAAAAATTCCACGTGTTGAGTCTCACTTATTAAGGAGAGTTTGGGCCCATACGTTAGCAAGAATATTAGAATTATAATTAAGTAATTAAATTTAATATTACCTAATAACTTAAGATTTCAAAAGTTGCACAAACTTTTTTGGCAATTAATAAAAAGGTGCAAGCTCCAAACATCAAGAAATATTCACAAGTGTGCAAGGCTCCACTAAAGTTTAATAATTATTCTCTAAAAAAAAACACTAACAAATTAAAATTCCTTTGAATATTCTAAAAAAAACAAAAATTAAAAGTTTAGCATTGGCTAATCTTCAATATCAACAACTATTGTGAAAATAAACTCATTAACACAAAATTAAAGAAGAGAGAAGAAAAATAGACAAAGAAAATTTATGTCCACATCACAACAACAACAAAAGTAAATTTCTTAGAAAATCAAAACGGTTAGAAAACTTCAAATTTTAAACAATCCAATAATCACTAAACACTAGTTTCTAACATTTATTAATGCAAGCTCAAAAAAAAAAAAAAACATTTATTAATGCAAATCGTAATACTCTTCTTACACAAACCACCTCAACGATAAACCTACTACTCCTCAAAATCTAAAATAGAGAAATAAGGGATGAGCTACCCAACTAAGCAAGTAACCAAATTTTTTTTCTTTTTTCTTTTTTCAAAGATTGCAATGAACGCTTTGAATGCAGATTCGCAGTCTTTGGAATCCTTTGGTTTACTTAGTCGTGATGTTAAATGTTTTGCAAGTTTATTTCATTGTATTAGGTTTTCATATGTTCGTAGAGAATGATTGTTGTATTCTCACATTAAGAGAAACGACAATGGAGTTGCTCATAGTCTGGCTAAAAATGCATTATGCATACCAGATTTTCAAATATGGATGGAAGATATCCCATTTCATATTGATTCGATTTTACAATTGGATGTAGTTGAATTTTATTAATAAAATCCATCAGTTTCTTTCTTAAAAAAAAAAAAAAAATCTGAACTGGCATGATCAAGCACATATACAAGTAAATTATTCATAGGATAAATATCATATACTTAAAATTTAAAAACAACCATATCTCTTCTCTTCTGTAATAATTCCGTAGTAGCTAGGCAAGTTTGTCAACGCATCACACTTTCAACACGCCCTATTTAATGACCAAGTGCATCCAACCAACCAAGATATTATTATTAGAGGTTGCTACCAATTTTTTTAGATTCTCACATTTACGATGAAACTGTCAAATTAAATTTAAATTCGTGGTGGAATTCACTATGAATATGAGAGCATAGAACACTATGTAATGTCTGAGAGTGTTTTAAAAATACATATGCCATAATTTAAATAGAGAGATTATAAGCATTATTTTTCGAGAGTGTTTTAAAAATACATGTCATAATTTAAATAGAGGGACTATAAGCATTGTTTTCCAATGGACGCGTAACCTTATTTCATTTTGGGTTATGCTAACAGGTGCCCTTAAAGTAATGGTTAACAATTCATTTTAAGAAAGTTTTGACATCACTTTTATAAGAAATGGTAAAAGTTGTCGAAACATTAATTACTTTTTTTTTTCTTTTTTCTCATAAAAACTTTCTTTAAATGGATTGTTAACCACTGCCCTAAGAGCATCCATTATTAATTACTTTTTCTTTTATGGGAAATAGAAAAAATTGTCAAAACATTAATTACGTTTTTTTTTTTTCCCCATAAAAACTTTTTTTAAATGGATTGTTAACAATTGCCCTAAGGGTATCTGTAATGCACAAAAGACTTGACTCTAGCAGTGTAACATGCTAATGATGTTAAAAAATCCACTATGAATTATATTTTAAGTGAATTTGCCGTTACTTGTTTGTTTACATTTTAGACCAGTAATAAATAAAATGTAACCAAAAAAAAAAAAACTGTCAATATAATATCACCCAAAAAAAAAAAATCATTATAGCCATAGGTCTAAAAAAACCCCGATTCTAACTCTAGATCATGAGAAATTTTGGTAAATTTAACTAAATTTATTTTGTGTAATGGGAAAAAGGTGTTACTTAATGTTATTATTTTAACTTATCTTACACATTCTACATAACCTTCTCATATAGCAGTTTACAACATTATCAACGCATCGCGCGGGTCATCGACTAGTTTATATAATCACTATAGCAATTATGTATTGTTACACAATTTCACATGATTTGATGTTGAATTAGCTAAAATGCGATACACACACACACACACACACACACATATATTATACAAGCACATATACAAGTTCTCTTAGGGCATTAGCATTGAGGGTGTAAAACCCTTGAAATTGCTATTTTACATTCTTAGAGGTCCAAAACATGCTTTATGTGGTTGTTATTGCCAAAAATTTCTAGCAATTATGAGCAGTAAGTTTGTACTTTGTATGTATACAAACTACTGGAGCATGGTTGTAAAATAAAAATATTTTATTTTATTTGGTTTGTTTTAAATGATGAGATAGAAAAGTAGTGGAAGAGAGAGAAAGGGTGGGGAGGAGGAGAGAGAAATGAATAAATAAATGAATTGAGATAAAAAATAAAAACTGAAATGTTGGTTAAATTGTAAAATAAGATAGTAAAATAGATAAAAATATATTTTAAATATGTAAAATACATGTTTTTTTAAATACCCACTTATCCGTTAATGTTTCCTATATTTTATTTTTTTGCTAGATACTGTAACTTTGTTTTTAGAGGGAAAAAAATGGATGTCTTTTCCTTGGAAAAATGGGCCATGCAATTACCAAGACTCGAGTTGACTCTAGTAATTAAATTGCATTTTAAGTCTTTTTAAGAAAGGAATTAGGGGCCCTCAAAAATAAAATAAGAGAAAAAGAAAGGAATCTGGTGCCAAAATAAAGAGGGCCCTGTGATTCTAGAGACTCCGTTGTAACTTTCTTATCTCGTTATCTCTACCTAATTTTTCTTTTGAGGAAGAAAGTTGCCCAAAAGAATTTTGGTGATGGATAACCACTTATTAACCAGTGACACTTGTTTAAATTGTCTAGTCCCCATTCAGTCATGAAATTCACATTGATAGAGGACTATATCTAGTTGTGATGTAGTTTCTTTTTTTGAAAAATATATGTGTATTTATTTTGCAAAATGGGTACAAAAATTGTGATGAGGGGCCTTGTGATTATGAAGACAACACACTGTAACTTGCTTTAGGAGAAGTTAGGGGGGAAACTCTTTAACATAAAATATTAAAGAAATTAGGTAGTTTGTGTGAAAGAAACAGCTCCTTTGAAAAAATGCACAAGGAAGAGGGTGGTTGTTGAAGACTAAAACAGGGAAACAATAGTCCCATCATTGTGAGAATGGACCATGCAATTTACCAAGTCTCGATTCAAATAACTTCCATTTTAAGTCACTTTACTCTTTTTTTTTTTTTTTTTTCCCATCACGTCTACTATCGGGGTCTTGATAGAGCTATTATTGTGGCCAGGCACAACACATTTATTAAAGCGCCATTGCATCTCTACCTAATGGTGTAACTTGCATCTCTACCTAAATTTTTAATAGAGACTTGACTTCTAATGGTGTAACTTGCATTTCTACCTAATTTTTTTAGGAAGAAAATTGCACAAAAGGTTTTTGGCGATTGATTACTAGTAACGCGTGTCTAAAACTCTAAATCAAGTAGTCCCCTTCAGTGTCAGTAATGAAATTCACGTGGATAGTAAAATAAAAAAAAATATATAAAAAAAATCATTAAAGAAACTTGTTAATGTTTGTTAATACTGCTAAATACCCACCACTAAGTATATGTTGTGTACTTAACCCAAAAAAAAAAAGTATATGTTGTGTATCTCTGACTTTCTATGATATACAAGATTATTTCAATCCATGCATTGTTTCAGAAGGTAAAAAAGGGTTAAAATGATAGTTAAGTAGTAATGAGTAAATGACATTTTTTGAAGTGTTTTATGTTTGTGATTTGAATCTTACCTACCTATCTAGAAAAAATAAATTAAAAAAAAAAAAAAAGAACTAATGTAATTTATGTGAATTAGAGAAATTACTCTAATATATATCAACCCAATATATGAGATAGACACAAGACAATGGCCAAACATCAAGAAATATTCACAAGTGTGCAAGGCTCCACTAAAGTTTAATAATTATTCTCTAAAAAAACTCAATAACAAATTAAAATTCCTTTGACTATTCTCAAAGAAAACAAAAATTAAAAGTTTAGTATTGGCTAATCTTCAATATTGACAATTGTTGTGAAAATAAACTCACTAACGCAAGATTAAAGAAGAGAGAAGAAAAATAGACAAAGAAAATTTACGTGGTTCGACAATATGCCTACATCCATAGACGACCACAGAGAAAGTTCCACTATAAAATAAGGAGATTACAATAGTAGCACAATAGCAACACCCTATTGTATTTGCACTAGTCTTGCAACACTACACTGGTTTCTTACACAATACAATTCCTCAAGCCCTAACATTGTATATATATACTAAGCAGCATGTAGTCAAAACTGCTTAAGCTACAAGTCAAAATTCCTTTGAATTTTCTGGTTTGTATTTTATTTTGAATTTTTTGGATTTGTGATTAATTTTGAATTTTGAATTTTCTAGGGAAAAAAAAAAAAAAAATCCCAGATTTTTTTTTTTTTTTTATAGAAAAACCTATAGCCACGTTTTAAACGCAGCTTAAAGCGGGATATAGCCGCGTTTTCTAAAAACCCAGTCATATGCCCCAATATTTCGTACCAGGTTAAAAACGCGGCTATAGGTGTGACTTGTAGCCGCGTTTTTCAAAAACGCGGCCATAGGTCTATTGCTGCAGTACTTAGACCAAGTTTGTAAACGCGGCTCTATCCTATAGCTGCGTTCCAGATTTTTGTAGTGAGCTCCCCAACTATTGATGTTAAAAAATCCACTATGAACTTTATTTTAAGTGAATTTACTGTTACTTATTTGTTTACTTTTTTAGCCAGTAATAAATAAAATGTAACCAAAAAAAACTGTAAATAAAATATCACAACAAAAAATACATCATTATAGACTTATATTAGGCCTAAAAAACCCCATCTCTGACTCTCTAGATCATGAGAAATTTTAGTGATACTTTTCAAAGATATCAAAGTAATTAGTAGAAAATGTTTTCTCAAAAATATTTATTGACTACTAAATTATATATTCACTAAGTCTTTCATCCCATTTTAGAGCATTCCCAAAGAACTAAACAAAAATTCAAGTGAAACGTTTTCTACAAAATTGCTAGGGAGCCAGGGCATTTTATTTTATTTTTCACAATCAACGTCAATTTGCAATTTTAAAATTTCAAATATTAATTTATATTGGTTGGATCAAGGATCACTCTTCACTTATATACAATCGCACTTTACGTTTTATTCCAGTCAATATTTTGGTGATTACTTTTTTAAATCCCTAGATTAGGTACACACAGGGAATAGTCTAAGCACCCACCTAATCAAATTAAGCTATCAGCAATGTTGATTTGAAATGGAGATATATTTCATGGTTAAGACTTATTTCATAAACTTAATAATAGAAAAAGTGATACCTCATTTAAAATTTTAAACGACATGATATTGAATACACTTTTAGATTTATTATTCTTCAAGCTTATTAGTCTAACCAGAAGTTTGTTGAACTCACCTTGGAGCACTCTCTAAATTCAGCAATTTCTTCTTCATCTAGATCTTTCATTGTTTGGGATTCTCACCTTTCTTTGCCATTTTTCTTCAATCATTGAAAGATCTTTTTTTTTTTTTTTTTTTTTTTTTTTGGGAGAAAAAGGTAAGAGAAGCTTTAAGCCCTATTTGGATTAGCCCTGTTTTGAGTCATATGACTCAGTTCTCCTCACTCAAATTGAGAATTGAGTGGGACCCACTGAGAACTGAGTGTTTGGCTTGATTTCCTCTCCCTGTTTTCATCACTCAAACTCAGTTTGGGTTGAGTGAGAGTGATGAAAACCGGAAACAAGAAAATGATGTTTTCTGTTTCTCAAACTCAAACTCAGTGGCAATTCCATAAAATGGAAGACCTCGTGGAGCCCACAGCTTCTGTATTGTCCCATCACTACTTGATCTCTCTCCAACCTGTTCTTCTCTCTATCATTCCCCTTCTTCATTTTTTCTCAAAACTATGGTCACAACCCTCAACCCAAAGAAAAGAAAACCCAAACATCAAAAAAAAAAAAAAAAAAAAAAAAAAAGAAGCAAACACCCAAGACACGAACACCACGGGTTGGCAAAAATCAACAAGGATGCAAAATACCACAAATAAATTTCTAAATAAAGTGTATAAAAGAGCTCAGCTTTTACAAGACCCATTATAAATTTCAGATTGGTAAAATTCTAGAGAAAGAGGTCGATGGTGGGGAAGATTGGTGCAGCGGCGTCGTGAGGAACGGTCTGAGCTCGGGGCGGCATGGGTTGGCTGAGGTGGGCTCGGTGGGCATGGTTAGGGTGAGTGCGTACGTAAGGAGGTGTGAGGTTGGGCAGCAGAGCCTTTTGAGTTTGTGTGGTTTGGAGTTGTGGTGTTCAATGAGAGCAGTCTGTGTGTATTCACTGAATGAGCCTTTTTTCTCTTCTGTTTCTTTTCTTCTTCAAGGTGGGTTTTTGCTCTTTGTTTCTTCTGTCTCTTTTATTTTTTCTTTTCTTTCTTTCTTTGTTCTTCACTTTGGTTTCTT